>CAMGYJ010000005.1:89248564-89606080 GCA_946122785.1 Linum tenue | reverse complement strand
ACATGGTAGAAACGCTCTGAACTTGAGAACCACTAATCAAGGCTTCCTGGGTTCCAACCTAAAAAGCAAGCACCCGAAGAAGGTAAGAAATTAATGGGGCTCATCAGACAACAAAGGGAGCTGTAGGGTCACAATATCTCAGTAGCATCCTCTTCCAATCCCAAACAAGAGGTTAAAAGAAAACAATCCGCTCCAAAGTTTAGATGTGTGTTGATTGTCAGACAACAAGGGCGCTGTAGGGTCACTATATCCCAGTACCATCCTCTTCCAATCCCAAACAAAAGATTAAAAAAAAACAATCAGCTCCAATGATTAGGATTAATGTTGATTGTCAGCCTAGTTCCAGAATTTTGCAGAAAGTGCTGCTAAAAAGCAGATATTCTATCTCGATTAAGCAGAATCCGAACAAAACAAATCAGGACTCATACCTCGCCTTCTCTTTGCTCAACGGAAGCAGACTGAGAAAGCTCCACATCTGAGGACTGCTGATCTACGGCAGATAGCAACATACTGGTTGCAAATTGCTCAATATTTTCTGAAATGTAGCTTAGCTGGTAAAGTTTGTTCGCCACCTTTCAAAAGAAAAATAATACTCAATTTCAAGAAAATGAAAGAGAGCTTGCGGCTCCACAAGCAGAAGCTAAGTTTAGTTTCAATTAGCGAAATCAAGCCAATTGGGGACATAAAAAAAATATAGAGTTGTATAGAGACATATACCAGCCGAATAGCTTTTGCTCGGACATCATCTTGTGAATGGACAGCACACTGCGATAAAAAGAAAAATGCATCAGGCATCTGCACAGGCCATATATCCATACATAACGGATCACATTATCCCATGACAGCACATTAGTGGACCCTGAGATTTCTTATAGATTATCCATTTATCTCAGATTTCCTACCAAGTCCAATCCGATTTGCAAGGGTAACATAATGATTCGTGTTGAAGGAAGCAAACGAAGGAAACAGTTGGAACACAGAAGCATGATCCAAGCTGAAAACCTGTGCTGATCCTACCAAGCCCACAACTGCTGATCAAATGCTACTAATTCTTAAAGCACGACACTGCCACCAGTTACACAAATTAAAAGTTACCTTCAACGCTATATCTAAACATGCTTGCCGATCCTTTGGTCGCCCAAGAATCAAACTCCAAACAGCACCAAGACCCTGAGTGACTCGTTCAACATCACGAACCTCATTTCCATGTGAATCAAAAACATCACAATAGCACAAATTTTCCAACAATTTCAATGCTGACGTGGACAGAAGCGGAACTTCGCCCAACAGTCGACAAAACGACTTGTCAGATGCCGGGAAAGCATCAAGCAAAGATTTGGCCTGCAAAAAAAAAAAAGGATAGAACTTCAATCTGAATACCTGGTGGAAGATGATAAACCAGCGAATACAAAGAAACACTTACCGCTGCCACTAGAAATTTCTCATATATTGCAGCAGCATATGAGGGGTTTCCATTTGCATCTACAGCTATGAGAGAATGCAGATGGTATAGGATGTGAAGCAAGCTCATGCCCCTGAAAACGAGTGGAGAGAGATAAAAAAACAGAAAAAAATGAAGACAATTGAAAAAGGAACAGGTGATAAGTAGTGATAAAGCACAAGTAATTAATCAAGGAAGTTTTAAAATAGCAACTACCTTCTGTTGTCGGTAATCCACTGTTATATGTTTCTGCAGCAGCTCAACAACATCATCATCTGCGTCAATCTGAAAAAGGACAACGGCAATATAAACACAGCTGTGACACTGTAATACAGGTTGCACTGATACTACATGTCATCACCTCAAAAATCAGTAACCAGTTGGTGAGTTGAAAGTAAGATTAAAACCGACAATTTTCAGTTTCCAAACATTGATACAACAAATAGAGTAGGGAAGATTAACACAGAAGAACCAAAGAAACTTTGGGGTGAAGAAAATACACCTGAAATAAGAGACAGCCAATGGGAGATCCTTACCTGAGCAACTAACCGAGCAAGGAGTGCCATGCGCATCTGGCTTCCACAATCAGCGTCAGATAATTTCCCATAGGATTCAATAATCCGCTCAATTGCTGTGTTCCTCTCATTTCTTTGTTGTGCTTCATCCAGTTCAACATACAACGGAAGCTCGGCTAAATCCCCAAAAGTCTCCTCAGTCAGACATTCTTTTGAATCAGCAGGAGAAGAATACTCATCAGATTCCACGAAAGACGTTTCAGCATCATATGCCACTTCAAAATCTGAAACTGCTAATGCATCACGGTTGTCTTCATCAGGAAGGGAATACGAATGTTCTGGAACAATATCGGACTCTGAAGTATGAACAAGTTCCTCAGCTGTGCATGAACCCTCATCTTTCGTAGAAACTTGATCCAGTTCAGGGGTGGGTTCTTCTTTTACGTTAACTGTGTAGTTTAACGGTAAAGCATCCAGGTCATTCTCAGCAGGTGTTGGCACAGAAAATGACGAAGACTTACTTAAAGTAGAAGACCCATCAAATTCAGATTCCACGACACCAATATCATCCACAATAGATGTTGGTGCAGGCGGCATTGTACGGCGTGGATCCAGGCGGCGGGGGTCCTGCAATAATCAGACAGGAGTCATATTAGAATTAGAAAGAAAAAAACTCGGATGTTAACAGCCTGTGAGAAGAAAAAAAAAAAAGGAAAACCCACTATGATAAACAGAAATAGATGGGGGGAAATTAACTGGAGAACAGCCACATACCCGTCTCGGATCACGTTTAGAATCTGTTGGGAAGGTATTGGCATTTGATGTGTCAGCTTGAGACAAAATATTGATAGGTTGAGCAGATGTTGAAACATGAGAGGAAGGGGCTAGAGAAGTAGACTGGGTTGGAATGATAGGTGGAGCAATAACATGTGCAGGACTGGTCTGAGAGCCAAGTTGGCGACTAATTGGCAAGCTCCCAACCTTCGGTAAAGATAGAAAGGTCGTAGGCAAATGTTTCATATTAGTAATGACAATGTCAGCAAGTAGATCAGGATGAATATTTGAAATGAGAATTTCAAGTGATTCAGCCCCTCTCTCTCCTTCCCCGAGTAATGCACCAATCATAGCAATCATCTGTTCAGCAGGAGTCAAATCACCATCTACTAGGGAGGCATTAGCTGCCGTGCCATTGCCTAGAATAGAATCCTTCTCAGAATGATCAGTGTGAGTTGCCATACTCGACGGGTCATAACGAGTTCGCTTGAGAGACACCACGTGACCATTAGCTTGCTCATCAGTATCCAGGGGCATTGATCTTTTCCTCGATTGGTCCATTGAAATGACTGGTTGGTTTGATTGTTGATCATCCTAATGACCAAAGTTAATTTCATCAAGGCAGCACCAGGAGAGAGAAATTTATTAGATCATATCTTATGATAAAACGGATTAACAGTGATTGCTAGGAACTACTCTGCTTAAGGAGGCATTACCCTGGTACTGAACCTGGATTCACGTGAGCTACGCTCGCCATTCTTTATCATTCTATCAACTTGGCGGACAACTTGATCGGCAGCATCCCCAGCATTCAAGGCACGTAAAGCCATCAACAACCTATCTCTTGACTGAGAAAAGATCAGAGAGAGGGAGAAAGCAGGAAAACATCAAAAAGTTGAGGCTAGTAAGAGATGCAAAGAGGAAAACATATCATTGCAGCAGCACAATGCTCAGACATCAACAACCTGACAAGATGGAATCGGATTCATTTTATGGCTTTAGTCACAGACCCGCAGCTCAAACAATAGAGAGAAACTAATGCATTATTGTCCTGCACTTTGGCCTTCCGAGAGGACTAGACGTCTGTGTCTTGATTCCATCACAAACTTTCCTTTTTTTTAGTTTTCATTCCTTTTGGGTGATAAATAATAAAATGGATAATTAATTTCGCATATTTATTTGGCTTTTTTACTTCTGCAGGGTAAGAGCAACTGATGATCTAAATTTTACTTTGTTGAATAGATTCTTTGCATGCGGCCACAGGATAATTTTCTCTTCCAAGTTATCGAAAGATAAAGCTTAGTAGCCTTCAATCTAGCATCAGCTGATATTGATACAAACTAGTCATAATAAAGAGAGCACGATCAACTATTGCCTAAAATAAAAGGCTATAATAAGAAATCAACAATACATTTTGAAAATATCCTAGATTTCTGAAAGCTGCGTATACAAAAGATTCAAACTGACCAGAGCCAAAAGGGGAAGAGTGCACACAGAAAAAATAAAGACAATTAATATAGAAAATATTTACCTCTATAATGGTATGACTGGTGCACCGAAGGAATCCTAGAAAGGCTGTCCTCAAGGAGTACTGGATACTGACTGGAAGAACACCCTTAGCAGTCTCAAAGTTCGGATCAAAATCAAGCAATGCTGAAAGGATGATATCATAGTGGATAGGCCTCTTCCTTGCTATAGCTGAAAGACTGTTGAAAAGACAGATATGTCATGGCTCTTGGACAATTTTTCAGTATCATGAAGGCTGTACAGATTAACTACATATGATCTACCAAGGAAACAGCCAACATATTTAAGAAAGTAGAAAGGGTAAATTGCAGATAAACACATTAATTCAAAACAAAGGGCAGATGAACACAGAAATAAGAAATTCAGGAAGACAAAAAGCAAAACTAAAAGTTCAACACACTGAGCCCAGGAAATAGAACAGAAACGAGAGTTAATCAATGCCACTTTTGAGTTAATCATGACATACTGTGAAACGAGGCTACTTCTCACTAGAAGAAGGCCCTAGCAAAAGCAATGTAACATCTGAATTCACGGTATGTTCACTTCCGAACAGCAGAATAAGAATTACTTCAGTGACATCCACCCCACTCAAGTTAGAAAGAACTGATACCTAAACTTGAGTTCATTTACTAAATTATGCCAGTTTTCGATTTCGAGACTGTTTTTATTTGATATCGTCAACAGGAATGTCATTCTGAGTGTCATAAACATAAGAGCACCACATCCCTTCAATACCTTTTCTATAATACTCAGCTTTACAACAAGACAAAGAAGTAGCTTCAAGGTGAAGTCATACAGTATGCTGTTATGTCGTAGCCAAAAGGACTAACAAGCATGTAAAGAGCAGACATGACTGCTGTGAGCTGATGGGGGTGGAATCAGAATCACAATGGACCATAACAGATATCACGGGGCCATCCACAGCTTAAAAGATTGACACAATAGATTATCGGACATGGGAACTTGAAAACATAATAATGAGCAAAACATATAAAGCAGGGTCAAACCCAGTTTAAAAGTAATTTCCAATAAATAGGTATTAATTGTGTATATCAACAGTAGCAAAACAATAATACTCTCAAGTACCCGTGCATCCTCGACAGTAAGCACTACATAACAAAACCTCAACTAACAGTAGTAACTAATGGCCTGTCTAACAGGTTTATGAAGATAAATTGCGTTGCTTTGACCACCCAGTATCCCTCAGCACATGGGATGACCATTTTACCATCAGTTAACCATTCCAATAACTGGCCACTGGTGATCCAAAGAATTGTAAGAGGTGGGGATACTGTCTACACTGTAAACTTCCATTATCTGGACGGTGCAGTATCCAAGCCCAGTACATTCCGCATGAGAAAGCTGGCCAGCATGCTGCAATAACGTGACAAACAAGCAGTTGAACTTGTACTACAACTTGTTTCCAAGCCACTATCCCTCCAAAATTTTAAAGGAAAAGAATCAAGCCCAACAGGCAACATACACCCTGTAAATTACAAATAAAGTTTGAACGGGATAGTAGAAGATGAGATATCTGAATGGAAACAGACAGTTATAATCGGTTATATGTTGGTGCCCTGCCATTCAACCATGAATGATATGATTTAAAATTCTTCTTCCTCTTGTCCATCAATATCAATCATCTGAACATAAAGTTGATGAGCATGTTATTTAATCTTAATCATTTAAGAACATGACCGGATTTTTCCATCGATATATGTTATCAGAAAAGCATTGAAGCATTCCACAAGGATCTCCAGCATCAATGTAATTTTATATATATAACCTTAAAGCATAACAAATATACCATCCGACAGCAAACAAATGCAACGAACCAACTTTCATTGAGACAATATGCAACATCAATCCATGCCTCTTACCCACCTGACTTCCCTCTTCATCAGATTTTAGAGGAACAAGCAACCAAGGGACTCAAACATGGGTTGCTTTTCAATGGAAGTGAGATATAAGTTATTCAACATAAATAGATGCAGGCATGTTGCTAGGTTGCAAATAATTACACGATTTATGAGAATGAGTTCACCTTAATTAATTAATGTTTCCAACAAAGTCAATCATATCACATTGAACACAGGTGGATCTAATAACTCAAACAATAAAATTAAACGAACAATCAAACAAAAGGAGGTAACAGTTCAGTTGAGATGGATATAATGTTAGCAAGTAAGAAATTGAATGAGATAAATTGGAATTATGCATGCAACTTAATTAGACTCACCAATTAACAATGGAAATTATCAATGAACCAGGAAGACTTCTCGGCGACCCTTAGAAAATCCATAGAATACCTAAAGTCCTATTTGCATCAGACATGAAGAAAACTGGATCCAACACAGGGTGGTAACCTCCCAACCATGATATATTAAATAACCGTCTACTTCCTGCAACAACCTTGATAAATCAGTAACAAAATAAACTACATATAAAAACACAGAAAACTACATCAAAGAACTTGCACCCAAGTTCCTTCGTCAATCTTATCGTTTCAATTTCTTATTATAGATCTTAAGGGTCAAGATGCAATACCTCCCACAACACTGTTGTCGGAATCATTGGTGTCAGCTGTAAAAAGTAAAATATATGTTTCCAGAAACTTCAATGCCAGCAACTTCGGTCCAATGGAACCAGCCTAGAACAAAGTTCAAGCAACATTCAGGTTATAAACAGAGAATCTTCTGTTCAAATAAAAATGCAATTACAGGGTTACAAAGAAAATATATCATTAACCTATTTCCCAATCAAAGTATCTCGGTAATCTCAGGTCCTAGACCTGACAAGTGGAACCAATAGGGTTCAGGTCACGGAATCGCAGAATAAGCTAGACATACCTCAAAAGCCATGGAAAAAACAGAATCTTTAAATTTAAGCATCCAAAGCCAGAGTTCTTCGAGCCAGCGTTCTACTTTTCCACGTGGTGAAACTATAATTCCAGCAAAATGGAAAACAGGACATATGTAAGACACAACTGTTGGTAGAAGATTAGACAGACAGGTACTGCAGACATATTAAGAATTAAAACCACCATGTGAAGAAATAGATGTACAATAGCTAGAAGAAATGACGAAATAGAACATCAAATACTAAATTATGGAGCCCATAGAGAGGGAGGCAACCATTCTGTTTATTGAGAAACTTTAATGTAAACACAGAAAGAAGGCAGATAAGTAAACTTGCATATAGAATGTGAACAACCACATTACAGATAGGCAAAAATACACATCTTAGTAACATGGACAGTGATTATCCAGAATAACCACACAAGAGCCTTGAATAAAAGATGAAGGGAACATCGTGATTCTCCCAAACTATGGGTCTGAACCAGCAAGTACTACTTAGCTCTGCAATACGAACAAGTTGTGCCCCCCCCCCCCCCCAAACCCCATTCAACATATACACTAACTAACCATCACAATAAACTTTCGACAACAATATGTTTCTTTCCCTATTTATTCGCTAGGAAGCAGGTTTCTGTAGCATGCAACAGGATTTTTGTTAAGACAATTTCATTTTAAGACTTCCAGAGCGTTTAGCCAATAAACTTCTTTTATATGTTTGCAGTGAACAATGAAGATATTGGGTCGCTCTCCTTATTGTCATCCTACATTTTCAATCTAGTAGCAACACTAATTTCATTCTCTTTCGACAACTAATCCATAGTGATTTAAGCAAAATCCCAAAACATAAGATACAGAAAAACTTAAATTCCCATGAGGCTAAATGACTTGCAATGGGCACATCCACTGAACTCAAACATGAGAGAGAGAGAGAGAGAGATAGACCTGCAATGCCATTTCCTCCAGAACAGCACAGTAAAAATGTATGCCACTGGCAACAGCGTCCCTCGCAATGATAGGATCTGAATCTCTTAGAAGAGCCAACAAAACAGGCACTAACAGGTGACAATGTTCCATCGCTTTCATACTAATTTCACCAATTATCCTGCCAAACAGACAGAGGACATTTAAAGAGCACTGCATAATAACCACACAGATTGCAGGACAATGTCTAAGAAAACATCTAACTGGTGGATATGTAAATTTCAGCGGACCAAAATGATGAGTATAGTAGCAAGCCAAACATATCAATGCAATGCGAGTGCAAGTACATGGTCCCACAAAAGATGAAACCAGGGCACCAAACAAGTCAATTCATTATCAAAAAAACATATCAATTAATCACTATCTCCGCTTGGAAGTAGAATGCTGTTGCCTAAAACCAAAGTGAAGATACACTGTTAACTACATTACTAAAAAGGAGCGATCTTGTAAAGGATTCTAGCAGGGAACCAAGGAACTGGCGCGCAGAAGAGGGCAATTTTTAGTACGAAAATTTGCAGCAGGACAAGTAAAATATAATAATAAAAAGGAGATGGAGCGGGAATTAGGGTTTGGGTGGGAACTCACTCAAGGAGCATCTTCCTAACGAGATTGTGAGGCGAATACTGAAGGTCAACCAAGTACGGGAAGAGCTCGGCGGCCAAGGACGGGTCTACGGACAAGAGAATGTCTTTGGCCTGCCTCAGGGAAGAAAGCTTGATAGCAACATCGCCGTGCGTTCTAGCGGCGCATAGTAGAGCCACAGCCTGGTCTCTGGAAGCCATAGCTTTGGCCTGGCACTGGCAATTTGGGGCCAAGGAATTTGTTGGTGGATTAGTCGGAGGGAAGATTGGGGAGGTGGTGATGGAGCGGAGGCGTCGGCCGTCTTCTAGGGTTTAGGGCAGGAATGAGAGATGGAAGGGAGGAAACATTGGCAATTCAGAAACAGCGGTTCGCTCTTCGCTGAAGCCGGAAGTTGCAGCGCTGAGAATTGGGATGAGTGGAAGTTACAGGACTCGGAACCAAAGAAGTGAAACGAGAAGAGGCTTGATTGTCGTCGTGGCTGTGGAGACTGGGATTTATTTTCGAGGACGATGAAATTGGGCTAACACCATTTGTTATTATTTTCTCTCGAGGCACCGAAGAAGCGCGTTTGGGTTGGGCTGGGCCAATAAGGGTTGTGCGACCATCCAATTATGAACCTTGGGTTAATAGCGATGCAAGTTGATTCCAAGTTCTAAAGCCACATTAAGATCAATTGCATATGGGTTAGGGTGAATAATCATAGTTGTTTGACCCGGAATTAGTACCGGGGGATTTGTGTGGAACCTTGATCCGGACTCCCTCGTCTGATCTCCTCGGGAGTGGAAGAATCCTGTGGAGAGTCGGGGGCGGCCCCCGGGATCTACACTCCGACGCCCAAGTTAGAATAGGATATATGATAGAGTGTAGAGAGAAATGTAGAGAGATATAGGGTTTAGAGAGAGAACCATAAGTGGTAAAGTGAGGGAAGGGAGAGAAGAAGTCCCCTTGCTTGGAGGGTCTGGCCTCCTTATGTAGGAGTCGGAGGCATCGTGTGGACGCCTCCCGTTGTCATGGACGCCCCCGGTAGACTGGACGCCTCCCGTCGATGGACGCCTTCCGGTGGTGGACGCCCCCGGGTAGGCTGGACGCCTCCCGGTGATGGACGGCCCCGGGTGGACTGGACGCCTCCCGGTGTACTGGACCCTATAATGGGCTTGGGCCCAAGGTGAGATGCTTTTGTGATGGGCTTGGGCCCGTATTAGGCGGGTTAATACTAGACCCAACAATTGTATAACCCTTACATAACTAGAGTCTAGATATGATCATTTTATTTTAAGTGTAAATAGGAGACAGAGGACGAGATCCCATATGAAGCAGCTTGTCTAATGGCTGATTTGGTTGGAGATGAGACATTTTTGCCTAAAGATATCCCCTAAGAGGAAAATGCCTAAAGGTATACCCCTAGGAGGAATCATAATCCCTAAGGAGAATATGCACAAAGGCGACGCGTGTAACCCTGAGCTCACTTACTGATTAGGAGAAAGGCAAATAAATCATGATAAGGGAACCTAGGGTGGTAATCGGCCGACTATCGGTATACCGATTAGTGCTAAATTGTTGCCGACTACCGTTATCGGAATGAAACCAGTTAATAGATTAACCGACTAACTGGGTATCGGTTAGCAACCGGTTACCGTTGCAAGTAATGAAACTGGACGATTGAGATGTCGTTTCTCTTTGGCCTTCTTTTTCTCTCTAATCTCTGCCTGGCGGGTCTAACTCAGAGAAATGGAAACCCTCCCTTTCTCTTTGGTCTTCTCTTCTCCTCTCTCCTTCTGGCGACCAAGTTTTGGAACCACTAATCTTAATTCTCAATCACCAATCAGCTTCTCCTCCCACAATTCTTCCTTTCATTTTGCGACTTAGAGAAATCGAAACCCTCTCTTAATTTCAAAGAACGCTACGCACTCTCGAGCAGGACTTTTTTGGAGGAAGTTCACTCCCTTTTCTCTTTTTTTTTTAGTTTGTGTCCTTTCCTTTTTCTTCTTGGAGCTTTAATAGAGCTACCCATGTATTGGCAAAGCAGGCTCATTCATCAGGAATTCACTTGCTTATGGATTACCGCCTTTTTTGAATTTCTCCTTGTAACTGAGTTACGTCTTTGTCCCCATGCCTTCTTGGCTTACGTTGGAAAAAAAAGTGAAATCAGATTTGATGATGTCATGTGAAAAATAAGGAGTTGTTTGGATGAAATAGTTATAAAATAAGTCAATTATGTACTTTGATCCATTTCATAAATATCTCATTTCAACCACTAGGAATTGGATGAATTGGTCCGTTGGTGTTGCTTTTGGAATGATGCAATTTACAATTGTCTATTTCTGGAGATAATGGTGAACTACCAAAATGTCCTCAACTTACTGGGGTTTTTTCCTCTTTATCTATCTCATAAATATCTTCTCTTCCACCTCACAGAATACAATTCCACATCTCCCCATCTCTGGCAGACGAAGAAGCTCTCCCCACTCCCCTCAACCATAAGTTACATGGGCGACCTGGAAGACAAAGAAGAAGATTTACAGTGCAAGCGTCAACAGAAAGCTGTAGTGCAAATATCCAGAACTTCGAGAAACCCTAATCGTCCATTTTGGTAATGCTCGCATTACAAATGGAAGGTATTATCCGAAGAAGAATCAGCAAGAATCACTTTACCTGGCACAATCTTTAAAGAGAAGAATCTCGCAACTTGTCCCTCGAACGACCCGACTCCACTGGAATGACGGGGGCAAAAAGGAGAAAACGAGACAATTGAAATTGTCTCCCCCACCAGGTAATCTCAAATGTTCCATAATAGATCAAAGTGAAATCCCCCCAACACCAAATATTGCCTCATCCGATTTTGGGAGTGCTGAATGGGTCAATTTGTTCCATCCAAACGACCCCTAAATGGCTTTTCTATTTTCTCTAAGTTTTTTAATCGGCTTTTATCTTCTTCGATCTAACTTGGATTTCAAAATTTTTTCACAGATTGAACGGGTTCGTTGTGATCTACAAAATGATATCTATTTTCAAATATTTTGAGAAAATAATTCTACCACTTGTTACCACTTTCATTTAAACACGAATTTTGAAAATTTTCTCGAAAAAGAATGGTTTCATCGTGATCAATCTATGAATTTCTAGGGGGGATTTCAAGACCAAATATACCACCCTGTAAAACCCTGGTTTAGGGTGGTAACTAGTGGTATAAGAAACTCATATCCCTACCAAGAGATCATTAAAATGTCACCATCGTGAGTTGAGGATCGCTTTCTTTATTTGTGTTTATCTTGGCTGTGATATAAGAAACAGTCAGCCCCAACTGGATGACATTTCCAACTCAGCCCTCAGGCTTGTTCCAACCTTATATGTGTACTTGGGGACTTCAATTGTATTCTTCAGTCATAGAAAATGACAGGGGGTAGGAGCCCTGCATTTTTTAGCTCTTGACCAGCTAAGAGACTTCTGCTCTCAAGTTGGGTTACATGATATGGGTTTCTGTGGTTCCCAATTACCTGGTCTAATCTTCAATCGGCTAATGACCACTTTATGGTTATACTTGATAGAGTTCTAGGATCTTCTTTCGTACTCAATACTTTGCCTCTAGCCGAAGTTACACACCTCACAGACCTGGGATCTGATCATCGAATGATCATTTTACATCTTGAACCTCAAATTGAATTATGTAGGATGCGCTCTCAATTTGATAGTCGTTGGGCTTATAATCCTGAAACTAAAGAAAAAGTGTTAGGAAATTGGTGGGACCAAATGAATTGTATAATACAATTTAAGTTCTCTGCTCAGCTGAAAGGCGCATGGTATAACCTTGTATAGTGGATGTCTAAATGAACCTCCAACTCAACTTGACAGATTAGAGAATTATGAGAAGTGATTGATGAAGCCAAAGAAGCCCACTCTGTGGATAGGGATTCGATCAGATCACTAGAATTTAAGCTATCCTCGGCTTATTTTCAAGTGGAGATTTTTGGAAATAAAAATCGAGAACGACTTGGCTCTCGTTAGGGGACTCAAATACTCATTTCTTCCATCTATCCACTATTCAAAGAAAGATGAAAAACATAATTAAATTTCTTAAGAACAATAATGGGGTTCCTCATACAGATGAACAAAGTAAAGCTTCAATATCTATCGGCTTTTTTGTTCACCTCTTCACATCGAACGGAGTAGCCTCCCTACCTATGGTGGCTGACCTAGGTCTCACCACTAAAGTTGATTCTCACGTGAACTCTTTCTTAACATCACTAGTATCTCAAGAGAATATTAAGAGATTTAGATTAGCTATAGGGACATACCAAGCTCCAAGTATAGATGGCTTCACAAGGCTTTTTTACCAAACCTTCTAGGAAGTTATTAGTAACCCGCTATGTGAGGCTATCCATTCCTTCTTTCACTGATTAAGAATTCTCTATAATTTCAACCACATTCTACTCACCCTTATTCCCAAGGTTTCGAATGCGAAATACATGAGATAAATACGACCTATAGGACTGTGCCAAGTATTCTACAAAATTATTCCCAAAATCATGGTAGAATGACTAAGTCATTTGTTACCACTCATTGTGGGTCATAATAAAAACGGTTTTGTAAAGGGAAGATCTATTGTTGTTAATATCTTGATTGGCCAAGAGGTAATGCAATTCCTTAAGACGATGATCAAAGGAAAATAAAAATGGATGGCTCTAAATCTGGATATGGAAAAAGCTTATGACCGTGTAGAATGAGAATTTCTAATAAATGTAATGAAAGCATTGTGAATCAGTGACCAATGGATCGGCTCTTGTATTACTACTGTTTCCTTATCGTTAATTTTAAATGGCTCAATCCATGGGTTTTCCAAGCCTCATTATGTATTGCGTCGAGGTGACCCTCTCTCTTCATTATTATTTTCTATCCACACAGAGGCCTTTTCGGCTATGATCCAAGCTGATGGCTTAAACTTTTCTCTCTATGGGCTTCAGGTTCATAGGGAGGCTCTCATGACCTCCCACCTCTTTTTTGCTGATGATTCATATTTATTTCTTAGAACCTCCAGACCAGAAATAACTATCTGTTGGGAATCCTGCAATCATACGAAGCAGCCAGTGGTCATCAATGAGTTAACCTCCAAAAATCGGTTGTTACCTTGAGTTCCAATATTTCTGAGCAAGATGCTACAGAATTAGCAAAAGCTCTAGGAGTATCTAAAATAGGGACTCATGATTGGTACTTGGGCTTTCTATCAAGAATACATTGTTCTAAAGTCCTCACCTTTTGGTACATTGAGGACTCGTTAGCAACTCGGATTTAGAATTGGAAACCGGTTATGTCTTTGGCAACCAAAGAAGTGGTTATAAAATTGATAGGAATGGTCATCCCAAACTATGCTATGTCATACTTTCGCATCCCCAAGGGAGGATAAACTTATTTGACACTATGATAAATCTGGTCAATACACAATGAAATTGGGGTATCACCTTTTAACAAATGAAATCAACCCATTTCATAACGAAATTCCATATTACTTGAACACAAAAATTTGAAAATTTTTATGGAATATACCAGTGCCGAAAAAATTGAATTTTTTTCTTTGGAGGATAGTTCAGGGGTTCCTTCTGTCCGAAGAATACTCCAAGATTTGGAATTTGGCTACATCTAGTGAATGTTCTGTACGTTGTGAGCCAACCAAGGACATTAACCATTTCTTATTTGAGTGTAAGGTTGCTAAGTCGTTGTCAATTATGGCTGGATTGGAGCATCGAAGAAACTCAATGTGTTCCCTTCAACCAGATCTTGCATGAAGAAAATTATTCTTCTCACCTCAGATCTCGAAGATTGAGATTGCCTATACGATTTTTCTATTCTGTAGAATTTTAAAAGGAAGATGCAAAGCTACCTATGCTTTGGTATTATTTCAAGCTCGAGTTTTGTTCCGACAACTCATAACGCACATAGAGGAATGACGAACGACGAAGGGACATAAAGCTCGGCAATCCATAGGTGTCCAAATATCATCAGTGCATCCTACCAATCCACTCGGATATCAAAGGAGTCATTCATATGTCATGCCCTAATAATGGTTATCCTGGTCAGATTTGATGGAGCCATGAAGGAAAATCGAGGAAGTTCAATCGGATTTGTTGGTTTCTTAGGTGACGGTATGTTATCATTTGCTTTTAGTAAATTTTATGAAGGAATTTCGGAGGCTTAGTTTGTTGAGCTTCTAGCTCTTAAAGATGGTATGAGATGGTTCTTAAAACATACTTTTTTTGTGGTTGCATTTGTGGAAACATACAACTGGTCATAAAAACACTTTGTCAAAGAGCGCTACACACGCTCGAGCAGGGTTGTCTTGGAGGAAGTTCACTCCCTTTTCTCCTTTTTTTAGTCAATGTCATTCCATTTTTATCCTTGGAGCTTTAATAGACTGCCCATGTAGTGGCAAATCATGCTCATTTACCAGGAATCCGCTTGCTTACGGATTACCGCTTTTTTGGAGTTGTCCTTGTAACTGAGTTGAGTCTTTGTCCCATGCACTCTTGGCTTGCCTTGGAAAAAAGTGGAATCGGATTGAATGATGTGGAAATAAGGGGTTATTTGGATGAAACGAATGTAAAATGAGTCAATTATGTACTTGTATCCATTTCAGAATTGTCTTATTTCAGCCACTAGGAATTGGATGAAATTGGTTCGTTGGTGTTGCTTTTGGAATGAGGCAATTAACATTTGTCTTTTTTCCGGAGATAATGGTGAACTACCAAAATGCCCTCAGCTTACTGGGTGTTTTCCTCCTTATATATCTCATAACATATATTCTCTTCCACCTCACAAAATACAATTTCACCTCTCCCCAACTCTGGCAGGCGAAGAAGCTCCCCCTCACTCCCCCAACCAGCAGTTACATGGGTGGGCGACCTGGAAGACAAACAATAAGATGTATACTTCAAGCGTCTTCATGAATTTGTAGTGCAAGTATCTAGAACTTCGAGGAACCCTAATCGCCCATTCTGGGCATGCTCGCGTTACAAATGTAAGGTATTACCTAGAGAAGAATCAACCAAAATCACTTTACCTGGCATAATCTTTAAAGAGGATAATCCCACACTTTGTCCCTCGAACGACCCCACTCCACTGGGAACTTGCTTCTTCACCACTTTCTTTAATCGTCGACCGCTAAGCCTCACGGGTTCCCTCCTTTGACAGCTACATAATAAAAAAGTAGAACGAGAAAGAAGAGATTAATGTCAATGGATCCAACAAGGGCATATGTGGATTTACAACAAAATGACGGGGGAAAAAATGAGAAAACAAGACAATTGAAGTTGTCTCCCCCACCAGGTAATCTCAAATGTTCCATAACGGATCAAAGTGAAATCCCCCCAACACCAATTATTGCCTCGTCCGATTTTGGGAGTGCTAAATGGGTTAATTTGTTCCATCCAAACGACCCCTAAATGTCATTTCTATTTTCTCTAAGTTTTTAATCGACTTTTATCTTTTTCGATCTAACTTATATTTCAAATCTTTTTGCACAGATAGAACGGGTTCGTTGTGATCTACAAAATGATATTCATTTTTAATATATTTTGAGAAAAAAATTCTACCACTCCTTAGTCCTTACACCTTCATTTTTAACACGAATTTTGAAAATTTTCTCCAGAATGAACGGTTTCATCGTGATCAATCTACGAATTTCTATGGGGGATTTCAGGACCAAATATACCACAATGTAAAACCTTGGTATAGGATGGGGGATGAGTTAGGATGATTACTATTTTTTTAGTAACCATTGTGGCTCATTTTTAAATTGACGGTCATATTTTATTAGGGATAATTTTGGAAAAAATAACAACCACGCCTAATTACTATCCTTAAAATAAGATTTTCCATATATTCTCCCAAAAACTAAATAATTATATACTGATTCTCTCTCTCTCTCTCTCTCTCTCTCTCTCTCTCTCTCTCTCTCTCTCTTTTGTGTCATCAACGATTTGTCGTTGGTGCAACAACAAGAAGAAGTCGACAATCATCGACCAGATTTCATATATGGTTTTTGTGTATTGGTATGTATTTTTTTCATATTGGTATTAATTTTTCGTAGCTATCTTTTTTTGCATTGGTATGTCATGTAATAGTATTGTTTTTTTTATTAATGTTATCGTATTGGTATTGGTTTTCATGCATTGGTATTGATTAATAAGTGTGGTATATGCTGTCATAGTGGTAGTGATAGTGTTTGGTGTAGGTTGGAGTAGTAGTATTTTGGCTAAATTACACGTTTGGTCACTCAAATTACATAAATCTTTCACGTTTGCCACCCAAATCACTTTTCTTTCTTAGTCGTCACTAACTTTACGAATTGTTTCACCGTTAGTCATTGGCCGTCAATCTCCGTTAAATCCGTCAGTTTTTTGATGACATGGCAAACAAAACTGCTGACTGTACCGTTAACTTAATGACATGTCAATTTAAATATATAAAATAATATACATCTCATTCTCATTCTCATTCTCATTCTCGGGCCCTGCACCCACAGTGGGATTGTTCCACCCGACCATCCGCCTCTTACCAAAAAAAAAAAGGCTCACCGCCTCCCCGCCTCTTATACATAACTAAGCATTACAAACGACGGAGGAACCAGTAAGGCAACAACAACAGTCGCGGCTTACATCGGAACGATCATATAAAGGGAACCCGCCAAACCCTGCTCCGGGGATAGTCGCACTCTCCTTGAGCTCGTGTCTCTCCTTCACATAGATCTATTGCCTTCTGGTTCCAGGTCAAAGGAGAGCAAAATGGCCGGCGACGACCGGATCTATTGCCTTCTCAGATCTCTGTTGTCCTTTCGTCCCTTCCCAGATCTCTATTGTCCTTCCGTCACTCTCTTGCGTTGGTGGGATAATGGGTTTTGAGAGTTGATAGATTATGCGTTCTTCATTTCTTAACTCGGATTCGATTACGATCTACTTCATTTGCATGCATCAACTCTCCATTCGATATTATTGATTATGGGTTTTGCGAATTGGTCGGTGGGGAAAGGACGAAGAGTGATTCGGGCCTAATTGCACATATTTTGCCCCCATTTTACTTAGATGTTTGTGCCAAATTCGCTCCTTAAAGGTCGGTTTTATGCTAGGTTCTTTGTGTTTAAGTGTGTTTTAGGATTTAACAGGTGAAACCAGCCTCGGAGTCGAAATATTGGCGAAAAGGATCCAAAACCGGGAGAAGAGGTGAAAAAGCGCCAGTTCTCGGTTAACTGAAGGAGTTCACGGTCATGTAAGACCGTGAAGAAGGAGACTTGACCGTGAATCGCGAGGTGTTCAGAGCCAATGTGAAGGTTACTGACGCAAGGTGAGTTCACGGTCACTAAGACCGTGAACACAAGCATTTGCTCGTGAACTAACGTGAGTGATGCATAGCGTTTTGGCGCACGCCTTGAGTTCACAGACGCATTTGATGGTTCACGGCCGTGAACTCAGGCCGTGAACTCGGCTCTTCTCGGGTTTAAAAGCTGAGCTGCAAGGAGGAGAGAAGGGAGAGCCCACTTTTATGAGAAACACCTTCTTCAGCATTCTAGTGAGAGAAACAGAACCAAAGGGAAGAAGAAGGTTAGGGTTTGTGCATGTTTTGTGCTTAGCATCCTAGGGATTGTGCATAATTGTGCTTAGCACCCCTAAGTTTGTGCATTTAGGTGCTAGTAATCTAATTTGCCACCTTAGCCTAGTTTAGAGCGAAAAATCCCCCTTTCAAGGGAGACTCAATCGAGTTGATTTTCCTTCCGCTTTCTAAGCCACCTAAACTAGGTTGAGTTAGGGCAACCCTCAATATTGAATTAAACAAGTCGATTAGTCGTGGTTACACCGTCCGACCTTAGAGTTGAGCGAGGGAGTAAGTCGATTACCGATTGTCTAAACCGAGAGGGTAGAGTGACACGACCTTTCATCCTCACCTCGGTTTAGCAATTGAGACTGTGGTCTCCGACCACATATGCTTTCCTCTGCGGTTCACGATTAACGTGCCCAAGGCAATCGTTCCAATCCACATAGCATGGTAGCGGTTAGGGGGAAGCGAAACCCGAGTGACTTTCCCACAAAAGAGTTTTCAAACCCAATCACCTTTGTTTTCTTTTAATTCAATTAGCAAACCTTTTAAACCAAAGTTTATTTGCTACATAATGATTTCAACAATGGAAGTAGGGATAGACGGACCGGCCCGGGTCGATATCTAAATACTTGCCCTATACTGCATCCGATTAGAGTTTAAAAACTTGGGCTCTAATTGGGGTTTAATTGTAGTGTAGTTTCGTGCAAGTCAAGTTTTTGGTGCCGTTGCCAGGGAGTACGGTCTGTTATTCTGAAAAAGTTGTTGGTTGTTAATCTAGCTTTTAATTTCCAGTTTTGCAAGTGTGTGTGTTCTTTGCTTGAGCTAGACTTGGTGTTTTCCGATTGTGTGTAAGAGGTGCATGACCCGGAGCAACCCGACACCCTTGCTACCACTTGACGAGGACATAAAACAAACTCTCCGACTCCTAGCAAGGGAGAGAGAGCTATCCGAGGCAAGGAGAAGGAGTGAAAGAGGGGGACAACAATTGAGTCCCGGTGTTAGTGGAGAAGGAGTTGAAGAGTCGAAGTTAAACCCATCGTTGAAATGGAAATGGCGGGGAACCAAAGACAAGGAGGCGCTCAAGCCCGCCATATGAATGAGTCAGCGGGAGAAGAAGAAGCCCCGAGGACGATGGGGTACTATATGGCCCCAAGGCCGGCAGACATTCAATCGTCGATCCTACATCCTCCGGTGGCGGCAAACAATTTCGAGATCAAGCCGGCTCTAGTGACTATGATAAAAAGTAATGCTCTCTTCCACGGCCATGAAAGCGAGTCGCCAAGAGAGCACGTGCATAGATTATTGGAGCTCGCGTGGAGCTTGAAAATGAATGGTGTGTCGGTCGAAGCTTTGCAACTAAGGCTTTTCCCATACTCACTCTCAGGGAAGGCACTTAGGTGGCTAAACAACCGCCCACCTCGGTCTATCACCTCTTGGGATGACCTCCTCAACAAGTTTATGGCTCGTTATTGCCCGCCTTTGAAGACGGCGGAGTGGAGAAAGAAGATTACACATTTCGAGCAAGAAGAGGACGAAACCTTGAGGGATGCTTGGGAGAGGTACTCCGATTACTTTCTTCAGTGCCCTCACCACGGGTTTGAAGTACAGTTTCGGATTGAAACCTTCTACGGATGCCTAATGCAAAAAGATAAGATCCTCATTGACTCCTTGTGGTAGGGGAAGTTGATGAATATGGCTCCGCCCCAAATAACCGAGATCCTAGAAGACATGGCCCTTAGGGGGTATGATTGGGGGTTGACTAGAAGTGGAAGAAGAAGCAATGAAAGGGGAGTGAGAAGCGTGGGAGCGAGTGAGAGGCGTGGGAGCGAGTGCTCCGCTTGAGGCAAAGTTGGATAAGTTGCTTGACGTTATGCTTGAAGATAAAAGGCAAGGAAAACGGGCGGTAATGTCGTGCGACTGGTGCTCGAGTACTAGCCACGAGATGGCAGAGTGCCAAGCAATGAAGGAGGCAACCACTCCGGAGGAACAAGTCAACTTTGTGGCAAATGCTAGGGTCAACAACCCGTATATCAATACTTATAACCCCAGATGGATGAACCACCCCAAATTTGCTTGGGCATCGCCGACAAATCCAAGGCCCCCGAGTTTTCGAGGCCCTATGGGAAATTTCCAACCTCGACCGACCTACATCCAACAGACGCCCCAACTCCAAGGCTCAAGCTTCCAACAATCGTACCAATCACAAGGTGCCCTAGGGTTTCAACAACAACAACAACCGGACAAGCTATCTAAGCTTGAAGACCTAGTGA
Source organism: Linum tenue (assembly GCA_946122785.1). Taxonomy (NCBI): domain Eukaryota; kingdom Viridiplantae; phylum Streptophyta; class Magnoliopsida; order Malpighiales; family Linaceae; genus Linum; species Linum tenue. Next base: position 89,585,553 of record CAMGYJ010000005.1, on the reverse strand, counting down.
ACAACTTTGTGAGTAGAGTGCTCAAAAGTTTGAGCAGATAGAGCAATTTATGGAAGTGTCGACTACCAAGTTTACCTCGGTTGAGGCGGTTCGCCGAAGCCAACAAGCGAATCTCCAAAGCTTGGAGGTGCAAATCAACAACCTCGCCGACATCCTCACCGAGAGACCCAAGGGGGCCCTACCTTCCAAAATCGTGGCGAACCCCAACAACCATGCCGGGGTGAATGCACTTCAAGTGAGGAGTGTGAAGTTGATTTCGGAATTCTCCACTGAAGAAGTGAAGGAGAAGGAAGATACCAACCCGAAGAAGGGAGAGAAGAAGCCATCGAGGAATGAGAGAAAGGCAGCAAGGAAGGCATCGCCGGTGGGGGTGTACAGGCCACCTCTTCCTTATCCCACTAGGATGTACAAGGAGAGGTTGGAGGACGAGTGTGGAGCTTTCATGGAAATGCTCCACAACCTCCACCTCAACATCCCTTTCCTTGAAGCCATGGCTCAAATGCCAAGATATGCCAAGTACTTAAAAGGATTACTCACCAAGAAGCCAAGGCTTAAAGGCCTCGCCAGCGTGACTCTTGGCGAGGAGTGTTCGACTTACCTCCTCAACCGCTTGCCCAAAAAGCGGTCCGACCCAGGTAGCTTTACTATCCCTCTTGATATTGGTAACCATCATATAGACAATGCATTGGCAGATCTAGGAGCTAATGTTAATATGATGCCTTACAAGCTTTTCAAAAAGTTAGAAGTAGGTGAACTTAAGACCTCTAAGCTTAGCATCACCTTACCTGACCGTTCAGTCATTAGCTCAAGGGGTGTTGTGGAGTACATGATGGTGAGAGTGGGCAAGTTTTGCTATCCGACTGATTTCGTGATCCTCGACATAAGTGAGGACTCGGATATGCCACTCATCCTCGGTCGTCCCTTTCTTGCCACCGCCAAGGCATTGATAGACGCTAATGAGGGGACCTTAATTCTGAGGGATGGTAAGGAGAGAATCAAGCTTGAAATTGACCCTAAGGTTAGGAGTGATGAAGTGAAGGAAGTTGTTTCAAATGATGTGAATGAGAGTGGAGGAGAGCCTCTCAAGGAAAACCCCACCATTCCTTATGTTGCTTTTGGTAATGTTGAGCAGGAAGTGAAGGAGGGTACTATGCCCAAGGAGAAGAGGAAGAATGTTAAGAGGAAGAAGATGAAAGACGCTATGGCCCAAAGAAAGGAGAAGGTCAAAGCGAAGTTGGCCGATCAAGAGGGCTAACTCATGGAGTCTAAGACGGGAGCCTACAAGCCTCGTCCCAAGAGTGTGGTGGATCCACTCTCGGAGGCATCACGATCCAAGTCGTGATCGATCCCCAACCGTCAAGCTAATGACGATAAATTAGCGCTTGTTGGGAGACAACCCAATGGAGGTTTGTTTTCTTTTCCTTATTTTAGTTTTTGTGTAGAGTGGTGAAGTGGTGTCCCCGTACCAAGTTTTGTGGTTTTGCGATTTACGGTTGTGTTGTGATCGATTAGGAGGCCCTGTGGAATAGGCTGAGTCAAATTTTTCTCAGAAGTATCCTGTTTTCTCTGGTGTTCACGGACAGATTGCTGAGTTCACAGTCTTACAAGACCGTGAACAGGCAAATGCGTCCGTGAACTGGACGTTTCTGCATAATCACCACCTGTCGACCAATCCTAGTTCACGGACGCATTTGAATGGTCAAGGTCGCTAAGACCGTGAACAAGGCAACGCGTCCGTGAACTCCGAGATGTGTCTATAAAAGGGGCGTGAACGTCGACTCTTCACTTCACGACCAAATCTCGATGGAAAATTTCAAATCTTCGCTGGAAAACCGCGAAACTCCGTCGGTTTTTCGATTTTTCCCCCATTTCCGAAGAGCAAAACCCAAAAAAAAATGCCATACCCATTCTCTCCTCATCAAAACCGGCATGTGCTGAAATTTTGGGGAGATTTGGGCCAACTTTTTTCCTGTCAAGTCGCCGGCGGCAAGCTTCCGGTGAGCTTCCGACGAAGCTCCGGCGACCCCTCTCTGGTCAATTTTTCGGCCGTTTTTCACCTTCCTCGCCCGCACCTCACTTCCTCCTATGTCCTACTTGTGTCTCCAGGTTGGTTTTTCAGCTTTACCTTAGTAATTTGTTGAGAATCGGATTAGGTAGTGAAGTGAGGATGATTTTTGTGCTTTGCATGTTGAACCTAGATTTAGGGAGAGGAATTAGGTGAATTAGGTCGATTAAATGGTGGAATGATTTTTGCTTGAGCTTAGTTGAGCCTTGGTGGGCGTGTTTGATCCGAATTGCCTCTATTTTTAGAATTTGCCCTCCAAGTGCTATGTTATGAATGCAAGTGGAGTTTTATGTTTGATTGGTGGATGGTAGCCACCGTGGTTTGGATTGTGGTTTAATTTTTTGTGTGCTTGAACCGTGAATTTCCCACAACCATGCCACGGTGGTTTGAGCTTAAATGTTTGATAACCATGGTGGAAAAACAAGTGTGTGTGTGTGGGGGGGGGGGGGAATCTCTCTTCCTCCCAATGGGCATTTTCTGATGATTGTTTCCACGTATGGTGTCTGTTTGTCAATTTGTGCAGGATGCTTAACTTGGAGCACGAGTACATCCGATATTTGGTGCACCACCCGGATTTTGGCGACAAGTTCGCCTACCAGAGTGGTAGCCCGATTGGGCCTCACTAGCTGTTGGACCTGGACCTGTTCAACTTGTTCAGGTGCCGAGCCGCAATGACCGGGGTGCTCTGTCACCCCCAGTGGCGCCAGCTCTTGACGATGGATGAGGAGATCTACCACGAGCTGTGTGTGGAGTTCTACTCCACCTTCTCCCACATCGTCCCGGCCAGAAAGAAGAGCCGACCGAGGGTGGAATTCATGCTGGGAGGTCAGCCACGAGTGCTGACCTACGACGCCTATGCTCAGGCGATGGGGCTCACCCTACTCACATGACAATGACGGAGCGGCAGTACACCATCGACTTCAACCATCAGGGAGCATTCCGAGCCCTCTGCTGCTCCGAGTATGAGTAGGACGACTTCGAGGGGAGCCGCACCAATGCGGTAAAGCTGAGGACTCCTTGGAGGATCCTCCACACTCTGCTCACCCGCTCAGTCGTCCCCAGCCTCCAGTTCGGCCACTTGATGACGAACAGAGGGCTCATTTCTATCTACTCCATGAGTATTCCAGCAGAGCCGATCCATCTGGGATCACTGATCGCCACTTCTTTCGCCCGGTGTCTTGGGCGGAATAGAGTGGACACCATTCATATGGGGGGCCTCATCACGAGGATGGCCCGACACTTCCAGGTGGATTTGACTCGGTGCACCAGCGTCGGGAGGATGACTCCCTTCTCAGTGGAGACGCTGTACAACCAGAAGCTTATACTCTAGGGAGAGCGAGGAGTGGAGTACCTTGAGGGACTCCGACCTTCAGGAGTCATCCGAGCTGCAGTTGACCGGCTCTAGTGGAGCCTGACCCTGAGGTCCCACCAACAACATAACAGCCACCTGCTTGTGCACCCGGCCGCCGCCGGCGTCTAGCTCTCCAGCGCCCAGCACAGCCACCACCACCACCAGCAGGTGATCCCCTCGTCCAGAGAGTGGATCGCTTTGAGACGAGCTTTGTGGGATTCTCTTCCCGCCTGGACCGACAGAATGACATCCTCGAGCTTATGGCTCGACGCCAAGGCATCCTCCCAGATGAGGCCGCGGGTCCATATGCCAGAGAGGTAGCCGACGAGTGAGACATATGGCAGAGCCGAATCCTTTTGCCCCACTTCTCCACTTGTAACCCTGAACTTGTTTTTTTTTTGTTATTTTTTCTTCATTTTGTGTGTGTGTGTGACATAAACCACTACTATCGTATTGTATTTGTAATAACCTCGCCTCGAGTGAGTCTTATTGTGCTTGTGTGTGTTTTTTGTCTCTCCTTGAAACTCAAAATATCCTATCCCGGATTCGATTCCAACTTTCACTCACCAAGCCCAAGCGGTAACATCATTCTACCCCTTTCTTACGCCATTGAGGGCAGTGTTGAGTTTAAGTGTGGGGGAGGGGGGGGGGTAGTTTACTATTATGCTTGTGTGAGTGTGATGGATGCTTGGAGCCTTGATTTATGCCCAAATTTCAAAAATTTGAGGGCTCCAAGCATTGTTTGCATGATCAAAGTGGCCGGTGTGTGGGAAATTCTCGTGTTTATTGGCATTGATCGTGAATTGTTGCATGTGATCGAGTATATCATATGATGATGACTGCAAGGTTCATTAGGATAGTGCAAAGGTTTAGTTCTCATGTGTCCATAAATGAATGTATGTCTTGACTCGATTACTTGTTGATTACAATTGCCATGCATTGTTTTTGTGAATTGGAATAGATGGTTGGGTGACTAGGTAGCCATGTGAGCTTTGAGCCGATCGTTTTCTTCTTGTGTGCTTAGATCCCTCTTACCATGGTGAGTAAGATCACAGTTGTCACTAGTGAGTATGATGGAGGCATATGATTAGTCCACACTCAAATGTTGATTGTCCCGAAATGTGTTATCCACTAGTCAACCCCTTTGAGCCTTGTGACTTCGAGAGGTCGTTCTTAAGTTAGGAGCTTCGTGCTTGTGAGCTTAATTGTGTTGATAGAACGACCCCCAATCCTTTCTTCGTGTCTAAACATGATTCGTCCTTGTGTCCAGGAGCTCTCACTTTTGAGTTTCCATAGAGGTTCTACATAGGAGGTTTATGTGCGGTTCTTGCTAGGAATGAGAAAAATGAAGTGTAGTGTTGGAGTGAGTTCCTAAAAAAGAGAGCATTGGTCGTTAAATGTATAGGTGGCAAGTGTTTTTACTCTCTAGTACCCCTTAAAAAAAAGAGAAACGAAAAAGAGGTAATAAAATGGGGTAAATAAAGTAGAGAGTGCCACGGAAACCAAAGTACATGCTCTAGGAGGGGTTTCTTGGAACCTAAGCCATTGAAACCCCCCCACATTGTTTTATAACTCCTTCACTACCAACCCTTAATATGCTAGCAAGAGTAGACCGAGGAAGAGTGCTTCGATGTAGTTCATGATGGGTGATAGTTTGGAAAGGAGAGATAAGGTTTTTGGCCAATGCTAGTGGCCTTGGGTTGAAGAGAAGGGTTTTAGTTGAAACTATAGACATTCGGGTTCAGGTTGAAGATGTCTTCACGTCATGATTGCCACCACCCAAAAATCCTTTTTCCCATGTCCAAGACAATTGCAATCACCTGAACCCGTGTCTAAGGCGCCTGGACAAGCTAGTGGTGACAACCATCCCGTGAACTCTAGCATTTAGAGGTTAGCGTCGTGGTATTGAGACGATAGGGCCGAGAATTTATGATTGTGCACATCTTTTGCACCAAAAGGTCCCGACCCCACTGGTCTTGGGAGTGAGTGATTCATTCTTGCTTTGCATGCCATATCATACCCCAGTGAGGACCTTTGTTGCCTTTCCATTTGTTCCTCGGACTTGAATTCCATGCATGGTTGGTTGTGGTTGATAAGTGGTCTTGTTGAGACTTGCATTGATCCATGAACAAGGTGAGGACTTTTCATTTTCCCGTTTTTGGTGGATTCGAATGTCATTTGTGGTGGATGTCGGTATTGCTTGCAACAGTCCATGTATTGATTGCCAATAGCCATTGAGAATTCCCACTTTGTGACTTTTGAGTTGTCCCCAAAGTATTTGTGTAGGTTGAAATATTACCTTGTGTGAAATGGTTTGCTTGAGGACAAGCAAACGTGTAAGTGTAGGGGAGTGATTCGGGCCTAATTGTACATGTTTTGCCCCCATTTTCCTTAGTCGTTCGTGGCAACTGCGCTCCTAAAAGGTTGGTTTTACGCTAGGTTTCTCGTGTTTTAGTGTGTTTTAGGATTTAACAGGTGAAACCAGCCTCAGAGTCGAAAGTTGGATCGAAAATCGGGAGAAGAGGTGAAAAAGGGCGAGATCGCAGTTTTCTTGGGCTGTTCACGGTCTTACATGACCGTGAAGAAGAGCCATTGGCCGTGAAACTTGAGGCGTCCAGAGCCAAAATGCAAGTTACTGACGCAAGACGTGTTCACGGTCACTAAGACCGTGAAAAAGTGTTGTGGACCGTGAACACAAGGAAGCAAAGCGGTGCGTTTCGGCGCCCAATTGGAGTTCACAAAAGCGTTTCATTGTTCACGGCCGTGAACACAGCCTATCCCCGGTTTAAAAGCTGAGCTAAAAGGAAGAGAGAGGGAGAGCCCATTTGAGTGAGAAAGCCTTCTTCTGATTTCTAGAGAGAGAAACACGAACCAAAGAAGAAGGAGGCTAGGGTTTTGCTCCAAGGTGGATTTTGGGAAGATTTCCTCCAAGGAAAGTTCAACACAAGGGCCAAGAAGATTGGAAGCCTCCTCCAAGATGGTTTCTACCCCTTCTCCTTGTGTTTCTTCCATCTCTAGCATGGAGTAGAATTCTTTTCACTTGGGTGTTGTGAAACCCCAACTCTACCATGTAGTTTTCTTTTTTGGGAATTGAATGATTGTCATTGGGTATTGTTTAATTCAAATGTTTGAGGTATTATTCATCTTGATTGTGCATGTTTGTGCTTAGAATCCTTAGATTTGTGAACTCGTATTACGGTCGCTAGAAAAATTTCACGATTTAAAATTGACTATTTTGACAGTATTTCGATGAATATCGGATTATCAATCGATCGTATAAGTATACGTATTAATTATATATATATGGGTCAGACTGGCGTACGTCAGACATATACTATACGTCAGGTACTACTAGTGAGATATCTCTATCTAGATCATGAATTAAATCAAGTTTGGGGGTGTGATACTATACCCTAACCTCTAATGGATAAACCCCAGGCACCCATTTTATAAACTCTAACCCGAAGTTTAATTAAATGAAAAACAAAAATTGACCGTTGAGATCGGCCGGAGCTCATCTAACTACATCTAACGGCTAGATCACCTGACGTATACTATACGCCTGACGTACACCAGTATTCACCATATATAAACTTTCCTTTCCCCGATCATTGCTTTCCCCACCATCTTCTTCCTTTTTAATTAGCGAGAGCAACAGACGAGCAGAGGGCGCACAAGGCATGTGAGGGGAAAATTCCAAAGCTCAAATCTTGAGCTCTAGTGATCCAAAATTCCCGTAAGCAATCCAAAAATTTCCGTAAGTAATCCAAAAATTTGGGCCTAATCCGGAAATTTGGGCCTAATCCAAAAATCTCGTAAGTAATGCCTAATTAATCCCGGAGTATCCGGAAGCCGGATTAAGCCCAAATTTCATATACGAGCTTCCTGCAGCGAGGTAATCAATCCTCTAGTTCTAATCCCTGAATTTCGGCAATTATTTAGGTCGGGGTCCAAATCGCTGAATTTAGCTCCGATTAGGGTTTGATGTGTTTTTATCGAGAATTTGATCCGGAGCCTAGAACTAACATTGACGGGGACACTGCAGGGGATATTAGGACAATCTCGGATTGATTCCGGGTTTGTTTGAGAAAGTGAAGTTGGGGTACGGGAGGTTAGAACCGGTGTTTGAACGACCAGAAATGGTGAGGGATTAGCACGACATACCGGGTTTGTCGTATCACGATAATTATATTGATGCTTAGAATTGACCTAGGTGAATTAGAATGGCATGATTAGGGGTGTATGGACTTTTATTCTATATGATAAACCATGGATTGTCGTATGATATTATTGACTTGCCCTAGCCGATATGGACCTTGTTTATGTTGATGATTACATACATGTTGCCATTTGTGGCTTAACTGTTGATATGACTTCATGGTTGTTCGATAAGGTGTTTTGACATGATGTGATATTATGGTTGTATTTGGATCCACCAGTGGGGGAATAAACTCCCCAGGTGATATTATGATGTTTTAAGGAGGATGACTTGCACGAGGGTTTATCCCGAGGAAGTGCAACTATACGACTCCTGGTTTTACCTATGTTAAGCCAATTATGGCCAGGTCAAGTACATGTGCAAGTAACGAATTACGATTAAGTAAGATGAGATATGAATCATGTATAAGGATACCAAATATGAGTGTTGTGGTCTCACGGTCAACTATATAGTAATTAGGGCTCCCTATGCTATTACTCTATTATGATATGTATGATAGTCACACCTCTCATGTGGTGGTCACTGAAGATTTCTTACGAGATATGACCACACCCAGAGTGGTGTCGGGGTATGACTACACCCATAGTGGTGTGGGGTATGTATGACCACATCCGAGGGATGTTGGGGTATGTATGACTACATCCGACGGGATGTGGGGTATGTTTCCCGGGAGAGTTATTAGCATGGGAGTAGCCAGGCGCCTATAAGTAAAACATGATAAGATGAATATGCATAAGTCAAGGTGGTTGAGTCTTTTGCCCATTGGAATATGAGGATGGCTGAGGTCCAACCTAGTGTTTTGGCTTGATTGTTAGATGTATGGTAGGGGTATGCTCTGTTATGAACTCACGATGCTATGAGCTGGCCCTCTTTTATTCTTCTTCTCTGCTTATGCTATGTGTAAGCAGATCATCAGCAGCAGCAGTAGATAGGTGTTAGGTGGGAGAGGAGCTAGAGTTGAAGTCAAGATGAGATATGGTCTTCAACTATTCTGTGCTTGGACGACTACTTGGGGTTTTGGCCAGTGATCCACACCTTTTTGTAAAAATGTTTTGAGAACATTTTCATGTACATACTAGCTTTTGATGTAGTGTGAGATATCCACAGGTGTGGAAAGTTGATTATATGTGTATATGTGTGTGGTGGTGTATGTAGTGATGATTATGACACGTATAAGTATGGTATGTAGTTGCAGAGTACGAAAGTGTGACTATAGCTATGAAAGCCAATGTACATGGTTGTGAGTATATATGTATGACTATGAATGCAGGGATTCGGATGAATTATTTTGCAGGTCTAGTTGCAAGAACTGTTAGCCCATTACGCGAGTAATTCATGTCGAAATTTTATTTGGGTAAATTTTGGTAATTAATATAACACCCGAGATTATTTTCGCTGCAATTGTGTGAACAATTTTATTAGGTAATACATATAGGGTAGGGTGTTACTCTTAGCTACCTAAGGATTGTGCATGTCTATGCTTAGCAATCTAATTAGCCACTTAACCTAGTCTAGAGAGGGAAACCCCTCTTCCAAGGGAGTCTCAATTGAGTTGGTATCCCTAGGGCTTTTCAAGTCTTCTAACTAGGTTAATTTAGGCCAAACCTCAATATTGGATTGAGCAATGTGGTTAAGCGCGATTAAGCCAACCAACCCTTGGGTTGAGTGAGGGAGTAAGTCAACCATTGATTGCCTAAACCGAGAGGGCCCAGTGACAGCCTATAATGCATGCCTCGGTTTAGCAATCATGAGCGTGGTCTACGACCATATTTGCGCCCCCTAGCGGTTAGCGATCACCTTGCCCATAGCAATCATTTCGGTTCACATACCATGGTAGTAGTTAGGGGTAAGCGACACCCGAGTGATCCTTCCATAAAAGAGCTTTCAAAACCATTCACCTTTGTCTGGGTTTACTTTAATTAGCAAACTTTTCAACCAAAACCTTATTGCTAGATAATGATTCAAATGACTGAAGTAGGGGTAGACGGATCGGCCCGGGTTGATATTTAAACATACTTATCATGTACTGCACCCGACTAAGGTTTATACTTGGACCTTAGGCGGAAAATTGTTGTGGTATTCGGAACGAGTCAGTGGCCAATCCATGATGTCATGCATGGTAAGGGGCAAAGAGAAGAAGCAAAATAGAAGAAGGAAGAAGGAAGAAGGAATGAAGAAAAGGTCTCGTGGGTGGAGCCTCAATTGTCACCAAGTCCATGAGCCATCATTATCACTTGCACACCAAATGCTCATGACTTGCACCTCCACATCACCAACGAGAACCTTAACTTCATGGTGGTTTTGGGGTGGATCAAGACTTAGGAGCCCTCGATTCTGGCTCATGACGTTAAAGTAGCACTTGTTGGGAGGCAACCCAATCCACCGGGTTGCATTTATTTTCCCTTCAATAAGTCAACCTTTGGGGAGCTCGTGGTTTTTTGGTTGTTGAGTTTATCTCCCGAATCTCACCGTTACTCTTGTTCTGTCCACCATCCTTCACACCAAATTTGGTAAATTCATTTTACCCTCCTTATCTTTCCTTCATTGAGGACAATGTTGTGCTTAAGTGTGGAGGAGTGTTTCATGATGTATGTGTGTGATGTGTGTGAATGAATTTTGCCCTATCATTTGAATGCTTGGATCCTAGATTATTTCCCAAATTCCAAAAGTCTAAGGGCTCAAGCATATATGAATGAATTGTTTAGGCCTACACTAAGAGTGTTTTGAAACCTAGTATTGTATGCCCGAATTTTCAAATTTGAGGGTTCCAAACGCCTTATCCCATGATTTGTTATACTCATTGTTCTTTGAATTGTTAGATGACATGATACAGTGTGATCTAGGGAGGATAATTGTAGTGCTATGGAGGATATTGGTACATGGGAAATCTAACCTCAACCTCACCCTTTTGGTGGTTGATACTTTTAACTAGTGGTGTTGCAGCGCTAAAACCAAAGAACTAAGGGGTCGTTTGGTATATGCGTATCTAAACGATGCATTTAATGAATGCATGTATAGTATAGAATGCATTATTTTTTGTGTCAAAATGAAAAACAATGCACGCATTTCATTGATGATGTGACACTTGAAGTCATTCAATATGAATGATTTACAATCTCAACAATTTTTTGAGATTGTTCTTCCATTTTTCTTTTCCTTTATATCCCGTCAACTTTTATGCATTGTTACTCTTCTATGTAAAAGAAAGGGTAAACATGACCTTTCACTTACAAAGTAACTTTCTCATTTTATTACTAAAATTACAATCACAACTACCAAACAATGTAATCTTATAATACATGCATTTAGACAATACATCAATTTACAATGCAAGTATTCATACAATACATCAATTCTAACATTCGCAAATACCAAACGACCTCTAAAGAAGTGAAACGAGAAGAGGGTTGACGACTTGTTGTCGTGGCTATGGGGTTAATTGCACTAGATACCACTTAAGTTTTACTTTAGTTGCATGTTGACCACTTAACTTTTTGGTTGCAACTAAACCACTTAAATTTAATATTTGTTGAACACTTATATTTTCCATCCCACAACTTAATGATGGGTATGAAATAGTAATTTTCCTTGTCACATAAACAATCCAACTCAACTTTGGATTGCTGATTCGCACAAACAGAGCAAAATTTAAAGGAAAATCTCAGAAAATGAAAACTCATTGGCAGAAAAAAGTATTTTAGATAGATCAGTAGAAAAGGAAGAAAGTTCGAAAGTTGCGGTACATTTGTAAGCTTGGTAAACAGAGGATAGAAAGAGCCACTCAGCAAACACCTCACTAAATTAGTACTGAACAATAGTTCCTCTGTATGCAGGAACACGCATATAACAATAAAGTGGGCACCACATCCTTGATAAATCGGCAACTTAACTGAATTTAGGACTAGAGCACCAAAATCAAATGAAAGGAGAAAATTTCACTCCCAAGAATCGTCTTTAGCTTGAATTAGAATGACAAGAAGAATTTTGCTATCAATTCCAATGAACTGATGGAGGAGCCAATTCTGTTGGCTGCTTCTACTTCATCCGACGAGCCTAGATACGAAGCCTATAGGCTCACAACCGTTGGCATTGGCCCCAACATAACCTACCCACATCCGCGAAACAAAAACCAATTTATCCTGCTTCATGGGTTGAGCATCTGTTCCGAATGTTGGCATCCGATTTACTGAATCTCGGTTGCCCGCTACATCACATTGGCTATACCAATCAAAAGGTCCACCAAATAGCGATTCATCTCCCCCTCCATTACAGCAGATTGTTCTACTCCTCTCCAGAATGCTCCTTCGATTGCTACTCTGTCGAGTTCAGCCCCTTCAACACTAACATATGCAATTTTCGATTGCTGCAACGCCTCCTTGCTCTGCATCTCCCGCAGCACATTCGAGATTATGAGATACGATTCATCGATTGATGGAAATAGAAACAACAAAATCTTACTCGCTGTGGTTTCTCTATATGAGGATTTTGATTGGATCCGACGTCGCGATAGAGTATAAGATGTCAGTTGATACTTTATTTCTCGTGTATTGGAACAGGGGAAGTTTGCAATGGACAATATTTATGTGTGCCTCTATAATGATCTGAGTTTTTTCTTTTCTTTCAGTGCTTTCAATTTTTTCCTCGTTCGGTGAGGATGAGATTCAATATTTTTATTTCAATTTATGAAGTGGGAGAATAAAGTGGAACAGGGGTCAATTATTATTATGTTTTTGTTTATCTCTTCATATATTGAAAAGGTAGGTGTGTGTTAGTAATGTGAAATGGTAATTTACAGTGAGTTGGATTGCTAGCGTGGCAAGGAAAATTACTATTTCATACCCACCGTTAAGTGGTGGGATGGAAAATGTTACTGCACAACGAATATTAAATTTAGATGGTTTAGTCGCAACCAAAAGCTATTAAGTGGCCAACATACAACTAAAGTAAAACTTAAGATATCCAATGCAATTAACCCTTGCTGTGGGGACTGGGATTTACATTCGAGGACGATGGGATTGGGCTACGGCTAACGCTGACCTATTTGTTATTATTTGGACGGGTTTGGTTTGGCTGGGTATATAGGGGGAGGTTGTGATCATAGAACCGCTCCAAACTGTTTTGGCGGTCAATTCAAATTGCACAGTAAAATTTGGGGTTCCACTTGGTCTAATTGTTAAGAGATTCATGGTTTAAGGGATCGATCGAACGAAATCACGCAGTTCCAGTTTAGAACCGCAAATCACTAAAATTCAAGTCGAGTTTTTTTTATCACCGGCATCGCAAATCATATCGGCAACACTGATTTTGTCAGCACATGAGCTTTTATCTACTCCATCTTTTGTCATAGTTTCAGCGTCATATAAAATTATGCATTACGGGTTAATAGCGATGCAAGTTGATTCCAAGATCATCAACTCATGTCATAACTCAGAATGACATTACTAGTATAGTGACTAGCAACTACCAAGGTCGTGTTCCACAAGTCTCGATACCCTAGGCTACTTCTCACTTTATTTTTATCTAGTCAATCGGTTTAGTTTTCAGATTGGAGGTTGATTGAAAAATACTGGTGGGAAGAAGTAAAGATAAAAGCAAGGTACTTCGGTGTGTCACCCTCGCCCTAAACAGGTTCTTCATGTAAATAACTAACTATGTTGGATTTATGGAATAAGTTGCGGTGGTAATTTTAAAGATTACTTTCCCTCCTCCTAACGCGGCCCACAAAGACCCAATGTCACCTCAGTCTAAGTTTATGTACTAGGGTTGCTCTCATAGTTTCTCTCAATAGGTTTAATCAATCATGCATACTTTATCGGTGCTTTGATCAGAACCCATGCGACCTATCTAGCATTGTTTTAGGAAGGCATTCATATAGCAGGGGTTCGGTTGCCACGTCCACTTAGGAACTTTACGATCATTCATCTATCCTTAATTAGCCATTTGACGCTACCCGGTCTAACTCTAAAGTTCTCACCTAATGTTAAACTTAGTTGTAGGCTAGTAGGGAAGAGTTGAGCAACTTACCCAAGCATAAATGAAGCATATATTCACTAAAACAAACATATTCATTCATTAACCCTAACACAATTACATCTACATTCAAAATCTAAGTCTAGGGTTTGGGGTTTTTAACCCTAGTACCTTAGAGAACTATCCCATAAAGAAGGGGGGGGGGGGGGGGGGAAGATACGTGGAAAAAAATAGAAGAAATCTTGACATAGGAGAGCTTAATTCCTTCTTCTTATCCTCCTCCTCTTCTCCTTCCTTAAGCTTCTTTCTCTAACTTCCTCTCTGTAACACCCCGATACTTTAGATTTAGGTTCGACCTTAATACGTGATCGGTTAGATTGACGGTTACGTACTAAGAGTTATAACTGCTGATTGGGAATAATAATAATAACTATTATTATTATTAAAAAAATATATAGATAGAGCGGCCCCCTCCCTTTATTTTCCCCAAACCCTCGGCCCCCATTAATTCCCCAGCAGCAAAAAAAAAAACCCATCCCCCCTTTATTTCCCAGCGCCGCGGGCAGAGAGGAAAGAAGAAGAAGGAAAAAAAAAGAAGGGGAAAGGGAGCCGCCGCCGCCTCTTTTCCCGATCCCGACCCCGATTCCGATCCCATCCCTTTCGTGTTCTAGCGTGACGTTGAGGGTTCAATCAACAAGGAGATCAACGTCCCGGGTCATCCAACCTAGGCCTAGGCACGTTCTAGAGGTAAGGGAACTCGATCCCTTTGAGTTAGATCGATCGATTTGTTGATTTTCCGTAAGGGTAGAATTCTGGGGTTTTAGCAACAGGCTTTACAGGCTTTTTGTGACAGATTTTGATTAGTCACTAAAGCTGCTGGGATTTTCCAGAAACGTATTTTTAGATGTTTTAAATTGTTTTGAGACTCTCTGAAGGTTGTTTTCTGAATTTAACAATTTGATAAATTGAGCGACGTCTAGGAGATGGTTGTAATTTAATTTGAGGATATTTGGAGATGTATTTCTATTTTTAGAAATTGTTCTAATATTCATTTTAATTAAATAAAAATGTTTTTAAGGGTTTTGATAATTTTCCAGGGTATAGGTGCTCATGATTGACATGGAAAAATTATTTTTCAAAATTATAAGAAGGTTCAAGTTAGGTGAAAAATTCGTCCAAGATAAAAATAATTAAGAAAAATGGTCGTTCTTTAAGAGATTAATTCTAGAAATTTTTTAATGGGGTTAAAGGACCTTTGGAACGAGGTTCAAGGACTCGAGTTGAGGAGAGGATGTTCTAGTGATTCAAAAGGGGTTAAAATCGAGAAAGGTCGTCTAAGAAAATGGATTCTTATTAATAGGTTTTCCCAAGATAATCCGGCTAAGGAGGGGTTTCTTCGAGGAAGGAATTGAAGAGTCATCACTTCGAGGTGAGTGTAAAGGGGGTAAAATCTTTGTCTTAGGTCTTTTAGTTTATGCTTTTCGTTCAAGTTATTATCTTAGTTAATTTTTCTAGTATGCGCGATATGTGTGTGAGGCATCCCACCGCCTGTAAGGGTGGAGGCACGCGTTGTGCTATGTATGAATGTTTGTGATGTTGTATGAATTGATGGTATGAGGAGCCCCCGGGCGGTTGGGTCACTACTGGACGGCGAGACGTAACGCAGTAGTTGACGGGCATGGACTGGACGGCGAGACGTAACGTAGTGCCATTGCCGAGTTTGGGTATGCAACCGGACGGCGAGACGTAACGCGGTTGGCATACTAGGGTAGGACACCGGACGACGAGACGTAACGCGGTGGTCCTAGTGTTTTGTGTTGAGATAAGGATAGAGGTCGAGAACTTTTATGAGTTAATGTTGAAATGATTTGATTAGAATGGTTATTTAAGAGCAGAAAGCGAGAATGGCTTTCATGCTAGGAAGGCATTCCCCTAATAATGTGTTTAGTAAGGAGTTTGCCGAGGGCAAAGACCTTAGGAAGTAACGACGAGACTGACCCCTTCTCACTCACCAGGTGCATTGAGGGGAAGATGACGCATCCATCAAGAGGAGATTACCCGAGGAGAGCAGCCGTGGCTAACCTGAAGATGTCAACTGGATCTAGGTAACGAGATGGGACCTCCCATTATATTTGTCTTTAGTTTCATGTCTTAATGAGTATACTAGGGAAACTCAAGGGTTGTGTTTATGTTTTGTTGCTCTGGTTCGAGGTCGCCCAAGTGTTTAGGGCATTTCACTTGAAAATCTTAAACATTGTGGTTGTTGGTTTTTGGTTTTGACTTGTAAACCTGTTTTGGGTTGCTCCGGAGTAACCGGTTTGTGGTTTGAATTGTGGTTTGGTTTTCAAAAAGGACCGGGTCGTGTCATTTTGGTATCAGAGCCGACATTCCTCTGTTTCTTGGTCTCCAATGAATACTGGAGTGACGATCTGGGTTTTCAAAGGTTTAGTTTTAAAGAAATAAAAGGGGGAACTTTCAATAAAAATAATTGGCCAACCGATTTGAAAAGGTTTATAGAGTCCCCAGTATACTCAAGCATGATAAGACATTAAGGTGGTTCTAATAAGGGTACTACTTACTTGCAGAGCAAGTAACACCAATGTTAACTGCACGATAGTTAGGCAACCCCCGAATTATGAGGCTTTCCGGAAGCGAGGAATGGTTGATTTTGATGGGGACCGCTTGAAGGATGCTAGTGAAGTAGAGAAATGGCTGGCGAAGGTCTCGCGTACATTGGCTGAAATGAGGGAAGATGATGAGGATAGGGTGCTACTGACAGTATCCCTGTTCCAAGATTCAGCATACAATTGGTGGTGCACCCTTCCAGCTAGTCAGGAACACCCACCAGCTATCACTTGGCCAGAGTTGGTGCAGGTGTTCCGGGATCACTATGTACCAGAGGTCTATCGACTGAGCAAAAAGAGGGAATTTTTGCTGATCAAGCAAGGATGGGGCAATGAAAGAGAGGAGGGTGTTGCAGAGTACACCTCCAAGTTCGAGAAGCTGCTGCCCTATGGGGGACCCCAGTTCCAGGATGTGGTGCTCACTATTTGGAGAGTCTGAAGCCTGCCCTTAAGAAGCAGTTGAGCATGCTGGCATGGAACAGTCGGGAGGAGATTTATCAGGCAGCTCTTCTGATAGAGAGGGCTGACACAACTGTGCATGAAGAAGGGATACAACGAGAGGGAAGCAAGAGAAAGGCAAGTAGCATGCCAGAGTGGTCCGGCCAGCCCAGTCAGTACAGAAGGAGGCCGAGCGGTACCGTTAGCTTTGGGGGTACTCAGAGTCAAATCGGCTCGGTCCGGCCTGGTCAAACTTTCAGCAACAGAGGTCTCTGCAACCAATGTGGGCGGGATCACTCAGGATCAGGGGAGTATAGGCAGCCCCCAAGGTCTGCTATAACTGTAACGAGCCTGGGCATTTCGCTAGAGAATGCCCCTGGAGAGGCGGGCAAGGGATGGCTCGGTCCGAGCAGTTTGTTCGGGGTGGTGGAGCGAGGACTCACGCAGGACCACGGTTTGGCGGCCAGCCAAACCGCTCATTCCAGAGCCAGGAAGGACGCAATGGGCACTTCGACCGCACCGATCGGGACTGAGACTAGGGGCCTCAAACAGGAGGACAACCGAGGGTATTTGCCATGCGAGGGATAGAGGGAGACAGTGGTGACGGTGGAGGGGACAAGCAAGCACATTGATGTGATCATGTGAAGAAATGGGGAGACTGTGGAGGAGTTTTTGCTTTAAGCATAGATCGCTAGTTGGTTGTTTTCTTCGAAAGACACACTTTCAGTTTTAGTACTCGGTAGAAAACCTATTAAATAAGTTCTTACCAAAATTTCGAGGTCGAAATTTTTTTTAAGGAGGAGGGAAATGTTATATTCTAGCTTGAGAAGTTTTAGTCAAACACCAAAAATTTTATACCAAGTAATTATCTTTCCAGTTCCAAATTTCGGGGACGAAATTATTATAAGGGTGGAGGAAATGTAACACCCCGATACTTTAGATTTAGGTTCGACCTTAATACGTGATCGGTTGGACTGACGGTTACGTACTAAGAATTATAACCGCGGATTGGGAATAATAATAACTATTATTATTAAAAAAAATATGGATAGCAATCGGCCTGGGTCCGAGCAGCCCCCCTCCCTTTATTTTCCCCAAACCCTCGGCCCCCATTAATTCCCCAGCAGCAAAAAAAAAAAAAAACCCATCCCCCCTTTATTTCCCAGCGCCGCGGGCAGAGAGGAAAGAAGAAGAAGGAAAAAAAAGAAGGGGAAAGGGAGCCGCCGCCGCCGCCCCTGTTCCCGATCTCGGCCCCGATTCCGATGACATCCCTTTCGTGTTCTAGCGGTGACGTTGATGGTTTGATCAACAAGGAGATCAACGTCCCGGGTCATCCAACCTAGGCCTAGGCACGTTCTAGAGGTAAGGGAACTCGATCCCTTTGAGTTAGATCGATCGATTTGGTGATTTTTCGTGAGGGTAGAATTCTGGAGTTTTAGCAACAGGCTTTTAGTGACAGATTTTGATTGGTCACTAAAGTTGTTGGGATTTTCTAGAAACGTACTTTTAGATCTTTTAAATTGTTTTGAACCTCTCTGAAAGTTGTTTTCTGAATTTAACAATTTTATAAATTGAGGACTATCTAGGAGTTGGTTGTAATTTAATTTTGGGATATTTGGACGGCGAGACGTAACGCAGTAGTTGACGGGCATGGACTGGACGGCGAGACGTAACGTAGTGCCATTGCCGAGTTTGGGTATGCAACCGGATGGCGAGACGTAACGCGGTTGGCATACTAGGGTAGGACACCGAACGGCGAGACGTAACGCGGTGGTCCTAGTGTTTTGTGTTGAGATAAGGATAGAGGTCGAGAACTTTTATGAGAATGTTGAAATGAGTTGATTAGAACGGCTTTCATGCTAGGAAGGCATTCCCCTAATAATGTGTTTAGTAAGGAGTTTGCCGAGGGCAAAGACCTTAGGAAGTAACGACGAGACTGACCCCTTCTCACTCACCAGGTGCATAGAGGGGAAGAGGACGCATCCATCAAGAGGAGATTACCCGAGGAGAGCAGCCGCGGCTAACCTAAAGATGTCAACTGGATCTGGGTTACGAGATGGGACCTCCCATTATATTTGTCTTTAGTTTCATGTCTTAATGAGTATACTAGGGAAATTCAAGGGTTGGGTTTATGTTTTTTTAGCTCTGGGTCGAGATCGCCCAAGTGTTTAGGGCATTTCACTTGAAAATCTTAAACATTGTGGTTCTTGGTTTTTGGTTTGACTTGTAAACCTGTTTTGGGTTGCTCTGGAGTAACCGGTTTGTGGTTTGAATTGTGGTTTGGTTTTCAAAAAGGATCGGGTCGTGTCACTCTCTCTTAAAACCCAAAATTCTTAATCCAAATCCTCCCTCAATGTAGGGGGAGGAACCCCCTATTTGTAGATTTCCAGGATTCGAGCAAGTTCACGACCGGAGAGGCAAAGTTCACAATCATGATCTTGGAGGTTGAGGTCACGATCTTGAGGTTGCAATTTATGCCTTGCTAGTAGTTAGGTATGCGGGCTAACATCGTGGTCGCGATCCTTGTTGCCGCAGCCGTAAACTTTATTGTGGACAGGTCTAAGGAAGGCCCCGAGTCGACTGTCGAGACTTTCTGAACCTCCCTTATTGGCTGCTCCTAAAGTTCGTGCCTCAGCTCCATACTTCATGACTGTGATCTCAGTTGTGCTGGCTGTGATCTGCGAGCCTTCGTCCATGCCCTCACTTCGTGGTTGTGATCTCTGCCTGCCTTCAACCGTGATCTCTTTGTTTTCGTCCATAACTCTACACTAGTGCATATTTTTGGTACCTAAAATAGACATATCATCTAATACACCCTAGAATACCAATATTTCATCTGAGGAACGAATCAAGGGCACATTTGACGATATATTGGCAATGAATAACATAAAATGACCCGAAACAAGCCTAAATATTTGTTCCAAATAACACTAATTTGAGTGTTATCACATATTAATACAATTGGAAGATCTTGCAGATATTATTCCTATTACCCCTTTATAATTTATGCAGCCAACCCATATTAATTTTATTTCACAATATCAATACGATTCACCTAAATATTACAATTTTTTATAAAACTAATGGAAAATATAAATAACTACAAGAGAAGATTAAAGAGAGAAATACACAAGAAGAGAGGGGAAGAGTTCTTCTTATTCATTCTTCACTTTTGAAAAATAGTGTTCTCTATTTATAGGCACAATTTGCTAACCACTACATCCTTATATCAATGCATATGAATGAGAGATAATGATGTAGGAATAAGGGTTACATGTAACTCCCAAGTGAGCATCTAATGAGGTAGGTCATTGGTCATCCATATATCAATATTTACATAACACTCCCCCTTGGATTGCCACTAGATTGCATTACGCTATCTCATACTGCCTCGTTAAAAACCTTACCAGGAAAACCCAGTGGGAAAAAACCATGATTAAGGGAAAAAGAGTGCAATGCGTATATGCTCCCCCTCATGACCACATCACATCAGATCTTTGAGTCGTTGAACTCAAATTTCATGAACAACTTTTAGAAAGATTGTTGTCGGGAGTGAGTTGGTGAAAAATCTTCTAGATTATCAATTTGATGCATGATCTTTAGATTTTATTCATACATGAACGTCAGGATCATTTCCTTTGGAAATATTTTGCAACCACAAGTCTTTTAGATATGGTGGATCACTAAGTGTAACGAAATACCTTCAAGACTTGCCTATTATAGTTTGTTTTGTTACTCTGAAACAGTTATATCAGCATAAGAGATAGCTCGTCCCCGATCAACCAATATGAGGATCAAATGATATATAGGATTTGGATATATAGTTCACCAAATCTCTCTTTGATAATCCCATAATAGAACAATCACATATATTGTTCCCGAAGGTAACAAAGTATTTTCCAACGTTCTAATGAGGAAAACTTTGTATCTTGCTATTATTATCAGCACCAAAATGATATTTTATATGGTGCTTGGCTACCAAGGTGCATTGGTGCTCTGATGCATCAACATATGGTACTCCAGGACCTAGTACATCACCATATAGTATTTGAGGACCTAATGTTTCACTCTTTCTTGATTCCTAAATGGATCTTTGGTAACTTCTAGTGATCTTAGGATCCTAATATTATTTGATGAACACAATTTGTTCATGCAAAATTACTTTCCCACTTTTTTAACGTTACCTTCCTTTCCCATAAAAGGATCTTAAATCCTTCAATTTAACTTATGTCTCTAAGCAATCAGCTGTTTTATGAAGCTCTTCAGGAGCGCCAATAATAGTCATATCATCAACATAAAATGAGATTGTCACAAAAACTTAACTAACACAAATTGATGCAAGCAATTCTTTCATATATCGAAAGATAATAACAAAACTCACATCATAGTAACATATGAACTAGACAAAGCACACTCATAAAACACAACTCATACTTTAAAGTAAATCACAACTCATAAACCAAGAATTTAAGATCCTTGAAGCACATATAGATAACACAACTATATATGCACAATGCAAATTCTCTAATACACTTTATCCGAATTTAACCTATCATCATTCACAATCATGACAGATCTATCTATTTCACTTTCACCTTGTTCCATATAATATAGCCTGAAATTGATGTTGTGATTCATGTCTCGACGTAACATAGCCATTAAATCCATAACATTGATTTATTTCACTTCATTTTATGAATTATACAATTGGGGATTTTTTTTATAATCTCTTCAGATAGAGATTTCTAGCATCCTAGTGGATGCCTTTTTAGGGTCAGATATAATCTGTCCTAGCAAAGGTGTATGATTCGATTTGATTGGGCCTCAAAGATTCTTCAAGGATGTGCAGCTGACTTTTTCGGACTTTCATGTGATGGAACTGTCTCATTTGTTTTCGTAAAATTTATTATGATATTACTATAAGATAGTGTCTTACTCATAATGTGTGGTTGTTACTTTTCGAAGAGATTCACAACCGGTCATCAGGATGCTACATCAAGGAAGTCTTCCCATTATAAAGTCAGAGACATTCTAAGGGAAGTTCTTTCTCTCTTCTCGACCCCGTGTCAGTTTTGTGTCTTTGCTCGTTAGAGCTTTCACAGAGATGCCCACCTCGTGGCAAAAAAGGCTCTTTTATCGGGAGTCCGGTTGCATACGGGCTACCGTTCTTTATTATTTCAGTTTTGTATATTTGTTGTTCGGCCATTCCCTGGGGGCTTATCTTGGATTACAAAAAAAATCCATAACATTGATTTCATCAGGGTCTATATATGTTGGGACTTTTTGCATGAGGGTGTACGTACGATAGCCCGAGACCGAGTAACCAGGATTATGATAGAGAGTCGTGACCTACGTTCACTTTCCGTACATAGTATTTCCACACTCTATGAAGTATTCGGTTACATGCAATTTCTTCGTATGATAAAACTATTACTACTTTAGGATCTAAACTTAAGAACCAAATGATACTTATAAATTTATTAGGAAGAACAAGAATCAGATTTTGGTGTCCCTTTTCCCATCTGGCCACCTATATTTATAGAAGCTGAACATATATGTTGCTTTAGTCAGAAGCATGGTCTTCTGACTCGCTATGACACAACTCCTAACAAAGGCCAAGTGTAACCAATGAAAGAGACTGTAGTATAGTGGCTCAAGTAATAAATATCGAATCCACGGGTCTCTAGAGTTACTATTACTCAGCTTCAGTTCATTATCTAGCAATCCAGATTAAGATAGAACAACTAAAACTACTCTAGCAAACTACAGTTAAAGATAATCTAATTACAAGTTGGGAACTCATTTAGGTATGATTCCCCCTAGCCACTAGCCAGATTAATGATTGATGATATCTAACTTGTTTCTCTTTCATTCACAATGCAGAGAATCCTTACTAGACCTTGAGTCTCGATTAAAGGAACAAGGCCCTCTTGAGTCAATTGCCTAGAGGGACGTATCCTTCTCTAAAACAACCGATCAAGGCATTCTGAACTAGACTCCCTCTATCAAATGAGGTTCTCAATTGATACAAAGCATTGAATCAACCCTCGACTAAAGCAATCGATCCATTACTATTAATCTATGATGCTCTATTGACCTAATCAGGTATTCGCTCTCATAGGATCAAAGCAGAATCAATAATCTCGACTAAATTGAATCATGAAAACATGCATATATTGAATATGAACTCAAGATTATGAAGTAAGAGTACTCATACAATCATCCAATCAAACAAACATGGCTAGGGTTCCTCAAAACCTAAGTGAAGGAAGTTACTCCATAGAGAAGAGAGAGACTGCAGTAAGAATCTTCAGATGATCAGTCTTCAAGTCTGGGCTTGTTCCTCGAGCTTCCAAGGCAAAGAAATCCTCCAATTCCACTCCAAGATTGCCCTCAAATCACCCTCTCTCTCTCTCTCTCTCTCTCTTTAGTTCGTCCCTTGGATGTTTGGGATCCAAAACCCAGCTCCCCCCCCCCCTCAAAAATCACAGAAAATAGACTTATGCCCGAGCAGGGGGCAGAAACAAGGTCGGGAGGCCGTGTTTAGTCATGCCCGTGTTTTGGTCCTGCCCGTGTTTTAAATCCCTTCAGCAGTTTCCACAAGAGAGGCTCGGCATAAAAAACAATGGCAGGTGCCAGCTGAAACACGAATGTGTTTTTAGGGTAGTCTGCCCGTGTTTCTTCCACCGAACATGTTCCCTATATTCAATGCTTCGTTTCTCCCTCGTCCGAACTCCGAATCAGTTTCCGTTTGATCATAGACGCTCATAGTCTCGTCCTATTTCTTTTCATGACAAGATTGCATGATTCTTTATCCATAAATGAGGTATAAATCCATTCTTCTACAGGTCATGCCCGAGTTTCTTGTCACGAATCGGCAATTGATCTCCGATTGACTTGAAACTTGCGTCTATGCCTCCCTTTACTCACTAGGACCTAAAATGTGACAAAGGAACACAACCTAGCGTAAAATAGGTCAAAGAAGTGATAATACAAACTTAAACGATCAAGAAACAAAGGGGGAAACATGTGCAAATATCGAGTCAGTCATCATCTTCTTCCAAATAGAATGTTGCAATTGATGAACAAAATTATGGATAATGAAGCATTCTATTATAACTATAATTATCACTATCCATACATATGCTATCCATCATAACCGTAATGCATGGAACATTGCATTACTTCATTCAAATTGTACAAAACGACATCATCGCACCACATGCCCTAATGCATGGAACGTTGCATTACTTGATTCAAATTGATCCAAATGAAACCACGGCACCACATGGGGAAATTAGTGGTATGGGGAAATGTTGATAATTCTAACCTTAGGAAACGTTGGTTCTTAATGAAACTTTGGCCAAGTTTAACAAACCTTAACTGGTTCAATTAGTTAACCACTTGTCTCAATATTATTTTCCAGCAATATCTTGCACTTGAATCAACTCCCCTTCTTCCTGGTGACAACCATCACCATCAGCAATTCATCGCTTGGACGAAATGTGATATAGTATGGTAACTATCGAGACGGATTGCAGAGGATGGAAAGGTCTTATCCCTTGTTGTTTAAACCCTTCAGTGTCATTTGTCAAGTAAAATTGATTAGTCTTTTTGGTTAATGTTAAAACGAGAACCCGTCAGTTTCCGTTCTTTATCTATGATCGGCCATTTATCGCTATAGAAACCCTTTATTGGTGAACCTAAGGATAAACCGGGGCTTGGAGTAGGAGACAATGAACTAGTGCTTAAGATGTTTGATACTGCGGAACATGCAAGTTAATCTTCCTGCCAACTCAAGAAAATTAATACAAGACCAGAGCTGAGAGCTGAGAGCTGTGAGCTGTGAGCTGAGAGAAATAAATAAATTGATTTCGTCTGTCTGATGCATTATTGTAGTAGTGTTTGTCTTCGTTTCACTAGACAGCTCCAATAATGACACGAAGTTAACAATACGGTTGGGAGAGTGATGCAAGATAGAAAAGGGCAACGAGTAACTAATAATAGAAGGTTGTCAACTGGATTTCAATCGAATAGGTGGGTTAGTAGTTAATAGTCTGATCAGTCCAGTTTAGATCGTTTTATTATATTATTCATACATTTATAAATTATATCAAATATAATCTAGAGTTAATACCATATTCTGGTCTGAAGTATGACTATTATTATTAATCAACTTTGGCTCGTGGTTTTATAAATTAACATCCTGGTCTCAACTATGAGGCATATAATCTAGTTTGGCCGAATGTCTATTTTGACCGTCAATTTGGACGGTTAACGCCGTTGACTAACGGTCAACGCTCCAGCTCACCACCACGTCAGTGACAAATAAATAAAAAATTTAAAATTCAAAATATTTTCGGATTTCCTTTATCTAATAAAATAATAAAGAATGGTAAAAAAAAGTAAAAAAAAAAAAAAAGCATACTCTTTCCATTTGCGCACTTCCCCCATTTTTAACTTCACCGCCGGCCATTAACCACCATTGTTATGGAACTGCGCGTCTCACGATTAAATCCAAACACACAATAAAAATCAAGCTTCCATTGTTCTCCACCTCTCCCTCTCCACCATTTTTTCTCCCAATCAGTTCCTCTATGTCAAGAAAAAGGAAAGAGAGCCTGTGGGCTGGACCTCAACCTTTCCTTCAACCCGATGTAGAACACGGCACCGCCGTCCCCGGCGAAGAAACACACCAAAATATCTCGTCATTGGCGTCACAAAGGTCGGCATGGCCATCGCACAGACCATCCTCACCTCATCTCTTCCTCTAATCTCCCCTTCCTTTACTTTGCCATTATCCCTTTCACCGTCACTTGAGCTCCGACCACTGAAAGATGCTAACAAAGAGAGTAAGTTGGATATGGGTTTGTCGAACGCTGGGATTTGAATCTCCGAGCTTGATCTGGGTTTTTGATGGGGTGTGAGAAGGCAGATTTGATTTTTGGTGAGTTTGCTTCAATCGATCGTAAGAAGGAAAAAAGATTCAAGATCTCGTCGGGAGAATTGGAGGACGAACAGGGTCGGTGGTCGACGGATGATTTTTCTTTAAAGGAAAGTGGAAGAGATTGGACATATGTTGGAGGGCGACAGTGGCGGTGATTCCTGATTGGGTTTAGGTGATTGAACTTTTGCTGGGCTTGCCTTTAATTGAGTTGTGAACAAGACGAAGAGGGGATTTTGATCGTAAAGGGAGAGAAGTTTTTGTTAATTTATTCTTTTGGCTATCATTGTTTCCGTTAAAATGGAAATAGTAGAAATTAAAAAAATAATTTGAATTCTAAATTTTTTAAAATTTTTTAGGTTGATATAGTGATGACATGGATCATTGACCGTTAGTTAACGGTGTTGACCGTCCCAAATGACGGTCAAAATAGACATCCAGCCAAACTAGATTATATGTTGCATAGTTGAGGCCAAGATGTTAATTTATGAAACCACGGGCCAAAGTTGATTATATGATCATACTTCAGGCCAGAATAAGGTATTAACCCTATAATCTACATATACGTAATAACTAGTTTTGTGCCCGCCCGATGGGTGGCGAGTTACATTTGTTTGTATCTTTACTTCTATTATATGTCATTTTTTCAAAGGTATCGGACTCCTAATTTCCATATTTATTTATTATTGTAATCTATTATCCGTGTTTCATCATATATGAGGGGCGCTTTGAATAAAAAAAGATATGAGGGGCTCTACATTTAATCAAAGTTTAAATCACGATCAACAATAATATCAAACAACGTTGTAACTTCATCACTGCTTGGAAAATAGTATTCATACCATCTAAGCTTTGATTGACCTGCAATGTTCAACTTCATAAGTTGTACATGGTTTAAGCTAGCGTATGCCACCTTACCGTACTCATTTCGAGTTTTGCTATTTAGACCATTAATTAACGGAGTTTGGGACATGATACTATACCATAGTCTCTAATGGGCGAACCCCATTCTCTAATTCTCAATCCAAATCATAAGATTCATTTGATACAAAAATAATAACCAAGGATTATTATTTGTCAAAATATATTAAAGAACAACTAATAGGTGTGAACGAAGGTGTATATTACACCTCGATTGTCAAAATATATTAAAGTACAACCAAACTTGCTATGCTTCTATATTACCTTCAACATTTTATGAATGATATCAAATCAAAATGTTAGTAATAGAGACACATTTTTCTTCGCTTCACATTATCATCCAATATTAAATGTGTGACTGGTTGTAATTGGAATTGTGTGATAACATAATACAAACATAAAGGCGCCATGTTGTGCAATTAGTACAATAGATGAATTTACAGGACATTGGTCAGGGTATGATCTTGCGTTGGTTTTATAGGACACTGGTTCGTGTATGTCTCGCATTGTTATACAGGATATCGGTCGAGGTATGATCCCGTAGTGGATTTACAGGACACCATTCTAGGCACGATCCACGGTGGTGTACATTACATCTAATGTACTATCTGGGGAGTGTATGACTTGGCAAATTAAGAAGTAAAAAGCACTGAATCAACCTAACTATGCATGTGATTGAATTCTTGTGTAAAATTACTTATGATATGGTTAAGTGATGACTTCCTATGATGTGATATATGAAATGTGCATGTCGATGATGATGGTTATGTGATGGTTTTCTATGGTGTTTTAGACAATGATTTACCATTAGATGGTGTGATGTTTCGCTATGTTGGGACGGGGTTAAATGGTAATGCCGATATGATGTGATCCTTGATGCGTACATGTTTATACAATGAGTTATCAAGAGGCTGGGTGATGTCCATATGTTGTTAATGTATGAATTATTTGAGTTTGAGATGATGAATGTGGTATGAGATGTGGTGATGAATGGATGTTTATTTGATTGAATGAGATATTATCATATCGGATGTATCTTGACAATTAAGTTAAGCGAGTAAGGACTGAGAGGTGGGTGACGGGCAACTGAATACTCCATATTTTGCCATGGTCACGGGAAGGGACAATAAGTCCTTTCGAGTTGTACGAACAAGGGATTGGTCTAGTGGTAATACCACTAGCCATGAACCTGGAGGTCTCAGGTTCAAGTCCCTTCAGTAGTACCTAATAACAAAAAAGTAACCTATATCACCCTTATCTAAAAAAAAAAGTCCTTTCGAGTTGTACTTTTAAAGGTAATGCAGAAGAATTATATCATTATCTTATGAGTTGGGTTATCCGGCGAGTATAAATGGTTACTAAAAATAGAATACTAATATATGTATTAGTGTGTCACATTAACTAAAAATTAAAATAGTTATTTACATCTCAACCATTATATATATTAAGATTCGTTTATAAATCTTTTTTAATTAAGATGCTATGCATCTGAAGATGACTAAGTTGCAAATATACACTCAAGGAAAAAGAAAAGAATTAATGTCAAAACAATAAAAAGAAAAAATTATAGTTACATAAGGAAAAAATGTAAAGACAATGTGTTTTATAATTGTGCATGGAAGAAAATTCAATGACGTACAAAAATTTGAAAATGGAATGAAATTGGAATCGCATAAAAGAAAAGATAATGATATCATTTAATATGCGAGAAAATTAAAATCATTCCCTAAAGATGACAAATACATATGTATATGTACATTACTTTTCTTGTAACTTCTTACCAATGGAGCACAGACATATCTTAACATATAACCATAATTCGGTTTCGAAAAAGATACAAAAAATTTGGTGACCATTGGTGTCTAGATGAAATTGTTTTTTTTCGTTGAATCAGTTTCCCTCCTTTTATTAATATGAAAAGAAAGACCAATACAACGAACCAAAGCAGTAACGCTTTGGGAGATGTCAAAAACCCTCCTCACCTCCACTCGACCTATAACTGCTTACTCAATTACTCAAAACAATCAATCAAGCAAAGAAAACACTATCAAAGATATCCCAAACTCTCCAGGTCTCCCTGCAGTATGGCATTCCCAGCCACCAGATAACGCAGATATGCTTGTAGCTGAGCAGCAGTTTTCTCCGGGTCTGGCAGTGCCCCACCATGCACAACTCTGCATCGTTCACGCCAAATGTATGTCAACACCATACACCACACAACTCCATGCCATCTCGCTTTTCCAGAGGGCCGAACCAATGTGCAGATTGCGGCCATCATTGCATCCCAGTCACCTGCTTCAAACAGTCGACAGTGTAAATCCAAGACAAGCAGACGAGCAAAAGAACAATGTATGAACAGATGCTCTCTTGATTCCATCGGGAAAGTGCACAATGGGCAAGAGGCGATAGTAATCTTCCTCCAGCTCATAAGCTTATCCCTTGTCACTATGGAATTTCTGATAATAAGCCAGGAAATAAAGCTAAATCGAGGAGGACAGAGCTTATTCCAGACTAGCTTAAACCATGGCACCTCTGGCTGCTTGACCCGCAAGGAATCCCAGACTAATCGAACAGAATATACCTGCATTTGTTTTGTACCCCAGTAAACCTCACCATTCCTCTGCTGAATCCATGGCCTTATCAGATCCCTGATTTTGAGTAACCTCCTCCATGTCCAGGAGCTACTATACTGTGGCTTCATCGACCATAGATCAGAATGCTTGCACTTATACTCATACATCCATGCAACCCAAAGAGTCCCTGATTTTATGAGAAACAACCATAACATCCTAGCAGAACTAGCTATGTTCCATGCCTGAAGATCCTTAATCCCCAATCCCCCCTCTTTCTTTGGATAAGCTAGCTTCTCCCAGGCTACCCTGGCTCTACCCTCTTCACTGCCATGCCATAAAAATTGAGAGCAGACTTTTTGTACTTGCTTTAAGAACTTTTTAGGAAGAACAAATAATTGCATCCAAAACTGTACTATCCCCATCAGAACAGAATTCAACAACTGTAACCTCCCTGCAAAAGTAAGCTTTTTAACCCGCCAAGATTTAATTCTTTTTGTAATTTTCTCAACCAACATGGTCACTTCAGATGTGGAAAGTTTTCCAGTGATCAAAGGCAACCCAAGGTACCTAACAGGGAGTTTCCCCTCTTGGAAACCTGAAAGCTGAAGAGCAACGGCTTTATAAAGAACAGAGGTACCCCCAAAGTAAACCTCACACTTGGAGGGGTTACATTGGAGTCCAGAGACCTCATAAAACTGTTGGAGGACCTGCTTAACTTGAAGAATAGCCTGGGCTGAACCCTCTGTAAATATGATAATATCATCTGCAAAGCACATATGGTTCAACTGCACTCTTTTACATTGTGGATGGTAGGGAATTCTATTCTCTTGACTAGCTTTCATCAACATGGTAGAGAGCCCCTCCACAGCTATTGTAAATAGGTATGGTGATAAGGGGTCTCCCTGCCTAACCCCCTTCCTAGCTCTAAAATAGCCACACAACCCCCCATTTATGTTAATCCTATAGTGTGCTGTTTGAATGCAACACTTAATCCACTTCAAGAACTGGTCAGGAAACCCCATTACACTCATCATAAGGAAAAGGTAATTCCAGTTTACAGAATCGAAAGCTTTCATTATATCTATTTTGATAGCACATCTAGAGGAAAGGCCCTGTCTATGATATCCACTGACAAGCTCCTGTGCTAACAGGATATTGTCCATTATACTTCTACCTTTAATGAAAGCTGACTGAGAGGGACTGATAATGGTAGGTAGAACTTCCTTAAGTCTATTGGATAGAATTTTAGCCACAATTTTGTATAGAAGATTCACACAAGATATAGGCCTAAAATTCTTAAGGGTATCAGCAGTGGGGATCTTAGGAATAAGAGAAACAGCTGTGGAATTCACCCCACTTGGAAGCTTACCTTGATGGAAGAAATCCAGAATCCCCCTTGTGACATCCTCGCCAATAATATGCCAAGTCTTCTTGTAGAATCCAGCAGAAAAACCATCTAGCCCAGGGGCCTTCTGAGAATTCATACCAAAAACCACTCTTCTAATTTCATCAGTAGTGACAGGTTGCACAAGAAGGTCCCTCCCCTCAGTGGAAATAGTGAGCTTTACCATACCTTCAACAGCCGCCCTACTAGGATTGATATCTGGATTAGCTTCACCCAATAGTTTCTTATAATAACCTACAGCCTCCTCTACTATCTGATCAGACTGAACCAACTCTTCCCCTGTTGCAGAAATGAGCTTTCGGATTGCTCTTTTTGAGGTTCTGATTTTTACTGCCCGGTGAAAGAAACCAGAACTCTTATCACCAAGCTGCATCCAAGAGACCCTCGACTTCTGCCAGCAGAAACTCTCATAAGCCACCTGAAGCTTGGCACAATCAGCTTGCACCTTATTGACTTCTGCAAAATGAACTGAGGTAGGATCTGAGAATGCTAAAAGCTGAGCCTCCCTTAGCAAATCTTCTGTTGCCTTTACCTGCCCTTGCAAATCACCATATACTTCCTTATTAAACTGCTTCAGCACCTTTTTTACTTCCTGTAACTTCCTTTGAACCACCTGCAATGGGGACCCTGTAACCTCTTTCTTCCAAGCTCGCTCAACATTGTCTAGGAAAAGAGGATGCTCAGCCCAGAATTCAAAATATTTGAATGGCTTGGGGAGAGTTTTGAGTGGTACTGCTGTGCAAGCTTGAATTCCACAATGATCAGAGAAACCTGAAGGGAAGGCCTCCATGGCACAATCAGGGAATTTCTCAATCCACTCTACATTCACCATAGCTCTATCTAGTCTACGGGCAATGGGATTATTCTGCTGCCTGTTTGTCCACGTAAACTGGGGCCCCGTTGTTCTGTAATCTAAGAGCTCCATATCTCCAATCCAGTCATTAAAAGCTGTCATACTAGGAGTTACAGACAACTGATTACTAGTCTCATTAGGTACTCTAACTGTGTTGAAATCCCCCCCCCCCACTATCCAGGGATAACCTGCTACCCTTAGCTTCCTGATTTCATCATAGGTTCTGATCCTGTCCTCCTCAGTATTTGCTGCATACACAGCTGTAAGAAAGAAAGACTCATTACTAGTTCCCTTCACTATAGCATGCACAAAGTTCCTCCCTGGTTTTAATACCCTCACTTCCACTTGCGGATCCCAGAACAGCCAGACCCTTCCCAGTGGAGAATCAACACAATTCAAACACTTCTTCCACCTTGCAGACACTTCAGCCACTGCCTCCTCTGCTTTATTAGCTTTTATTCTAGTTTCTAGCACTGCTACTATATCTACTTTATTACGATGCAAGACTCTTAACAAGTCCCGCTATTTAGAGGGTTTATTAAACCCTCTAACATTCCAGAAAAGAATAATCATTTTGAAGGCGAGGGTCTTACCCCTCCTCCTCCCTTCTTACCCTCCTTCTTACCCTCCTTCTTCTTTGGCACTGCTTGCAGCTTAATTGGCTCCCTCTCTTCCAACCTACTTAGAACACTGAATGATGAAGCGGAGACGTGAAAGGTATTCTGAGGGCTGGTTTTTGGTGACCAAACACGAGGCTTGGCACCATGGATCACATGCTGGAATTCAGCTTCTGAAGGCAACTTTGGGGAAGCCACCTGCTGAAGCTCAGAATCAGAAGGTAGCACTGGAGATGCTACCTCTTGAAACGAGCTGTCCAGGTTTGCTGGGATGACTCTGTCCTTTGAAGCCCCCACCATAGCAGTCAACTGAGGGTCATCATCAAACACCACAATCTCCTTGCCCTTAACAGAGCTCTTAGTGCTGGACTCCCCCTGAGGAAGGGTGCTGTTCAATGATTTTGGCACTGGTTCCTCAGAAACAGCCACCCTCTCCATCTGATGCTTTGCACAGTCCCCAGTAATGCCAAAGAGATGACAAACCGGACACACTGGCGGCAGATTACAGTAGGTTACCCCAATTTTCAGAGACTGATCTTCATCAGGCCATAAAATCACGTGATCTGGGCAGTCACTATCCACAGTAAGCTCCACCAACACCTTTGCATACCCATGTCGATCCCCCATCCTCGTAGTGTGATCAATCCCCAATGGAATCCCTAACCAGCTTGCAATTCTACTAAGTCCCTGAAAATCATAATACTCCAGCGGCACGTTCACAAGATTAACCCAAATTGGAAGCGCTTTACGCCCCAAATCCTCAGCACTAATACCCGGTACCCAAGGCCTAAGATAGAGCAAGTTGTTGAGGTAAAACCATGGCCCATTCTCGAGAATCCATTCGCAGACCTTCGGATTCGGCAACTGAATGAGAAGCATTCGATCATAGAGGAAAGAGACACGAACTACTCCATCCCTACCCCAGAGCTTGTTCGCCCAGCGACGAAGAACATATAGCGAATATTAATATATTTTATTAGTCTTAAAATATATTAATATCTCACATGAATAAGTTATTATGACTCTGGTTTTGACATAGAAAATCATCATTTTTACTTTAGCTATTATCTCTTAATAATCTAGTAATCATATAAAAAACGTTATTTTTCTAGTACAACGCGATAAGAGACTATTAGCTCATATATTTATAGTAGCTACTTTCTAACAAATTGCAACATGACTGTATTGGTTCACATATTTATAGTAGTTCCTACAAAAAAATGTTAAATATTTCGTGTTAGAATACGAAAGAAGATAATTCTTTGCTTTTTAGTTTTTCATTTTTAAAAAATCATATGTCAAATTATGTAAAAGTTAATAATTGGGTACCAACTAAATTCATGCTTTTTGGATTTTTTAATTATTTTTCAAAAATTATAAAAATTATCAAACATATTATAAACTAAAAAATAAAATAGGTTATTTTTAGTTGTTAATGATTTATATCGTTTCTTAAAAATAGAATACAAAATTTTAACCGTGATAGTTTTTATTGTGTAATGTACATAAGTCAACCATTAAATAAAAATATAATTTTATGTGTTGTATATTTATTTATAAAATGAGTATTAATCTTGTTGTGATTAATTCCATAAAAGATATTTTTTCTATAGGTTAAACAACTTAAATGATTATAGTTTGAGCTCCTAGGTTGCATGATTAAATCTTAATTATGGTGATTGATATACATGTTTTGTTGTGATCAATAACATCAAATATACTTAATCCTACTGGTTGAAGACTTGAAATGATGATAGTTTGAACTTTGGGGTCATAGGTTCAAATCTTGGTCATGATTATCAATACACTTGTTTTTAGTTTTATTTTAATGTAATTAATAACTTAAAATGTTAAAATCGAAAATGACATGGAAAATTGTGGAGCTTTCTTTGTCCTACGTGGCAAAATCTTTTAACCGTGATAGTTTTTATTGTGTAACTAGCTTTTTACCCGGCCCGTTGGCCGGAGAGTTTCATTTTATCATTGATATTAATTCAATTTATCTATATATTCAAACTATTTTAGACCTTCTAAATTTATTATATTTTGTATTGATAAGTGAGTATGTGGTGTGTCTATATATTGAAAATTCTCAATTCTTAGTACATTCACTTATACTGTTTGAATTCTCTAATCATAAACCATGTCACAAAGGTATACCACGTCCATGTACAATTTTTTCTATCTTATATGAATCCATGTTGTTCAGATGAGGACATCTTACGAAGAGTTTCTTTGTATATATACTTCATTATTGGATAAATTTCTTCATCCCAATTTAAAGTTGACACTTTGAATGTTCATGAAGTTTACTGTAAGATCTTATTTGTATTTAGTCTCTTATACAATATGTATCAATTTCTAATTTCTGAAATTTAATTTGGACTAACTGAGACTCATTGTCGTTGTTTATATATTATTTTAGAATCTCAATCCAAGATACTCATATACGGATTTTGATCTTAATATGGTGCGTTAATGTATAATTTTACAACTTGTAGAACCTCCGTTTTCTAAAATTTATTTATGTTTGGTATTTATTTAGAAATAAAAATTTCATTACTTATATACATTTTTTGTATTACCACATTTATTGTCAATATATAAGCATATATATTAAAAAGAGTTTAATTATTTTTAAGTGTAATTAATGCTTGCTTTTTTTTACCGGGATTTGTAAAATGTTAAGAAAATAAGGGAAATATGAACAATTGTAAAAGAAAATAAGGGATGGAAGGACATATTATAAGTGAGAGAAAAGTTATTCTTACTTATTATTTTCATTTATTAAATGAGGTGATCTGTTCTTGCTCAATGAATTTTTATCGAATTATTTTATTTCGTAAATATATTATTATTTATGCATGTGTTTTATTGCAAAAAATGCATGTGTTTGCTAAGAAAGATCATACCTCTTACGATGATTAACTTCTCTAATATTGCTTCATAGGTTAGTGGTTAATGAACACATTATGTTTAACATACAGTTTTGCAAAGATTCATCTAACTTTCACATGTATCATTTTTCAATGTATCTCGTGTCTCATCTTAAGATATGAAGTCAAGTTCACCAACAATCATACCGAAGTCATTTTAAAATTTTATTACTCCAAGTCTGAAAATTAAATTTCTTAACATATGACGTAAAACTTAAGTAAAATTTGCTAAATTAACACGATCTAGAGCAAAAACGCAAAATATTAGTAATTTGAACTTATGATACATTGTAAATTATTGCACCTATGATTCATATTTTTTTCACTTAATTAGAATGAATAAGGTTTTTGTTTAAGAAATAGATTTTATTGCTTGGTCAAGTTTCTATTCAAACGTTTCTTGTTTTCTCTCTTTAATTTCCATCGTTATTTTGTCGCGATAAAATGTTATTATGTATGTGTGTTTGTATAAATTTTTCATCAAAATGTAATATATTTGTAAATTATTATAAAAGTGAGTTAAAAATTTACTTAGTGAGCTTTAATAAGATATTTTTTTGGTTGAAAAAAAAGTTATATGTGTGACTCAAAGACATTAGTCTTTGCGTACATCTATACAATGCAAAAGTAAAAACAAAAACATAAAGGAAGTATTGGAAAAGAAAAATAAATATTAAAAAAGTTAGAGATAACAAATGTAATATATGTCATTTTTCATACATTATTTATTATTGTGTACATTGATATAATAAAAAAAAGGATAAAAGGGAAATGAAATATTAAATGAAGAGAGAGAGATAGCTCCATAAATATATCAATAACTATTTTTCTTTTTGTAAAAATATTGTCCACCTTGGCAATTTGTGAGCTCTCCAAGTGCTTAGGTGGCAAACAATTACTTTTGAATTGCCATAGTATTATGTATAGATAGATAGATAGATAGATAGATAGATAGATGTACATAAGTCAACCATTAAATAAAAATATAATTTTATGTGTTGTATATTTATTTATAAAATGAGTATTAATCTTGTTGTCATTAATTCCATAAAAGATATTTTTTCTATAGGTTAAACAACTTAAATGATTATAGTTTGAGCTCCTAGGTTGCATGATTATATCTTAATTATAGTGATTGATATACATGTTTTGTTGGGCTAAATTACACGGTTGGTCACTCGAATTATATAAATCTTTCACTTTTGCCACCCGAATTACATTTCTTTCTTATTAACCACTAATCTTACGATTTGTTTCACCGTTAGTCACCGACCGTTAGTCACCGTTAACGCCGTCAGATTTTTAATGACGTGGCAAACAAAACTGCTGACTGTACCGTTAACTTAGTGACATGTCAATTTTAAAAATAAATAAATAATTTTACACCTCATTCTCTCCTCAAATAAAAATAAATAATAAGTAAATATTTTCCAGCCTGACGATACACCTCCCGCCGATGAGGATCACTGGCAGCGTCACCGTCCCG
The DNA here is from genome assembly GCA_946122785.1 of Linum tenue. Taxonomy (NCBI): domain Eukaryota; kingdom Viridiplantae; phylum Streptophyta; class Magnoliopsida; order Malpighiales; family Linaceae; genus Linum; species Linum tenue. The sequence continues at coordinate 89,549,151 of CAMGYJ010000005.1, read as the reverse complement.
ACGGTTCCCAGGATCTCCCGTCAACTCGCCGAAAACTCTATTAAGTCCTTAGAGCTCTTCTTGTCGAGAGCTAATTGCCAGTTCAGGATCGTTGGGTAGGAGTTCACCAAGAGCGGCCGGGGATTTGTAAGTTCGGGATCATTGAAAGCTCTTTTTTCGGTTTCAATTTTGAATAAATGGTCGCGTGCTAGGATGAAACCTCCTCCTGATCTTCTTCCAAGCTCTAGATCTGTCGCAACACATGAATGAGGATTCGATTCACCACAAAAAAATGGGGATTTGATTCTCCAGCTCCATTAATTATATAAACCAAAACATAGATCTCGATCTTACCCAGCTCCATTTATTATATAAATCAAAACAGAGATCTCGATTTTACCCATCTCCGATTTGTCCAGCGGCACGCGGCGGCGGTCGGTGGAGGAAGAACTATTGAAGTTGAAAATGTTCCCGTCGTTGGTGAGAAGTTCGATCAGGAAGGGCCCATTGATGCACATGATCCAAGCGAGGATGTCGTCGGTGACGGTCAAGTGTTTATCGTAGCAGGCTCGAATTTCCGGCGCCAGAGCTTGCAGTCTTCCACGATGGCTGCGCCGAGCTTGGAAAGTCTTCATCAATATGAGCGCGTTCAGGGAATGGTGGAAAGGTCCTATTGCGATGAGATGCGGGGAGAACCATTCGGGCTTGGCAGATGAGAACGGGTCGGGTTTGGGAAAAAATGCAAGATGAAATTGGAATGATGAGCTCCATGTCATGGGAACTGCCGGGAAGGTGACGCCGCTGCCGGTGGTCCTCAACGGCAGGTGGTGCATCGTCGGGCTGGACGAGATTAGGAAGCTCCACGATAGTGAAGCGTTGAAGATCGGACGTCATAAAAAATCTAACATGTCATTTTTTTAATGTTTATTTATTTATTTTAAATTTTTTATTTGAGGAGAGAATGAAGTGTAATATTTTTTTTAAAAAAAATTGACATGTTACTAGTTAACGGTCCAGTCAGCAGTTCTGTTTGCCACGTCATCAAAAATCTGACGGCGTTAACGGAGACTAACGGCCGGTGACTAACGGTGAAACGAATCGTAAAGTTAGTGGCTAATAAGAAAGAAAAATAATTCGAGTGGCAAAATTGAAAAATTTATGTAATTCGAGTGACCAACCGTGTAATTTAGCCTGTTTTGTTGTGATCAATAACATCAAATATACTTAATCCTACTGGTTGAAGACTTGAAATGATGATAGTTTGAATTTGGAGGTCATAGGTTCAAATCTTGATCATGATTATTAATACACTTGTTTTTAGTTTTATTTTAATGTAATTAATAACTTAAAATGTTAAAATCGAAAATGACATGGAAAATTGTGGAGCTTTCTTTGTCCTACGTGGCAAAATCTTTCTCCACAACGGCCATAATATATGTTAAGATAACATAAACAACATGTACTTGGATGAAACATATGGTGAAAATTTAAGCACACTTATATAACATCAATTTCAAATGTTCATGTTAGAATTCCAAAGAAATGCAAGCAAAGGGGAAAACAGGAAAACATACACATTTCGCAAACCAAATGAAAAAACAACGATGTTTTATCTCCAACTCTGGAACCTTGCTACAGCCTACAGGTCAACCCGCGATGTATGACGTCCATTTTCGTCACCGAGTCCGAGTCGAACAGGTTAACCCACGAGTAGACCCACAAGTTGACAACTTTGAATAGAATGCAAGTTGGCACGCAAATAAAAGGTGTTGCTAGAGATGGCAAGGGGCAAGTCCGATGAAAGTATCTCCATATCCATACCTACCCCTGTCGGGTAATTTATCACGGGATGCAGGCGAGACAGGTAAATCCATATGGGTATGTAATTTAGAGGAAAATATTAGAAATATTCATTTTTCATTAAAACCCAAAGAGACAAACTATAATATGATAAATGTAATTAAATTTGTTCCAGAAATTGAGTTTCACACTTATTTGCAACTTAATTATAGCTAAAATATGAGGCACCAAGGCAAATTCTAAGGTTTTGAGAAAAAGTACGTATAATTTACACAAAAAGTCAAAAACAAGTTGAAAATAGGACGAGTGAAGACATATCAGATCGAAAAAAGCCCGTCCCACCTATGGAGCGGATATTACCCATCCTAGAACAAATGAAACACATCAAGTAAAACTCATCGTATCGAAATTGTCTCCCTATCCCTAGTTGTTGCAAGTTTGCAATTGGTATGAGGGGATGTGATAAAGTATTGAGGTTCTAGGAGCAGGACAACAGTTAATTCCAAACCTCTTTCTTGCTGAGGAGGAAGAAGAAGCAGAATCCTACAAAAAGGCCACATGTCAACATACACGAACCTGGAAGTAATATTCTTACAACCACCCTTACACGCCAACGCCAGAATTTCACTGGAGGGTAGAAGTGCCACAAAGAAACTTTCAACCAACCCGGGTTGGATCAGGTCCTTAAGCTTCATTGTTTAAGGAGGTTCTTAAACCATTTTTATTGGCTGATACTAGATTAGGTAGTTAATGAGGGTTAGTAGTTAATAGTGCCACAAAGAAACTTTCAACCAACCCGGGTTGGATCAGGTCCTTAAGCCTCATTGTTTAAGGAGGTTCTTAAATCATTTTTATTGGCTGATACTAGATTAGGTAGTTAATGAGGGTTAGTAGTTAATAGTTAGTTGGAATAAATAAGATATTATGAAAATATAATTAATACTACTCATTAATGATTCTCTTTCTCTCTCCCCCTGATCTTCTCCATAACCCTCTCTCTCCACTACAATTAAAAGGAAATTCGAAATTAATTTAATTAAATATTATTATTTAATATTTAATAGATTCGAACTTAATATTTTTTTATTCTTTAAAATGAAAATTGAAAATTAAAAATATGTGCTCTCTGTCACTTAGTGGCAACTTGCAATGCAGTATTAACATTTTACAATGACATTATCAGCATTTATGAAATGAATCGTTATTATTATACCTCATCATTATTAACGACTTCAATATACTTATCAAGTTCTTACAATTACATTATTAACAATTTTGGATCAATTGTTACTATTTTATAGTTTCGTCATCAACGCCTATGAATGAATCATCAAAGTTATGTAACATGGTCATTAATAGTTGAATAACAATATCATTGATTTACAACATCTTTAGTACTAATGATTCACATTTTCACATCATGTTTATAACTATCTAGTCATGGCCTCTTCCAATGATTTCTAAACACAATACTTATTTTCAACATCTTGGGTACTTGTGACATAGTGCACCTGTGTGATTCAATCAAACAAACATTGTCAAGAAAATATTAGCTCAAGAAACCCAACATTCACGCCTCAACACCAAACTTTTAATAACAATACAATAAATCATTGATAACTTAATGTATTTCGTTGAAAATAAACACAAAACATCAATGTAAAAATGTCCGGCTTCAACATTATAAATGACATCAAGCTTTTAATAAAGATATTAAAAATCATTAATAACGAATGATCAAGTCACTGATAAGGAAATAGATTTTTGTTATAAAAAAATATTAATAATATTCAGATAAAATGTTTAATGTCAAATAGCATTAAAAAAACATTAATAAGTAACATGTGTTTAATGGATAATGCATCCAAAATCTTTGATAATGATAGCAACTAATGATTGTTAAGTACCTTACTAGATATTAATAATATCTTATTATTTTCAAACATTGATACACCTATTAATAATGACACCAACTACATTACTAATTTAGACTGAAAGATTAATAACCATAGTTATATCATTAAACGTAAATTCACTTTTGCTAATGTCATAGACAAACGAATACCTAACAAGTATGCTTCTTAATAATGACATTTGACAAAGTTACAAACATAAACGAAAAAATATTAATATTTCAAATCACTAAACATAAGCAATGTTACAAATTAAATAAATTTTTGCTAATGGTTGTATTGTGCTTGGAAAAAAACATTGATAATAGCACTTCAAATGATTATAAATCATTGCGAACCAAATTGATAATACGATGTAATGGTAAATAAACTTCAAGTACCAACAAATTGAAAACACAATTTCACTTTTGCTAATGTTACAAACAGAACATAACGTAAAAAGTTAATAATGTCATATAAAATAATTAAAAATATGTCGAACAACATTAATAATAACACAAACGAATACCTAACAACGAAAAATCCTAAACTCATGCAACGAAAAGCCCTAATGATGATTCAATTTATAAATATTGATAATGTCATTACAAAATGTTAACACTAATCGGAAGTTGCCAAGATGTGAGAGAGGCATATATTTTAAATTTCAAATTTCCATTTTAGAAAATAAAATTATTAAATTCGGATTTATTAAATATTAAATAATGCCAAATAAAATTAATTTCATATTTCTTTTTAATTATAATGTAGAGAGAGGGTTATGGAGAAATCATAGGAGGAGAGATAAAGAGAATCATTAATTAATTATATTTGCATAACCCCATTTACCCTTAACTACCTATTAACTACTAACCCCATTAACTACCTAATCCACTATCAGCCAATAGGAAGGCTTTAAGCTTCTCCTTAAGAAATGAGGTTTAAGGACTTGAACTCAAGCCCACCAATGGAGAAAAAATAGTCTCCCAAGCGCCAAAAATATATAAACTTTACATCGGCCACCCAAATCTAATCCCGCCAAAAGAATATAGCTATGCAAAAATTCTGGCAACCCAAAAACCACACTTTATGCTCTCTTGTGTTAAAAATTGGACATAAGAAGCTGACTATCCCATTCCTTTTAGATGGATGCCCTGCTATATATTCAACACTGAGAAATGCTCCAAATAGACCTGGCAAATTACAACCCGACCCGTTGACCCGACACGAAACCGCCCAAAAATTAGAAATTTTTATAACCCGAAATCCGAATGACCCGAACCCGATAACCCGTGATTTTTTGTGTCGGGTTGGGTGGGTTGGCGGGTCGACCCGTTAGACCCGTTTTATTTAATATATTATTCCCAAAATATGATAAAATCACTCATAAATTGGTGAGATGTTTAAAAAAACTCACAAGGATTTGAATGACATGTTTGGAGTTTAAGGATAATCAAATATCATGTGTTTCTTGTAATAGTATTACTCTTGTGATTGTTTTTTGACGATTTGCGCAATTTATATTTCATTTCATTAGCGTGGGAGGATTTGAGAATATGTTAATTGACATATGTTAGGTAAACTATTGTCATGCACATGTGAAAATTTGTGTTCTTTATGAAAATATGAAGCATGTTTGATATTGTTTCTGAGAACGCTCATAACCCGAAATGACCTGTAACCCGACCCGAAACCGAATGGGTTGGGTCAATATTTGACCCGAAATAAGCCAAACAAACATGACCCGACGCGTAACCGAAGTTCCCAACCCAAAATTACCCAACCCGACCAGATTGCCAGGTCTAGCTCCAAAGAGATCCACAAGGGAGCAACTCCTTCCTCGCACGAACAAGGGAATAAAGATATCTGCACCCAAAAGGAGAGAAGAGAATATACTCTTTTATTTATCACCAATCTGGTTCATATTAGTTATTCAGACCTCTTTGAGATCTTGGAAACTAAAACAGGCATTGATTCATTTGGTTACGAGTGTTTACCTCTATCTTGGCATCAAAATTGCATGTCCAGAACTCTTCCCTTAGACTGGGAGAATCACATCGAGGTATCGAGGTTCTTGTTGAGAAGCCAGCCTTCAGGGTGTTTGGTACCACCAAAATCTAAATGGAGGTGCCAATTAAGTATCTTTGAACAACTAGAAGGCACGACTTCCATTTGGCTTTCATCCTCCACCACTTAGCTCTATGAATGTGGTCTCTTGCAAACCAAGAACATCTTTATTGTAGTCGACCATAACACAACTAGATAAATACAACAAGGGGTCAAGATATATGATATACCTGGAACACTTTATTCACATAATCTAATTGCCTGATCAGGTTTTTAACAGGGCGCTGCCATCTCTTCGGGTCCCACTGGATGGTGTTGTTAAAAGAAAACCCTGATATATCGACATAAAATCTTCGTATTTGTTTGCTCTTCTCATTTGTGTGCCATCCTGTCACATGAGTTTCGTTGCACACTAAGCCTTCTAGGATTGCTTTGTTCTTGCTTTGCGCAAGCATTGCCACAGGCCAAGTGCCAAATCGGCTTCAATGTACAAAAAAACAGGGCATTATAAGTGAAAGACACTATAAATGTCAGTAATCAAATGAATTCTCACTAACTTGCTATGCTACCCAAATGATGGCAAGATGTAAATAATCATTTATCATCTGTAACCTTCTAGAATATTGCAACATTTTTACTGTTTGTCCCTGTACTTGGACTAGGGGAGTACAACCAACGTCTAAGGAGTTCCTAATTCTAAATCTAGGACATTGCCAATGTGATAGACTGCAGGTGAAGGAATATAACTCTCTGGATTGACAGACTAGAATTTCAATAACAAATCTATAGACGTAAAGATTGGAACCAAATGGTAAACATCTTTGTCACTGGCAAAATCAATTTTCACCTAAACATCACAAAGAAATGAGATGCAACGTATTCGAAATGACTTCCCAAGGATTTTAAAGCATACACAATCTCAAGGTACATGCTTTCAATTTTAGGTTTTGAAAATAAAACAACGAGATCAATGAATGTATTGATTAAGAAAACAGAGCAACATATGCCACAAATAAGCAGATAGCGTAAACCATAGAACTCCAGTCTAAAGAGGAGAAAATTGCAATAGCCAACTCACTCACATTAATGTCTACATTTGAGAGTAAATTGGTCCATCAATTCAAACCCTCTATTTTAGGAAGCTAGTTCGGATTCTAAGCAGGAGAAATTGATTTACACAGAATCAAGGGAAAAATGTACCTGATTTCTCTTAGCCTCTCGAACAATTCAAGGGTATACACATTATCATCATCGGCGAAGTAAACAATCCCATCGAGCTTATGCCCCTCAATATTCTCAAGAGCTACATTCCTCTAATGAACACCTCTGTCCTTCATCAAAACGGAGTAGGAGGAGGTGGTTGTGGCGGCGGCGGAGAAGGAGGAAGAGTATTTATTAGCATTTCTGGAGACGGAGAGCGGAAAGGAGGTAGAGTTGAAGGCGGCGTTAACATGTGTATAAGTATATATAACACCAAGCCAGTTTAACCAAGCTCCCAATCCATAAGAAACCTAAAGCGCCTACATTGCAAATTAAGAGTTAAGACAAACTTACATGCCCACTTCTCTTCTTATTACTGGAAAGAGAGAGGTCTACTATTGGATTACAATTTCTGCAGAAACAAGTAAACACTAAACAGCCAAGAGCATCTCTTCAAAGATAAATTAACGGTGATATGCTTCAGATTATCAATATTACTTAGGAGCCGCAGTCTATAGTTAACTTACGAGCAATAGTTGAAGGAAAAAGCAACTAAATCGACGCACCCTGGGCACATACAAAAGAATGGAAGATATGCAATTTGGTGAAGACATAACCAATTAAAATATTTTTTCCTCTCTCCTGCGTATACACAAGGCACAGATCATTTGCTGGAATGGATCTCTTAACCAGCTTCACCCAAGATTCATTGGTCTCCTTGATCACTTTCAGTGCATAGTCCTGTTAGTCCAAAGATCACAACCAAGAAACAAGAGTTGTTTTCAGTTCGTTATAGGATAATTGATGGTTTCAACCAAAACTGTAACTTTCCAGAAAGAGTAGTAATTGAACTCTGACCTTATTTGCCGCCTTGTTGCCAATACCAAACTTGTTTGCAGGTTTGCCATCAGGTATTTTATAATCTTTGAACCAGTCCCGGATTGCAGTAAGAGTCCCCTGTCGTAAATGGAGAATTTTGAAAAAGCAAAATGTCAAACATCATAAACAAAATGCAGGAGGAATTTTTCAGAGTGTACGTAACCAACTTCAACTTGATAGGATAAGGTCCATTAGGTTGAGCATTGCCATAAAACGACCAACTTTATAGCCAAGCAAGATACCCACTGTTTAAGAGGCTAACAACTAGAATAGCATGGCAAGAAGGTGTTGAAAGGCTTTGAGAACCTAGCATTAATAAAAGGGACCAAGAGACAACACAATATGGAATTCAAATCACTTATGTAGGATAAGGGGGGGGGGGGGGGGGAGGGAGAACAAAGAACAGTAAGCTATACACTCTTCTGTTTTCAGGCTGTAGTAATCTATTTGCAAGGTCATATTGCAAAGTCGGTCTTTCATGACGTAACTCTCCAGCAAGCCATAGATTACGAGACATGTTTAAACGAGAGAGATCATCGGTTCAAATGACTTGCCTATTAAAAAACAGCAAAAATGTTGTTAACTTGTGCACAGAGTTTTATTTTTTATCTGTACTAATCCTGCTAGGTTGGACTAAAAAGTAGCCACGCGATGATGTAATATTGGTTATAATCAGACATCTTCAGCCCCTAATACCAATCAATATGGATTGCTAGGAAATAGAAAGTAAAGGTCTATAGTGATCAAAGCACATAATTAGATAAAAACATAGCCTGTTGATGGTCTTTTAGCAGTCATTCCCATATGGAGTTATTAGAAAGAGAGTCGGGATTCAGTATTATCCCAGATGTAGAAGATCACTGATCTTGAACTTCCTACCTAACAATCAGATGCTATTATTACAGAACAATGTAGGAGGGAGTTAGTCAGATGACCAGTAACACATACCGGAAAATGTTTCTCAACATCATCTATATCATTCACAAGAGAAGCTGTTGGATCATCCAAAGAGATGGCAACTATTTTCCAATCAAGCTCGCCTTCATCAATCATGGCTAGAGCACCCAGTGGATTGATCTTAAGTATTTCACCAATCTCTCCTCGCCTCTCCCCTATCTCAACAACATCAACTGACACCAACACAAACACCGCCATTGTAGTAAACTTAGACCATCTGCTTCATGCTGCCATTTGCTCCAAAGACACAAGAATGGATACAAAGTTCAAGCGGCGGGTGTACCGTAACCATGCCAGGATCATTATCCCCAAAAGCACCATAAACTTCATTGTTTGCAAATGAAGGATCCTCCCAAGTCTGCGGAAGCAGCCCGTAGTTCCAATTTATGTTGTATCTAAACAAAGGGACAAGATAATTCTTCACTACATTGCACAAAAGTATTAAGCATATTCTGTTGACAAAGTTGATTAAAAAACTAAGCACATTAGAAGCCTGGAATAAACACCTAGTAAACTTACGGATAATAACAAAGCTTCCCTTTCTTCGTATCTTGCTTGATCGGAGTGAATGGCTCGTCGGTTGCCACCTCCATTTTGGCACTACTCTCTTTGGAAACCTCCACAATGAAGTTGTATACGCCATCACCCAATTGAAGCGGCACATCGTGCCACGGCGAAACCTACTCCAAAAACCAAAGCCTTCTCCATCATATTCTTCTCGTAACCGCTATGAAAAAAATTAGCAATGGCCAGAAATCTAATTGAGTAGGAGAAGTGATTCAGACCTTTTTGCCGGAGTGATCCACGAAGAAGACACGGTAATCAAGAGTCTCCGGTCGGCCTTCCTCTTTGATCTGGACCTCGGGATTGTAGAGAGCTCTGCAAGTATAGAATCGCCGCCCCTTGGCCGACAGTGAAGAGAGTGCTCGACTGCTGAGATGCAGAGCGTCGGACCTAACGGAGAACGGTTTCAGGAAACCATAAGTTGGGGAGGGTGTAGACCGGGGATACCGCAACACTCCTCCGGCGACCGCCCTGACTCTGGAAGCCGTTGTGGTGGTCGTAGCAGCCGCGTCCATTTCACTTCTTCGTCTTCGACTTGGGGGGGACTAAAGAGCAGGGTCGACTATGACTAGGCGTTTGTGACGTTGCAATTTCTTCCGTCTCGCTTTAAGGAATAAACAGTGGATAGTAGAGAAAAGCCACTTGTTAATGGGTTGTATTCTTGCTCTCCAAAGTTTCAGTTTCACTCCAAAGGAAACAATGTTTCAGTTTCACCCCTCTGGTTCTTATTTAAGTACAAATTATGCCAATTCTTGACAACGCTTCTCTTTTCACGAATGAACATTTTAGTCCAACGTGACTACGTGAGTGGAGTGTGATAAATATATTTGGTTAATACAATTTACTAGAAAATTTTTATTTTTCACAAATCATCAGTTAAAACTCTGAAAATAACATTATTAAATTTTAGTTGTTCATTTGTTATCATTAATAGTACTGTTAACGACTCTCCACATCAAATGCTCAACTAAATTCCACTAAAAATAAGTGACCTATTTTCTTGAGTAAACAAAATTTATTAGCCATACATTTCAACTTCACAAAATATTAGTCAAACCTTTTACCTTTGACAAAATATTAGTCAAACCTTTAAAAATATTAGTAAAATTTTAAAGAACATTACAAAATTTAGACTTTGATATGATATCGTTAATGATGTTTCACCTCAACTACCACATTAAATTCGACAAAAAAGGTGTTGATTTTTTATAGCTTATATTCTTCAAATTTAATTTTGTATTATTATCATACAATTAAGAATACTACAAATAAGGTTACTATCAGAACTTCTTTTCCACATGGACTGGGGTTTCCCCCATAATAAACGCCTTCTATTTTAAAATTTCAATATAACGGTAACCTATAATTAATTCTCAATCTATCAGTATGGGAAACCAAAATTTCCTATATAGTCGGGTTCTTGCTTACTTGATTGTGGGTAGGAATCTCGCTAGTCAAACTAGCGACATATTCACATAACAAAATAGGTGTATTATCGATGATTGTTAAATGTATTCAACGTGAATACTCCAACATATATTTTATGAATATGTCAAATGTGTTGTAGGATTATGTCATGTGGTGTATGTGAATATGGACTATGGTGTGTGCGAGTATGTCAGTCCACATATAAAAACAACTCAAATAATTTGTCTAATACGTATCAAGATTGATGTCATTAGATGCTAAAAAATAAATTAAGGGTAGTTTCTTTACGATTTTTTTGTGAAAACACAATGTTTTGAACATCAATGTTAAAAACAAACAAAAAAGTGCTCTCAACACGTTCTCCCACGCAATGCAGTCAAAAGCGCAATTCTACCTACACGCGTAAAATGGGTAAAATCGTAAAACGGAGAATCGAAATGTAAAAGCACAAGTTTTTAGCGCATCTTGTAAAATAGCTAATAATCGGTTAAGTACGACATGTACTATGTAAAATGTCAATGTATAGATTTTAGATAAGTGAATAACTACTTGTAATACATGTTTAAAATGAATTTCTCACAAATAATTACAAAACAGAAAAATGCTTTATTCATCCCCGCCTCCCCGGCTCCTCCACCAAATAACTTCTAACTTGCAAGGCTTTCATTCGGCTCAACACTGAGAACTAAGACTTTCTTCCTTACTCTAACACTGAGAACTGAGACTTTCTTATCCTATCCCTATGATCGAACTCATTTGTCTTACAAAATTTTTGGGTTTGCTCATAATTATCAAACTATATAATAACTTGTTTCCACCTTTTTTTTTTATAAAAATTGTGCTTTACTTCATCAAAGCGCTCAACGAAGAGCAAACCAGCAACACTGTTTTACAGAGCCACGGTAATCCAACAAGCAACAGATCCCACCTAACAACGAACTAGCAGTATCTAACTAGAAACTAAGAAAACCAACAAAAGAAACACACAACAACAATTGAATACATCATATAATGAAAAACAAATACCCTTCCTTCTTGCATCCACCTTTCCAGTCATTATAGATACAATATTTTAATATTTTATTTTCCAATATTCAAATCACGTATCATCGTCACTTGTAGTAATTTATCATTCAATGAATGAATTAAAAATGATCCACTCACCCATGTCGGATGTTTTGATATATGTAGAACACTCAACATCTTACTTTTTTATACACTTATCTATAAATAGCAGCATTGTGCAACCATCACCTCCCCCTCTCTATTCCAATTCAGTCTTAAAGCCCCAATTCAGCCAATTCAAAGTTTGACACCGACGTTTGGCACCAACCTGTCCATTTTTATCTCTGCCAGTTTTACGTAACCACATCCCTCTCCCCATTGTCGTTGGAACCTGGCAACGTCATGTTCTTTGGAAGGTCGTAGTCAAAGCTTTACCCCAAATTAGGGTTATATTTAGTTTAGAATAACTAATCTGGTTTGCACGAATGTAATGCCAATTTGTACTCTTCAAATTGCACAACCATTCCCAACAGAAAAGATCCTAATTCACTCGATGTTAGTTGATGCGCACTTACTGAATTGACAATAGTGTACATAAGGACTGATCAGGGGATAGTGATTATATAAGCACATAACTGCATTGGAATAAAAGGAAAGAACATAAGGAAAAAGAAATGTCGTTGTAAGGACCCAGTGGCTTGACAATTGTTGGGGGGATTTGGGTATAAGAGGGAGAGCACAAGCCTTTCGCTGTAAAAGAAGCCGACATGAGGTGATAGTCGCCGAAGGAATAGAGAATGGCAACGATGGAGAGAAACATGTGGAGGTTGTTGAGGATTTGTGGATTTACCTTCTTTTTTTTTTTTGCAGATAAGTCTCTGAAACGGTATCGTTTTTAGACAATTAGCTAGTGCATTTTTTAGGGATGGTCAAAATCGTATAAAAATTGATCATAATTGAGAAGTTACCGATTTTATGTGATTTTGACAATTTTACCCACAACTGTACCCGTTTTTGTGTACAAGCGACTTTAGGTGGAAACTAAAACGTTTTTGTAACCTAGATGCGTAGAAATGCACGTTTCTATGTTTTAATGCGCGATTTTGACTAAAATGCTCCCACTCATCCAAGCCATCATAATGTTGCTTTCCCTAAAAGCGATAAAGTATGTCGCCACTCTGTCAAACGACATACCATATATCACCTTCCCAAGTGGTGACATTTCGCTTGTCCATGCCAAGTCAGCAAATATACTGCTACATTGGGAAATAACTGTGAAACACCACCATTGGGAGAAATTTCTTTTAAATACATTTTGGGAAAATCCCAACTGGATTTTGTATTATTATTATACAATCATGAGGCCGCCATACCTTCTCTAAGACTGATGAAGGAAAACATAAAAAAATCAACCAGAAGTAACTTCGATTAGGATTGGTTCGCCGAAATAGAAACTTTGAAGGGGTTGAAGAAGAATATTTTGAAAACGGCGTGGTGTTTTAATTTTGAAAGGATTGGTTCGACTGTGGATATGACTTTTATTTTTATTTTGTTGTTTTTAATCAAATCGGCACGATGTTTGTCAGCTCAACATTGTCTACAAGAACATTCAATGAGAATCTGACACATGTTCAAATTTGTTCCCATCCCGAGAACTGAGATACTATTCTTCCTTATGCAACTATGGTCACCCAATTTCTAGAAAAACTTTGGATGGATCTTGAAGTATTTTAGTTCTCCGTTAGATAAGCAAAATCTCCCTATATACTGCCACATGAATGAAACGTCCACCTAGCGCCACATTCGGGTGGTGGATCCTAGTCATTAAGGGGGAGAATCAATTACTTCCACCAAACGGTTTAGGAAAATGTTGTGTTGCAAAACAAAGCCGATAACCATGAAACAATTGACAACGTAATGAGGGCTACGATTGAAGCTAAGAAAATGTTGAAAGGGAAAGGTAGAGGGAGTGACTTCAAGATCAGAAAGTTGACTTGAGTGATGACAATGAAGCAAAAAGTTGAGGGAAATTGATCTGTTCAAAGGGAGCTTTTGATATTATCTTCGCTCAGGCTATCCTGCTTTGAGCTATAGCATTTCTTTGTTGATGACTGATAATCTAGCAAGTACTGAGGGTGAGTGATAACATTCAAAATGATGTTATTTAGAGCCCATATTTAGGTTTTTTCGAGTCTTTTCATGGTCTTCATGGTTAATATATAGTCAATTTTCCCCTTATTCGTTCATCGGAGAAAATATAACTGTTTTAGGTTGTACTGGATCATATGAGTGTTTTAGGTATCAAAAGTGGGCACAAGTGTAGAGAAATGTGCAAAAACGAAGGATCACGGTCAGAGCATGCTAGATCACGACCAGGAACTGAGGACGCAAAGTGAAGATCACGGCTGCAAAATCGGAGGCCTCAGGCGCAAACTCTTGGAGCAGCCAACAAGGAAGAAACATAAAGTTTTGATATTCCAGTCAAGACTTTATTCATCCGAGCCAACGAGAAAGATCGCAATCGTGACTCATGGATCACGACCGTGAAGTTACGTTGTGAACTTCCCAGCCATCCAAGCGCAAAATGGCAAAGCTCGAGATCACGACCTCTCCTTCCTAGATCGCGCTCGCGATCTTTGCCAGTACGACAGTGAACTTGGCCGAGAACCTAAAATCTATACAATAGGCGATTCCTCCCCCTCATTTGGAGAGCTGAAATCAATTGAGAATTTTCTGGTTTGAGAGAGAATGTAGAGAGAGAAGCCAAAGGAAGGAGAAAAAGAGATGGAGGAGTCAAGGAGGAAGGAAGCTCTCCCCAATTCAAGTCCTTTTCTATTTCTCTACATGTATCTTCTTTCCTCCTTTATGGAGTAGTCCTGTAAGGTACAGGGGGTTAAAACCCCCAAACTCTGGAATTAGGTTTTAATGTAGTTATGATTGTGTTAGGGCTTGTGTATGGATTTGTTTGTTTCGGTGATTATATGCTTCATTTATGCTTGATTATGTTGCGACTTGTCTCTCCAAATCTTCTCTACTAGCCTACAACCGAGTCTCATAACTAGGTGGGAGTTTTAGGGTTATACTAGATTTGAGCTCCTTAAGGCTAATTAAAGGTAGATGAATAGTCTTAGAGTTCCTTTTAGTGGACGACGCGATCGTACCCCTGCCGGAGGAATGCCTTCCTGACACAATGCTAGAGATGATGCAAGTGTCATTGATCCATCGCTTTAGTGTGCATGATAGGTTGAACCTATCGAGAGGAACTAGTGGTTATTCCTTAGTATGTGAGCTTTGCCTTAGGTGACAATGAGTCTCTGGGAGTGTACTAGGAGGAGGCGGGGTAATCATTGAAACCCTCAATTTAGCAAGTTCTTCAATTTATCCAGCAAATCCAACATAGTTAGTCATTTGCATGATGAAACTAGGTTTAGGGCAAGGGAGTTACCCCTAAGTACCTGCTTTGTATCCTTGCTTTCTCCACCAGTATTTTCAATTGAACTCCAAAAGGCAAAAATCCAACTAAACAATTGACTAAATAACAACGTGAAAAGTAACCTAGGGTATCGAGACCCGTGGAATACGACATTGATCGCCACTATATTAGCAACGCCATTTCAGGTTATACATGACCCGTACGGGGTTCGAACATAGAGCATCAGTATGTATGACCGTTGTTATGACTATTTGCGTATGCCTAGGATTATCTAGTGTTATGAATGCTTACTTTATTGTGGGATTACTAAGACATAAAAAACGAAAAAAAGAATGGGGAGATTGTTAAAATAATTTCCCCCTTTATGTAGTAAGTAGAGAATAGGTAATAAGGGAAAATATGTTCAATTAAATATTGGGTATGAAATTTTATGGATTCTTTTAAGTTTTTTATTAGAGGAACTTAAATCAAAAGAAGGTGCATACATTCAAAGAGCTAGTAATTGTGGACCCAGAAGACATATAAAAAAACAAAGAATAGAATAAAACTGAGAATTGTCGTTGGAATCAAAGGATACTACTAATCTATGAATAGCGATAGTGAGTGAGAAGTGAAGTGCTCTCGTATTGTTTGAGTGTGTGTAGCGGATAGAAGCTTTCTTTAGCCGCTTGCTTGTGAGGAAGAAAGTTCTTTTGATTTGAGTTCTACAATTTGTAAAATGGGTTTGTATTCCACCCAAAGGAATTTAACTTGTAGTTAGATTGATCAATTAGAAAAACCTGTAAAAAATAGGTTTAAGGTAGCCATCTTTGAGACGAGAAGTAAACAGTAGATTGAAATCGATTAACAAAAAATTATGTGTCTTCTCTCATTCTCAAGATCTATCTCATTTTCTTTCGTAGAATTCTCTTCCTTCGGTGTACTTCTGTCCTATAGGAGTTACCATAGGCGAAAAAGGAAAAGGGCTTTTGATAAACCGTGCGAACAACTGACTCTGGCTTGGTTTTTATGATCCGTTGAAGAAGGAAGCAACTGTTTTAGCTCGCGGAAAGGATTGGACGCAAGGCTGGTGGTGGTTTGAGCGACATGAAAGGAGGGAACAAGATGATGAAGAATATTTTAGAATTTTATTTTTATTTTATTTTTTAATGATTAAACTAATGAGGTGAAATTCTTAATTGCCATGTCATATATTTAACGGTCAACTTAAAGAGTTGACTGTCACATAAGCAAAAATTAACGGAGTTGCACGGAGAGTGACCGAACTTAACATCTTTTAATAATTTGAGTGACCAAAAATCGAATGATATATTTTTAGTGACCAAACTTAACATTTTTTAATAATCTCAGTGACCAATCATGGCATTTACCCAAAAAAAAATTCAACAAAGTGTCCGAAGCATGATTGTCATGCCACCTGGTTGAACCTGGTTCAACATGTGCCGATCATGAAACCGACATGACACCACCGGTATGACCGGTATGATCGACTTACATATTCTAAGCAAATTAACATCATTTTAATGAATTTAATTAATATAAAAATTAATTTATCATTCATTTTATGAATTTAATAGTTAAAAGTTGATGATATTTGTTGGATTGTAACTTAATTGTCCACGAATATGTTTTATATATGATTAAATACATTGAATTTTAATTGTTTTACACTTTTTAAACCGGCATGAACCGGCACAAACTGGTTATACCACCGGTCGTACCATTCCACTTGCCAAACCGGCACATCGGTATAAACCGGTTTGACAACCTTGATCCGAAGTCACTTAGGGCTTTTGGGAGCTCAACTAATACGGGGAGAGCTTCAGCATTTGGCCCGCCTAACCTAGGCCTGGTAACTAGATCATCGAGTTAGCGACTGGGCTGGACTTTAGACTTCTAAGTCAGTCAAATGGTCATTGTTTCCTAACACCGGCTGATAGAGGATTCTGACAGGCCGTTCATAAAAGCCCAACATAGCTGGACGATATCTTAATAAGAATACGTAAACAAAACTATTGTTTTCAGTTTTCCTTAGTTTGAATGTGTTAATCCAATAATCACATGAATAAGAAACAAAACAAAAACAAAAAACTAGATAATCATAACTCAAAATTTTGTAGCGATTGATATAACATAATCAAATGTTCGTCCCGTAGTTTATTAGCTGGATTTTTGGTTTTGATTGACGTTAATATTGCTTATTAAATATATTATTTTACAAATGTATCCTCAATATACTAAAAATTAAGTAACGATTAAATCATTGCTGTGTTGTTGATAAGAGTGATATAGTTTTACTTTTTTTGTTATTTAAGTATTACGTAAAAGATTCAAATCTGATACCTCCATATTTAAGGTAATAGTATCACTAAACCAAACCCTTGTCACGATTATATTATTAGTTACCATTTTATACCATGTGTCACAAATTTCAGGACAAGATAAAAATGTGCTCTCTTTCTGAAATCTAGCTCAAACGAAGCATTCGCACGCGGAGAGAAGAGGGTATCTCTGCTCTGCCCCCACCCTAGCCCGAAGGCCACATGGAATGGAAGGAAGAAGAATAGAGAGAAAACATGGCGTGTGATATTTGTGTTTGAGTTTGACTGGTATTCATTCCGATGCATGGCTTTTGAGTTTTGAAGAAGGTAGAAAAAACCCAAATAATTGGGTGAACCACTAATTAGTCAGTCATGCTCTGCAATGTTGTAACTACAAGGACAACAAAGACTACTACAAGTTGCGTCTGCGGCTCGTACCAATACATGATATACCGCTGATGGGATTGGGGTCATCAATCACGGACGTCATTTCTCAAACTCAGTTGCAGCATTTGTATTGAATACAAATTTTAATAGGGCAATGTCTATTTTTTACCCAAACTTTTTCAAACTTTTTTTATTTTACCCAAACCTATCAAAATTCTATTTATTATCCAAAGTTATTGTAACTGATCAAAGTCTGGGCATTCGTTCTGTTACCGTTACTTATTTCGTAACGAACCTCCACGTCAGCGTTCACGTCAGAAATGAATACATATTCAATTTCAATTTTAATTTAGAAAAAAAAACACAACTCGTCCGACCAACTCCCTAAGCTTCTTCTTCCTCAGTTCTCCGCAACCATTGCTGGTGAAACCAGGAGCTCGCCCCTTCCTTTCTTCGGCACCGCTGCTATAATCTTCTTCCTCCAACCTTTTCTTCCTCACAGAACCAGACCTTTGAAACCCAAAAAATCGCAACCCCCAATCTTGCCACAAAACCGTTACGATTATTCCTTGAACATGGATCTGAGTCGGCTCGGCCTAGACTGGAACACCTCGTGTAGGATCAACGCCGCTATCGCACAGACCTCATTCCTTTCCCAGCCAGTCAAATTTCCCCAAATTCATAATTTCAATTCCTTCCCCCAACCCTAATTCCAATTAAAATCTCTAATCCTAGAGTTAGGGAGGCAGAGTGGGGAAGAGTGAGAGAGATCTAGATACAGACCTTCTTCTTCTCCTCTCTGAGGTCCTTCGGACCAGACCCACCAACGCCGGCGGCGCCTTGGTCACCTGTGTCGTCATTTTGGACTTCTGGTCCTACCTCCGCTTCCTCAATTGAATGTCAGAGGCGCTCAAGATGCCGAAGCCAGAGAGCAAGATGCGGCGGGGTGAAATTTCAGGTTGAGGGCGATGCTTGTTATACCGGTTTGGGAGGAGTTGGTCGATGATGGCTCCGCAAACCTTAAAATTGAAGATGGGCGAACTAGTTCCTGCCTCCCTGGACTTGCGAACTAGCGGCAGGGGTATGAGCACTTGAATCATAGAGATTCCTCGCCGGCTAGAGAGGAGATGGGTCTCTAGGGCGCCGGCGAGATCGACCGATGAAGCTGCTCGTCGTTCTTCTTCCTCCTTGGCTCAGAGGCAAGGCGGCGATGCCCCTTGTGTTCTCCTTCACGTTTGGGCTCGGCGGCAGCAGGAGGAGAGGAGGGTGCTGTGGACAACGACTCACTTTATTAATTTTTGTTTCTATTATTTTTTAATTAAAATATAAAATGATATGTTGACCGCCACGTCAGAAGCCAACTCAGATTCGTGATGTTGAGTCAGCAATATTAACGGAAAAGTTGACGATGAGTTAACGTTTTGGTTAATTCATAGTATTTTGATAGGTTTGGGTAAAATAAAAGAAGTTTGAAAAGGTTTGGGTAAAAAATAGACATTGCCCATTTTAATATATATAAAGTGAAAGTTAGGTTACTGTTGCCAAATAATTTACATTTTGATATCTCAAATTTAATTAAATCACAACTTAGTTACTATAATATAAATTTTATATTTTGATACCCCAAATTTAATTTTAATATAAAATCATTGAACAATTATGTTTTGGTATCTAATTTTATGAGATTTTCATACCTACACTTTTTTCAAATTTATCCAATCCACCAATCCTCTCGAACCAATTCATGAATCTAATCCACCATAACATAAAATTATAAATTTCGTTTGTACAATACAAGATATTGTATCACTCAACTGTAGGAGAAGATTCGACCATTTTATATTTGCTCATTATGTGAAACATTAAATAAATAATAAAAGAGATACGACTTTAAAATATTGCAAGAGCGAATTTATAAACTCATTGAGTACATTTACGGGGTACTAAACAAACTACTACTTATTACATATAATAAAATATGCGACATCTACATAAGCGAGTGTCGATAAATTGCTACGGTGAAAATGGTTGACTGTTGTATTGACGGCTAACTAAAAGAATTGGTCAAAACCTTTCTATAATCTAATTCCTTTTTGTTTCATTTTTAACTAACCTTCCATAACCCTAATTAGTATACTATTTTTATGTATTTATAATCACAAGTATGAACGGGTCCATACATGACTCACCAACAGTCTAGAAAACTAATAATTGAACTATGAACCACTAACTTTTTTCAACTCAATGTCGAGCCCAATTAAAAATAAATATATATGGTTATTACTTATTGGAAATCGTCATTTTCCACTATGAGATTTGATATGTGTAGATATCTAACTAAACATTCCATGTATATTTGTTGAAAATTCTAGCCCGGATGAAAAAGAAAATACTCTAGAGAGAAACAAAAGGAATATAAACTTTCATCTATAAACTTTCAAACTCATATATACGTTACTCATACCATAGCTATAATCAATGGGTCTACTTGGGTTTAACTAAATATCATTTACTAGCCAAAATTTTTAATAAATAATTGCATATTGACCGCCATGTATCTCTTGTCAGTCAATATTACTAACAACATCGCAAACGAAAAATTAATTTAGACTAACAATACTAACAAAACACCATAATGGGCCACATAATACATGCCCATAGGCCATCTCCGCCCCGCGACAAGGCGCGGCATCGCCACCTAGTAATACATATAAACATGAAGAAGTTTTACCGTTGCATAAATATTCACATTTTGATACCCCAAATTTAATTAAATCACAACTTAATCATTATAATGTACATTTTACATTTTGGTACCCGAAATTTAATTTTAAACTGAAGTTTGGTTACCGTTGCATGAAGAAGTGTTACTGTTGCATAAATATTTATATTTTGATATCCCAAATTTAATTAAATCACAACTTAGTCATTATAATGTACATTTTACATTTTGGTACCCGAAATTTAATTTCAAGCTGAAGTTTGGTTACAGTTGCATAAAAATTTATATTTTAATACCCCAAATTTAATAAAATCACAATGTAGTCATTATAATGTACGTTTTATATTTTGATACCCCAAATTTAATTTTAATGTAAAATTATTGAACAATTATGTTTTGATATCTAAATTTTACGAGATTTTCATACCTACAATTTTTAAAATTTACATATCGGTCCAATTTTTAGATTTCACTTGAATCCATGAATCCACTCCACCAATCCTTTTTAACCAATCCACAAATCCATTCCACCATAACATAAAAGTATAATATTAATATTAAATAAAATCACAACGTAGTCATTATAATGTACGTTTTATATTTTGATACCCCAAATTTAATTTTAATGTAAAATTATTGAACAATTATGTTTTGATATCTACATTTTACGAGATTTTCATACCTACAATTTTTAAAATTTACATATCGGTCCAATTTTTAGATTTCACTTGAATCCATGAATCCACTCCACCAATTCTTTTGAACCAATCCACAAATCCATTCCACCATAACATAAAAGTATAATATTAATATTAAATAAATGATAAAAGAGAGACGACTCTAAATTATTATAAGAGCGAATTTATAACTCATTTAGTACATTTACGGGCTACTAAACAAACTTCTACTAACTACATATAACGAAATATGCGACATCTACATAAGCAAGTGTCAATAAATTGCTAAGGGGAAAAGAGTTGACGGTTGTATTTTACGACCAACTAAAATAATTGGTCCAAACTTTTCCATCATCTACTTTCTCTTCGTTTCATTTTTGACTCGCCTTCCATAACCCGCACTTTATTTCTTTCTTTGCCTTCTTTGTCTTACCCTAATTAGTATAATATTTTTTATTCTAATCACAAGTATGAACGGGTCCATACACGACTCACCAACAGTCTAGAGAAAAAATAATTGAACCATGAACCACTAACTTTTTTAGCTCAATGTCGAGTCCAATTAAAAATAATAAATATGGTTATTATTTATTAGAAATTCGTCATTTTTCACTATTGGATTTGAAGCCGTTAAATTTTAAGTGAGTTTCAGTATGTATTCCTTTTGCTTATGTATAGAGTTTTTCTTTTTCACCCGTGCTAGAATTTTCAACAATTATACATGGAATGTTTAGCTAGATATCTACACATATCAAATAAATAGTTATCATTTTTCTATAAAAAAAGTAAATAATTATCATCTTAAATACATCACCGTAAAATGAATTAAGTCTCAGCTATGCAAATTACAGTTCTGCACCTAAACTTAATAAATCTTTAGATTTAAAACGTTGATTTATTTTTTGGCATATAAGTCCTCACATATTGATGGAAAATTATATTTTACTCCCTAAAATTTTGTGTATTACATTTTGGTACGTAAACTTTCGAAGTTCTGCAAATAGGTCTAATTTTTGTATGTGTAATTAAAACACACTCGAACAAATGGGTATCCATATCCAACTCATAAACATTTAAATTCTGGAAGTAAATATCCATACCCTACCCAAACCCATCTACAAACTTCAAGACCCATATATGCCTCACTCATACCCTACTCATAATAAATGGGTTAACTTGGGTTTAGGTAAATATAATTTACTAGCCAAATTTTTCAAAAAAATTTAAATTGGATGTTGACCGCCATATATATCTTCTCATTCAATATCATATTGTCAAGTCAATATTACTAACAAAACTGCTAAAAAATAGATTTAGACTAATAATACTAACAAAACATTATAACAGGCCACATAATACATGTCCATAGGCCATCTCCGCCATGCGACAATGCGCGGCATCACCACCTAGTACAATATTATGTGCAGTGCATGCATGTTGTACTTTGAGGTCAAAATAGCATTCTTACCTTTCTCATTTATCAAGCCGTCCAAATTAAGGCTGTGCATCGATGGCCCGTCCACACTCTGTTGTTAGTTGGTCGCCATAACCTTAAGTCAATTAGCTATTCCTTAATCTTATTAATTAAGTGGAAGACGGAATGTTTATTTTGGTGCTACAGATTGACGACGATGTTGTGGTGAACGGCTTGCACTAATGTGCGGATAAAACAATGCTGACATTGGTTGAGGAGTAGTAATCAAAATAGTTACATATAGCTTGTGAGACCAAAATCTTCAAATTTTCTATTCAATGCAAAATGATTAACTTGACCAAGCAACAATGGTTCTTTGGGACCCAAATTCTCCAGCATGCAGAGCACAATACTAAGTGGTCTATGACTTGTCATTATGAAAATTATATACATCCATCCATAAAAAGTTATTGAGGTGAAAGAATCGACCTTTTTACTATGTAAGGTAGGGTGGCTATACGATCCGGTCCGGTTAAATTGGTCCGAATTGATCCGGTGCCGATTCGGTCTTTTCGGGAGTATAAAGACCAAAGATTGGATACAGTCTGGTCTTGAACCGATCCGGTCTTGACCTGGTTCGGTCCCAATTTGGTCTTAATTTTAGATTGAGCTTGTGGGCATTTGACTGGCCTGAGGCCTCAAAGGGTGAGAAGTTGGCTAAGTTTTGGGTGTTGGACTCTCTTATCCGGTCTTTATCCAGTTTTGGTCTGGTCCCAAACACTTGTTTACCTCAAATCTAAGCCCGAAAATGAGATAGGATTGTTTGCTACCCGGTTCGGATTATACGGTCTGGTTTCTAGTAAAACCAAAAACTCGGACCAAATAGCCAACCCTAATGTATACGATGAAGACCAATAAAAACCAACCACTATTAATAATTATGAACGATTAGAAAACTTACCATATCGGCGGTTGAACGTAAAAATACTGGTATTGGAGCCAAATTTGGAACGGTATGTCAAATATACGAGTAATCAAACAAGAACGCAGATACAAGACACGAGATTTATGTGGTTTTCTCAACGATGATCGTTGAAACTAGTCCACGACACAAGGTAGACATCACGTTTCACTATTCACGTAAATGTTACAAAGACAAATCGACCATACAACATATATATACTAGGACGAATTATTAACCCTAAAAGGTTAATTATGTTTTAATACTCCTAACTTCTAACACACTCTCTCTCAAATTGATGATGCCTACGCAACATCAATTTGTGTCCTAGAAACCACTGACGAGTAGATGAGACAACCTTAGTCAATAACTCTACTGTCTAATCTTCGGAAGTAATATACGCCAACTCCACCGAGCCTTCTGTGACCTATAGTCGAATGTAGTGAACGTGTACTTCGATGTGCTTTGTCTGGTCATGTAGAACATGATTAGTGGCAATCCGAATAACACTGGTGTTGTCAACATGAAGGCGAACTGGTGTTGTAACTTGAACTCCTAATTTGGCCAATAGCTGACACAACCAGGTAATTGCAGATGCCACCTCACTCATAGAACAATATTATGCTTCAGTTGATGACTTAGAGACCCGATCCTCCTTCTTGCAGCACCAAGAAATAAAAGAACTACCCACTTTCACGCACCATCCGAACGTCGAACGACGTGTGTCAAGACAGCCAGCATAATCAGCATCTACATATGCCTCAATCACCGAATCCCCTCATGCTAGAAATAAAAGGCCGACATCCTGGCTAGCTTGGAGATAATGAAGAATACGCTGAACTGCAGACTAGTGAGTTGTTCTAGGAGCGGACATAAACTGACTCACCACCTGCACAACATAAGATATATCTGGTCGCGTATGAGTAAGATATATCAAACTACCCACTATACTGCGATGCAGGGAGCCATTAGACACAAGTCACCATCGCCCGTCTCAACTTCTGATTTTGCTCCATAGGAGTAACACAAGGAATACACTCGTCCATTTGAGCTTCTTCAAGTAATTCCATCACATATTTACGTTGCCCAACATGAATACCTACAGATGAATGATGAATCTCCAATCCTAGGAAATATGAAAGATCACCCAGTTCCTTAAGATTAAACGCAGACCGCAGGGTTTAAGTTATTTTCCAGATACCATCTTCATCATCCCCACTGATTACCATGTCATCAACGTAAATTAACAAGACATTTGTGTATTACTCTAAAAAATGATGGAATGAGTTACAAGTGAGTGAGATGGCTCCTTATATAGGTCTCTCCTCATACAAGGCATCAATGCCCCTCATAATGTCCCTCTACATCAATACACCCATTAAGTCCCCCCATTATGCACTCTATAAATGTCACCCATTATGTGACTCATAAGTGCACCATTAAGCTCTCTATTAAGGTGGAGAATCCTAGGAGCATCTCATGCTACTAGTCTTCCATACACGCCACATGTGCAGCCGCCATGTTGTCACCTTGTTGGCGCCATGTCATCTGCCACATGTGACATACCCCTTTGTCGTGTTTTTCAAGAAGAGAGATGGGTCACTATCACTGTGCACAAAACCAGCCTGTATCACTGTTTCCTGAAACTTGTCAAACCACGGTCGTGGCACCTATTTTAAACCATATAACGAACGAAGAAGACGACATACCATAGTTTTATCACCCTTCATGTATTCCCGGTGGAAGTTCCATATATATTTCTTCCTTGAGATCACCATGCAGGAATGCTTTCTTCACGTCAAGCTGAAATAACGAACACTTCTTCATGGCATTTGGAAACCACAACTAACAAACTGCGGACAGTTTGCATCTTTGAACCGGAGCAAATGTTTCCGCATAATGAATACCATGTTCCTGCTAAACCCCTGTGCCACCAAGCGAGCCTTGAACCCTTCAACTGTACCATCCATATTCATTTTCACTATAAACACCCATCTACAACCGTTAACACAAAACTTAGGTAACCGTGTAACTAAATCCCACGCATGTGCTGCCTCGAGAGCATCAATTTCCACTAATATGGTGTTATCCCATTCAGCCCTTCCTTTATCTTGTTTGTAAGTTTCCGGAACTACAATGGCGAGTGTAGAAAAGGCAACGAAATCTGAGTGATGAGCAGGAGGTTTACCTTTATTCACCCTATTGGAGTGACACAACTGGGGACCAACTTTAGGGTCAAGTTGAGACTGAAGGGATGTAGCGGAGGAGGTGGATGATGATGATGATCTAGTGGAGTGTGAGCTAGAGTTCTCGTAGAACGAGCCAGAACCACCCCCGGAGATGATGGGGATGGAGCTGGGCGAGGATGAAACCGTAGAGAAAGACTCACTCGAGGAGGTAGCAACTGATGAGTCCGAGTGATGAGGCTCACCAACATCATTGGACGAAGGAGCATCAAAGGAACTTAAGAAGTCCAAGTCTGGAGGATTGGCAGGTGTGGAACCACATGACACGACACACGTACTCGGCGGGAAGCAACGTCATAACATACATATACTTTGTGCTTCTCAGAATAGACCAAGAAAACACATCAGACAGCTTTGGGAGTCTGCTTTGTTCTCTCTCGAACGAGCTAAAAGAACATAGAAAACACACCCAAACACACGTAACCAACTATAGTCCGGAACACGAGATCATAGCAAAAGATTCTTGTGCTACGGTAAACAACTCTGACTTGACTTCTGACGTAGAAAGTAGACCCATGTAAAACGTGTCACATGATCCACAAACAAGGCAAAGTAGCGAAACCCAAGTCTAGAAGTCACCGTCGATGGACCCCAAAGATCAGTATGCACAAGATCAAATGGTTTAGAATAAATAGTAGTACTCGGAGTAAATAAAGTCGGTGTCATTTTAGCTTACAAACAATGAACACATTCATGACTTTGATCATTCAAAATAGTATCAGACAACCACTTATTCTGAAACATAGTACGAAGTCTCACAGAATTGGGATGACCCAATCGAAAATGCCATAAATCCCAATCATACAACTTTACTGCAGAAAGCAAAGCATTACTACGCAAATTAACTAAATTCTTCTCATCCGCCAGCAATTGGGTCCCGCCATGGCCACCGAGAGTCTCATGCACACGTCCACCCAACACCCCTAACCGAGAAAAAGAATCCAGCAGGAACGTCCGCTCTTTCTTACTCCCTCTAACGAGTTCCATCCTCGTCCTCTTGTCCTGCACAACACACCCGGAATGCCAAAAATAACCTGACACCCATCTTCGGCAAGCTGACCCAAAGAAACAAGACTAGGCAGCAGCTTAGGTACATATAATGTGTGTGGTAGAGATATTTAGACTGAGAAATGTTACCCACACCCTGAACAGACATAACTTCACCATTTGCAGCCTGTAAAGCAAGATTCGGAACCAGAGAATCCAGAGAACAAAAAGCTTTCCGGGAGCTTGAAGGAGAGTCTGTGCCAGTAGCAAAAGCGGAAGTTAGCACCGTAGGAGGAGCTTCCTTCAATGCCTCCTGAACCAGACGACGTACATCAGCAGGGATAAGAGAGGTAGGTGTCTCGGCCCTAATAACCAAAGTCGCATAAGTAGTCCCAAAAGTAGAGCCACCGCGAGAACCACCCCCACGACCACGGCCACGCCGAGCCAGTGTAGGGCAGCCAGCGATAAGATGGATATCCTGCTTACATTAATTGCATGAATTCTTTTCCCGAGAGCAGTCGGCAAGCAAACGACCCTCATGTTTATAGTAATTGCAGATGTTCCGCTTCTTGCAGTGATATTGAATATGATCGGGCTCCTTACAGAAAATAATTTCACCCTTGGCAGTATGATGAAAATGAGGTTTCCTTTTCTGAACTGCAGATTCAGTCGGAGCATCATTAGCACGAATGTTCAACTTCGCTTGACTGTGCATACTAGTTTCATCCCGATGAAGCTCACTAAGGATGTTATTCATAGTCTCAATATTACAGTGAAGTAGAGAGGCCCAGATGCCCTCAAATTATGGCCTCAAATTCATTAAAAACCTCATAATATGGGTGTTGGACCGCTTGCGAATTACTGCCGCAGAATTTTCGCTCGAGAGCAAGGAGCTCGTCAAGTTATCGTGCTCAGTCTACAAGGTAACAACGACCAGATAATAGGTCCTTGTATATGAATCCCCTATGTGAGATGGCCAGTTCACACTCGATATCGAATTTTCGGGAGGCACTAGGCTTGGAGTAGAGATTGACGAGGTGTTGGCACATAACCGGAGTCGTCGAGAAGCCTTGCAAATTCAAGGAGATACCTGGATCCATCGAGCCTATCAACCAGGTCATAACAGTAGCATTGGATGCTGCCCAGCCTTTTTTTATTTTGACCGTAGAATCCGTAGGTGGTTCCGGAGCCATACCATCGAGAAAAGTCAATAATCGGCGACCTTGAGCATGATGTTTGAACTGGAACGCCCAAAGAGCATAGTTCTTGCTCGTGAATCAGATGGAAATCGCATCACCCTTAGAGTTCTCCATAGCTACGCATGAAACAATATCTGAGACCTTAAACCGACGAAAACACAACCAAGAGAAGAGAGCACAGACCAGGAGGCGAAGCCGAGCCGAAAAACCTAGATCACGAACATAGGCACGGATTGAAACTCTGATTAGAAGAACGCGAGGGTCTGATACCATGAAAAATATACGAGTAATCAAACAAGAAAGAAGATACGAGCCACAAGATTTACGTGCTTTCCCCAACAATGATCGTCGAGACTAGTCCACAGCACAAGGTAGAGGTCACGTTTCACTATTCTCGTAAGTGTTACATAGACAAATCGGCCATACAACATATATATACTAGGCCGAACTATTAACCCTAAAAGGTTATTTAGGCTAATTATAGAGACAAATCGCCAAATTCACCCACACTTAACCGTTTGCTTGTCTCCAAGCAAACCTGACTCAAAGATTAACAAATAAAATAGGTCGTGCCAGATTTGTCATATTGACTAGTTTAGGACACAAATGACACTTTTTGAATAGTTTGGGCTTCCTAGTGGAATTAGCCCTAAATCATAAAATAGTAGATAATAGCTTCACAATCAAGGTTTATATACATATCCATATAAAATCTACAAGCTAGAGTTCATCTCCTAAGTAACTAAAAAGTTAGAACATAGAGAGATAAAGATTGTACAAAGATGAAGAAAAACAACTATCTTTAACTAGATCCATCCTCTCCTTATTGAATCTTGAATGGAACTAGAGTTAGATTGATGAAGAGACATTCCAAATTCGTGCCTCTCTTAATATCTTCACTATGCTATGTTTTCTCGCTCTAGGATGCCTTTCGACCAAAAACCACCCAAAACGTGCATATGTCATAGATTACGAGTACGAAGTTCTCGACCATGATCTTTAGATTCTACCCATGAGTCACAAAGACTGAGGTAATTTACGGGCAGGGTCATGACTGTGAAATTGCTAGTGAGAATGTTCACAATCCAATTCTTCAAGTTAACCAGCATGATCTTCTACCTTTGCAATCATGATCTCATCTAGGCACGCCATTTCTGCACCTCCAAACGATCTATGGACGACCCAAAACTTGATAAAAATCTTCATTAACATGTTAGGACTTGAAATGAAATAGAATACAACGTATCACAGGATAAGATGAGAATAAGTAAGTTACGAGTCAAATAAAAAAACAATAAAAATTATGATAAGTCTTAGAATATCACCATTTAGTCACAAATAGTACAATATCTAGGGGAGACTAAAGGAAAAGGAGCTTTGACGGTGGCAGAATCAAAAGGACAGTGTGGGAGTTGTAGGGATGGGAGAGGTGGTCACATCGAGTGTGGATGCTGAAGTTAGTACAACAAGGGAAGACACTATAGAGGAAGTTTGAGGAAGCATTGAGGGGAGTTGCCAGAATGGATATTGACTAGGGGTGTTCAAACGGATTGGTTACCGTGGTAACCATATTAACCAGCAGTGTTCGTTAATTTGGTTTGGTTAATTTTGATTATTTTGTTTGGTTTGGTTAAAAATTTTAGCTTATTTGGTTTAGGTGGTTTGGTTTGGTTTCAACACTGCTAACCAATGAAACCAATTAATGATACACCTAATATACAAAATTATTTATACTTCCATGCAACCCACAAAACCAAACTTTCGTGATTCCTTATTTTATTTCCATGTGCACAACAAACCAAAGCATTATTGGTCAAAAATTAAATGTGCATGCCTATTTACTAAACCAAAACATTTTGGACAGCTACTAGACTTTAGGATTACGTACAATACCATGAAAGTCACCTCAAACTATGTATAGTTTAAGTGTTTTGTAGGAGAGATTTAACTTCCTGATGAGTGGTATTGGTATGTATTTAATATTTATGAATCATGGATGGTTAGCCATATTATTATTGCTTATATATAATGATAGTTTATGATAGTAATAACATATGGTTATGTTTTATTCATTAACATGATACTTATTTTAATGTAAAGTTATGTTATTTGGTTAATTCGATTATCCGATTAACCAAACCAATTAAACTTGGTTTTGGTTAATTTGGTTTTCATGTTAATTTGGACGGTTTGGTTAAGATATTTTATTCCATGATTAATGAAATTTAGGCGTAATTGGTTTGGTTATTACCACGGTAACCATTTAAACACCCCTAAATTATTGACAACTACACCTAGACACGACATGTGCTAGTTTGGAGATAGAGAAGAGAGGAGAATGGGGGATGTTGGTATTGATGTCTCAAATTAATTCCAAGACTTGGAGGTATTGAAGTTACCAATTTGAGTTAATTGTGTGTCGGGTTTCACTGGATTTATGAGAGTGTCGTTTACAATAGGGTTGGGAAATGGTGCGGTCTGGTCCAGATCAGACCATATATACGGTCTACGGTCCAGACCGAGAGGCTAAAGTATAGACCACAGACTATACGGTCTGGTCCAGACCACGCTTGTGCGGTCTGGTTCGGTCTGGTCTGGTCCAGATAGACCACACTCAACGAAAAATGAATAATTTGTTTAGTCAACCACACAAAAATTGAACCAATAACCAAGAAAAATAATTTTTATTTGCCCTAAAACATTAATCCTAACATGCATGAATAATTTTGATACTCTAAATCTTAGTACATAACAAAGATACAAAGTAAAAGCATCCCAGCTTGCACCATAATGTCATAAACATTAACATAATGTCATATGGAGACATGATTATCTCTACTCTGTGGTTAAATGTGGTTGTGACTGAAGGAGGGAAGAGATTCACAAAATTAAGGTTGAGACTTGGGTGTCGTTGTGGGAGTTTGGAGAGTGGTCGAATGGGATGTTAACACGTATTGACAAGTCAGTTGGGTCTACGGTTTGGTCCGGTAAACCGCGATCTAGAACAGACCAGACCAAGAGATCAAATCATAAAATAATACAGACCATGGACCAGACCAGACCATACTTCACGGTCTACCGTCCGGACCAAACTGTGCGGTACGGTTTGGACCACGGTTTTTCTAACGGTCTGGTCTATTTTCCCAGCCCTAGTTTACAATTCTATTGGTATTCTGATAAACCATTTCCAAGGCTATAAAGGTGGAGTCTTTTTTAGTTGAATACACCAGTTCTTCCCAACTCTTTTATTCTCATTAATTGTAAAACATCTTCTTGAGTGCATTTCCTTTATGTTGGGAGATTTATACTTACTCCACAACTTTGTACACTGAAGATTATTCTTTGATCATAGTGGACTTACTGGCTTGTCCAGCCCGTGATTTTTCTCCCTTCATTTTGGAGGGATTTTCCACGTAAATTTGGTGTCTTGTCTTTGTTAATTCTCTTCTCTATTTTTCTTATTCGATTTCATATTGGGTTTGCTTCCGCTAGTGATTATTTATCCAGGTTCAAAAGTCTTAAATTGAAAACAAGTGGTATCAGAGCCCTTGACAACCAATTGAAATCCTTGACAAGATGACTGCAAGAAATTGAGAAATTTGATGGCAAGATATCATTCTTGATATGGAGCATTCAAATGGAGGTAATTTTGACACAAAATGGTGTTCAAAAGGCTTTACTTGGTCTCGAAGCCAAACCAAAGACCTGGACTGATGTCCAATGGGAAGATCTCGATGAAAAGGCTCTTACTGCTATTCAATTATGCCTGTAAAAAAATTGGTTTTGCAGGAGGTGGTGAGTGAGACTACTACAATTGGCTTTTGAAAAATTAGTTACTTTACATGACGAAAAGTCTCGCTAACAAGCTTCGTCTAAAAGAGAAGTTTTACACTACTCGTATGGCTAGATGTACTCCAATTTAAACCCATCTTTCTACCTTCAATTCCATTGTTATGGATTTGGAAAATATTGACGTGAAAATTGAAAATGAGGATATGGTTGTTTTATTGATATGCTCATTGTCCCATTCCTTTAAACTCTTCAAAGAGATCATGCTCTATGAAAATCTGGATACTTTGTCTTATGAAGATGTAAAATCTAACTTACTGTCAAAAGAAAATTTTGACTTTGAGTCCAGTTCTAATGACAAAGGTGAAGGTTATTTGTACGAGGAAGATCCAAGGAAAAAGCAGAATAAAACAAAGGTAAAGGTAAAGCTCGATCTAAGTCACGTGGTCAAAAATATGAGAATGGGATGTACGGGCGCTATTGTCGCAAAACTTGACATGAAATTTCTAATTGCTTCAAATTAAAGGCCGAAGAAGAAAAGAAAAAGCCTCAAAAGGCTTATGAAGCCGGAGAAGCTAGAAACGTCCTCGACACGTGAAAAGAGCATGAAATTGTCCAAGTATAGAAATGAGTGCAGGCAGGCTTCTTTGGACTTCCATTCGAAGAGTTTGAGCAAAAGTCGAGTTACAAGGCTGATACCACACAAAAGTATGCATCTTTACTACAACTATGTGGCATTGGATGACGGGAATGAAGATTGGAAAGCTTCTTATGAAAGTTCCCAAAGATCGGATCGAAGCTGAAGCTTCTGTCTTTGGGAATCAAGCAATCTGAATCCTTATTGGATTAGGATTACTTTACTATTTCGTGTTAATTTCCTTTTCATTGTTGGTTTAGATTTCCTTTTTGAGTTGTATTGTGTTTAGAACTTCTTTATGAGCTGCTAGGTTTAGCAAGAGGCTATTTAAGTCGAATTGTTCGTTGTAATTCTTAGTTTTTGCTCAATTGAATAAAACCGAGTGGTTTGAGTTCCATAGCTTGTTGCTTTGCGAATTGTGAGATCATCCTAGGGTTTCTAAGCTTGATCTTGAGCTTGTATCATTCAAGTACGCACCTTGTTCGTGGCGAAGCATCGACTACACCTATCGAGCCTCTTTCCCTCTATGAAGTTGCACGAAGGGTCAACATCCAAACACGACACAAAACTTTGCTTTTGTGTCATTCCTACCCGAATTTCAATCAATCCTAGATTTAAATCAACAGCCGTGCTTCTCTGATGATATCAACCCACTTAGGGGGTTATCAATTTCGATGCCTCTTGAGATGTATCCAGTAGCGGCGGTTGGGCTTTGATAGAAACCGATTCCTATAGGGTTTCTCTAATTATTAATATAATTATTATTAGGGTAATTATCAATAAGGTTAGTAGCCATTTAATAGAATTAGGTTTATTGTTAGGGTTTTCCACTATTTCCTATATATATATATATATGTACTTTGGGTTTCCATTCAGGATAAATAAGAAGAATATTAAGGAACAATCTCTTAAACCCTATTCTCCCAATCCTCTCAATTCTCTATCTCAATCCCTCTAAAGGCCTAGGCCGATTCTCTATCTTTCTCTTCTCAAATCCCTAATTGTGTTCTTAATCCCTAAATCCCCAATTCTCGATAGAACCCTTATCCCAGGTTCTATCAGGCTTGATGCTTGGGTCGCCGCTCCTTCCTTTGTTCAAATTGGTGGAGTCTTCTTCCTATGGGCTTGTCTTGAGATAATGTGGATCCTTCTAGTTTACTTCTCCGTTATTGGACCTCTTCTTTTGCAGGTAAACTCCGAAATATTTCTTTAATAGCTCCTTTGGTCCTCTAGAGTTCTCCAATGCTTGATCCGAATTTCCTTAGACTACTTTGTACCTTTAAAACCATAAAACAAACATACCTAAAAGGCATCAAAGAGTACAAGAACATATCCTTGGTCTATTAAAATCTCATTGATCAAATATGAGTGATGTGGACAAGAAATACCATTGAAATCATTGAAAATGCATTGATAGAAGGGGGAAATGTATTAAGAATGGGAGTGACAAAAACTATAAATAAAATGATCAATATGGTCGTATAATCTGTATAGCAAGAAACTAAAAAGGCGGTTTTAAAGCTAGCGTTTAAGACCCTTATTGTGCTTGATTATTTTACTTTGGCTTTTGATGGAAAAAAGGTTTTGCAACAAAAACTACAATATTTGGATGGTCCAAAGTGTAAAAGCTTAGACTTTTGGGCATTTAAAATTAGTTTTTGACTGCATTAGAGGAGAATCGATGTCTAGGAGCTCGTCAATGGGAAGTGGGAATCAAGCATCTCCATAGGGAGACCGGTTTTTCACCGAGTATTTAGCTTCACTTGGTCACTCTTTGCTAGTTGGAGAGCATATGTTTGCTTCTTTGTGCTTCTCATTGAGCTAATGGATTTTGACCATATTGGCATAAAAATCTCACGTTTGATTAATTCATAAAGGTTGAGGAACCTTTTAGTGTTTCTTTTTTGACAAAAGATATAAATCTAACTTAATTAGGACTACGTATAAGTATTATAATTAAATCTGATCATAACTAATATGAATTGCGGGTCAAGTTAGAAGAGTTCAGAAGCGAACCTGGAATGCTCAAGAAGCAAACGAATGTTGGTGATGGTGAAGTAAGTAAAAACAGAAGAGTTTAGAAGCGAACTTGGTATAGAATCAGTCGTTTCATGCTATAACAAAGCATGTTGAAGTCTATTATCATTCTCCGAGAAAAAAATGTTGAAGCGAGAGATAGAGATGAAAGTAGCGAAGAAGGGAGACCAAGTTGCGGATATTTCACTAAAAAATTTATGCGGGTCAAGTTAGAAGACTTCAGAAGCGAACTATGAATGCTCAAGAAGCAGATGAATGTTGGTGATGGTGAAGTAAGTAAAAACAGAAAATCATATTGCCGACATCCTCACAAATCATTGAAGTACGATGTGTTTGTAAAGGTGAGAACACTACTTGGAGTAACGACGAATTAAACTTTAAAGGGGAGTGTGAAAAAAAAATAAAGTTCAATAAAAAATTATATTTGGCCAAAATATCACAACTAGCTAAAGTGGTTAAGAGTGTGAAATTATCTAGAGATTGTAATAATTAAATATTTGTGGGCTAAGTAGTTATGTGGTGGTAGTTAATGGTGGCAAAATTTAGGCAACTTGGACTGTGTATGTGTTTCTCCTCCCAAGCAATGAAAAATAAAGAAGAATTAAGAAAGAAAAAAGAGTGAGGAAGCAAAAATGAGTTGTGGGAATGAGAAAAATAAGAGAGTTTATGAGCAAAAATAGAGTGTTGTTAGTTTTCGTGTAAAATTTCAAAATAGGTTTGGAGTTTATAAAATATTTTGTTCTGAGTCATTATACTCTATAAATTGTGCATAGCAATTCGATCCAATTTTTTATGCACCCTTTTCTTATATTTCTGATGTGGTACTTATGAATATATATTTTGTTGTCTCATGTTTTCATAATCATCTAAGCACTTTCAACATTCTTTCCCTTTGTTAGCAACTCATCTCGGGAGACACTTTCTTTCTGTAACTCTATAATGGGAAACAATTTGCGTTTTCCATTTAATATACTCAACCTCACCTTTTTCTTTTTGATAAATATATATATACTCAACCTCACTTTATAAAATAGGGGAGCAGATCCTGTCAATAATCTTGTGGTCAATAACCACATGCATAACCCGACCAGAATCCGTCACATCAGCGCCCTTTTCTCTCCTAGAAAAGTCTTTAATTTTCTTTACTTTAATTTTTAATGGACGATTTCTCACTCGTTTTAAGTTGAAATTTAATTTTTTTTTTTTGCACAGTTAGATAAGATTAATTGTACTATTCAAAATGATATCCACTTTGAAATTTTTGGAACAAAAATATTTGAGTAAGTTATTAGCAGTGTATACCATATGGTATTGACTAGCATAAAATAAGAGCATACCATATGGTATGAAAAATACCACCTCGTACTAGGGTAGTATAGTATGGTATGGAGTTGATAATGAGATGTATGAAATGTTTTCACCCATAAATTTTTGAAATCCAATAGTTCATGAGTAAATCGTTCCTTCTGTGCAAAAATTTACGAAAACGACTAAAAATGAAGGAGATAACATATGGTACGGAGTTGGTACCGAGAGGTATAAAAAAAAATTCACAAAAAATATTGAAAATAAATATTATTTTGTAGAGCACAACGAACTCGTTCAATCTGCGAGATTTTTCCAAAAATAGCACTGTTTAAAAAAATTCCAAAAATAGCACCCAACTCCGAAAAATTCCAAAAATAGCACCATTTTTGTAAAACCGCCACCCGGAGGTGCGTTTTTCGATGAAAACGCCACCCGAGGGCGCGTTTTTCGATGAAAACCGCACTGGTAGGGAGCGGTTTTGCAGACCGCACCCCCAGGGTGCGTTTTGGTTGCAAACCGCACCCCCAGGGTGCGTTCTGCCTTTTTTTTTTTTTTTTTTTGAAAAATCCTAACTTAGGTGGAAACTTCAAACGAACATATCTTTATGTTCGAGTATCCGATCGTCGCGATTTTTTTTTGATTCCGCATAACTTTTTGAGATCTTGCAAGCCGAAGACTGCCAAAGATGGTTTGGTCTCGCCTTCGTACCAAAAAATGTCGTTTGCTACCCCGAACGAGCTTTTTTCCGATTTCGTCAAACTTTGGACAACCGTAACTTTGTGCTCCAAATCCAAACACCATGATTTTTTTTTTATTTCGCATAACTTTTTAAGGACTACAATTTTTACTAGGAATGTATTTTCAAAACAGGAATTATTTTTTGATATACAGGATTTTGGGAATAGCTTATCTTCCCTTCTCAGCAATCCACGTACATTTTCAAATTATGTCTATGATAAAAGTTGTATTTCTTAAAAATTTATGCGAAATAAAAAAAAATTCATGCCGTTAGGATTTTGGAGCACAAAGTTATGGTTGTCCAAAGTTTGACGAAATCGGAAAAAAGTTCGTTCAAGGTAGCAAACGACATTTTTTGGGACGAAGGGGAGACCAAACCACCTTTGGCAGTCTTCGGCTTGCAAGATCTCAAAAATTTATGCGGAATAAAAAAAAATCGCGACGATCGTATACCCGAACATAAAGATACGTTCGTTTGAAGTTTCCACCTAAGTTAGGATTTTTCAAAAAAAAAAAAAAAAAAAGGCAGAACGCACCCTGGGGGTGCGGTTTGCAACCAAAACGCACCCTGGGGGTGCGGTCTGAAAAACCGCTCCCTACCAGTGCGGTTTTCATCGAAAAACGTGCCCTCGGGTAGCGTTTTCATCGAAAAACGCACCTCCGGGTGGCGGTTTTAAAAAAATGGTGCTATTTTTGGAATTTTTCGGAGTTGGTGCTATTTTTGGAATTTTTTTTTAAACAGTGCTATTTTCGGAAAAATCTCTCAATCTGCGCAAAGAAAAAATAAATTAAAATTCGAGTTAGAATGAAGAAGATATGGTATGATTAATAAAACTAGGGAAAATAAATTTATTTAATTATCCACCCTTAGATCTGCAACCACTTAAAAGAAGGGTCAAGATTTGGTTACTCATAGTTATGCTCCCTAAGGTTATGCACCCTATCTTGAGCCATAAAATAGGGAGTGGATCATGTGAATAACCTTGTCGTCAGTAACTATGCATAATCCAATCAGTGCCCCTTCTCTCTCCTGAAAAACCTTTAATTTTCCCCCTTAATCTTTAAAGGACGATTTCTCACTCGTTTTAAGTTGGAATTTAATTTTTTTTTGCACAGTTAGATCAGATTAATTGTGCTCTTAAAAATGATATCCACTTTGATATATTTTTAGACAAAAAAATTGAGTTTACCAGTCTATACCATATGGTATTGACTGATATTGAAATAAGAGCATATTATATTATATGAAAAGCGTACTATGGTGGTATAAACATACCAAGATTGTAGGATGGTTGAATACATGATAGTAGGAGTATATTAACTGTCATTTACGACTTTCAACATTGTGTACAACAAGATATATACCACCCCGTACCAGGGTGGTATTGTATGGTATTTTTTTGTCTTCTATTTTGTTCTCCTAGAAATTTGTAAATCCAATGGATCATGATAAACTCGTTCGATCTCTGCAAAAATTTTCAAAAACGACCTCAAAACGAAGAAGATACCATATGGGATGCAGTTGGTAACGAGAGGCAGAAAATTCTTTTCTCAAAAAATATTGAAAATGGATCTCATTTTGTGTAACACAACGAACTCGTTCCATCTGTGCAAAAAAATTGAAATCCAAGTTAAAACGAAGAAGATATGAGCCGATTAAGAAAACAAAAAAAATGCATTTAATTCTCGACGCTTAGATCTTAATTTTTTAAATTAAGAGTTCAGATTTAGTTTCTCATAAATGGGTTATACACTATATCTTAGACCAATAAAACAAAACAGTAAAACAGAAAAGGACATTAAAACATTTCGCACTTTGCCCTATCTTATATGATTAATACTAAACCAAAATTAAGGAAAGAACACCACTCATTGAAGCTATGGGCTGGCTACAAAAGTACAACTCCACAAACTGATAAGGAATAAAGTCATCAACGAAGGATATATATATTAATATAGTGCGGATACTACGTAGCGCATATAGTAAAACCAAACGCAGCATTAAACCTCGACGAATCAAATAATGGTATATCATCAAACATAACGAGAGATGCAAATTAAACATACTTGTCAACTTATACTGCAAAATGGAAATGCCTCCCCACTAACCTGGAATGAGAGATCAGGTCACCAAATGAGATAAGACCATCTTTCTGTTTTTTTCTTCCCTTTTACTTCCAAAAGATAACAGGATAAGATAATTAATTACTCAACTGTATGTGAGGTCTGGGATTGAGTCAGTAACCAATGGTTACTGACCTATCAGTAAATGCATGCACACCGTAGATCTAGGGGGGATCAATCATGTGGCTGGGCTGAATGCGGGGTCCAAAAGGGCATTTTTGTCCATTTAGGATTTTTATTTTTATTATATTCCAAGTTTAATAGCCTCTTTTTCAAAAAAGAAGACCACTTTTAATGGCTGCCTTTTCAATGGAGGAGAGAGAATCATTGCTCTGCAACTCTCTTTTCTCTTTCTCCCTTCCTTCTCTCTTCCTTTTTCTCTCTCAATCTCCTTTTCAGATCATTTCTCTTTCTCTGTTCCTTTTTTTTCTCTCTCCAATCTCTTACTCCATATCGAGATCTGCTTCCTTCTCTTCTTTTTTTGTTTTTTTCTCTCCAACAATCGACTAAGAAAAATTGCAGCCACTCTCTTTCATTGCGTTTTTTGTCACTTCATCAACTCGTTGGCCTCAATTTCGGTCTTTCTCCCTTTTTGGCGTTTGGTGTTCTTGATTGCGGAGGAAATGAGACGAAATAGAAGACGAGTTTTTTTTCCTCTCCCTCCTTTAGTTTTTTTTCTTTTAGGTAATATATATTGATATTAACATGCTATACTATACGGTATTGTGTGGTAACGAAATATATATTGATATTACCACACTATACAATATGGTATTGTGTGGTAACGAAATATATATTGATATTACCGCACTATACCATATGATTTTGTGTGATATTACCACACTATACCATATGGTATTGTGTGGTAACGAAATATATATTGATATTACCACACTATACCATATGGTATTGGGTGGTAACGAAATATATATTGATATTACCACACTATATCATATGGTAATGTATGGTATTGTGTGGTAACGAAATATATATTGATATTACCACACTATACCATATGGTAATGTATGGTATTGGGTGGTAACGAAATATATATTGATATTACCACACTATACCATATGGTACTGGGTGGTAACGAGATATATATTGATATTACCACTCTATACCATATAGTATTGGGTGGAATTACCAAATATATATTGATATTACCACACTATACCATATGGTATTGGGTGGTAACGTAATATATATTGATGTGACAAATTTTTTCATACCATATGGTATGGTTAATACCAATCATTACCACATGGTATAGACTGGTAATAACTGACAAATTTTTTTATGTCTAAAAAATATCAAAGTGGATATCATTTTGAAGAGCACAATTAATCTGATCTAACGGTGCAAAAAAAATTATATTCCGACTTAAAACGAGTGAGAAATCGTCCGTTAAAAATTAAGAGAAGGAAAATTAAAAGTTTTTTGAGGAGAGAGAAGGCGCTGATGTGATCTGGTCAGCGTCAGCGCGTCAGAGACATCATTAAATAGGGGGTGCAATTTTACCTTAGTGCCCCTCCGTGTTTAATTTAAATAAAAAGAAAAAGCTGACACGTGGGGACACATGATTGGATTACTGATAGTTACTGATATCAAAGATACTGATCTGGTCCCTGTATGTAATGTTCTTATTTATCTTAATCTCTGTGGTTAAATTGTAGAAAAAGTATAGTTGTGGCTTCTCTTCCATGATCAAAGGTACTGTAATTTATCATGGAGAATTTAGACTAATGTAAAAGAACCACTTAATTAATGATGACTCAGAAATTTTGAAGATCATAAAGAAAAGAGTTAATACATTGGTGAATGAGGGCAAACCCAAGTGGGCCAATGAGGGTTTCTTGGAGGTTTTAGACGAGGCGCTAGAAATTCAAGGTCGGTTCTCATTATTGCTTAAAGTAGGAGGGGGAGAGAGAGAGAGAAATAGCTTAGAAGTGGTGGGTTGACTATGTTGACCAATGCAATATGACTGGTGGAAAATTAGTGTATGATTGCATGTTGGTGTTCTTTTCACCCTACCCTTACCCTGCGTGATTACTCTTTAGCCCTACAAGAAAAGTAACCAAAAAAAGTTGCAAAAAAGAAACATTTTGTACCTTAAAAAGAGACGAAAATGATTAGCCGCTAAATTGCAATCTGTCAACACTCCCTTAGGTTGGAAGGATCAATCCAAACTTCGAAAAGACACGTATATGTTTTTGGCATTGTTGTCAAAGTACCGAACTTAAAAGAACGACTCTGCATGCCCTAGCTAGGAGTGGTACCCTCTTTTGTCCTACAAAAAATGACAAAACAAGTCCCCCGGTCGGCCCTCCACACGTACAATAGCACATATGGTACCCTTGCAATATAGGATGATGCCCATCGGCCATTGGCTACCCACCCTTAAAATGATATTATTAGGGCAGGGAGTGGGAGAGTACTGAAGGAATTAAAGGGGCATGTCGGCCCCTTAGTTGCATGTGCTCTCGGGGAAAACAGAAGAAATGAAGAATAGTCCATCCAACCTTTGCACCATTCAAAGTTCGAAAGAAAAAAAAGGACTAGGCACGGAGAGAGAGAGAGAGAGAGAGAGAGAGAGAGAGAGAGAGAGATATCGTTGTTGCACAAAGGTCCAAGGGGGGCCCTTTTCTCTTTTGTTGGTTTGTTTACGGTTTTGAAAGAGATGTATAATAGACATTACTGCACTGACTGTCCCTCTTTGAGTGACTGTGGTGATGCCACACGATCGGTTTAGGGCATCTTTGAATGGTACACT
Source organism: Linum tenue (assembly GCA_946122785.1). Classification (NCBI taxonomy): domain Eukaryota; kingdom Viridiplantae; phylum Streptophyta; class Magnoliopsida; order Malpighiales; family Linaceae; genus Linum; species Linum tenue. The sequence continues at coordinate 89,507,627 of CAMGYJ010000005.1, read as the reverse complement.
TCCCATATAGCCCTAGCTAGGGGCATCCTCACTATATAGTTTTGCAGTAGCTAGCTAGGGGATTCCCTTATTGGGCCTTTATCTCAGTGTCCATGAAACCGTACCGTACCGGCGGTTCAACCACGAAATACCAGTATCGAAGGCTAAACCGGTAGACGGTATTTACCGGTATAACGGTTGAACTACGGTTAAATCACGGTTTTACCATAAAATACCCTACCACTGACTTTCCCGGTACCATCTCCGGTACGGTTTCATGGACCATGCTTTATCTCCCTCCCACTCCTACTTCTTGGTGGCTAGGCTACTTTCCTCATACTATTGTTGTTTTCTAGATCAGCACTCAAAGATGAATGATCGGCATCTTTGCAGTTGGCCGGGTACTCGAAAAGGCCAAATTTTACAAATACAAATCCAACTTTTCATTTGCTAAAAGGAAACCACCCTCCTGTTTTTACGATACAACAATTTGTCTTGGTAACTAGAGACTAGCGGGTAAAAATAGGGTTATGTAGATTCTTTTCGGCCAAGAGGGCGGAAGGTAAGAAGGCTCATTGTCTCCTTACTTATTCATTATTGTGATGAAATCTCTTTCTAGTCTGTTAAATCAAGTTGTCAGATTAGAATCTACTCTGTACCATCCTCAGTGTCGGCAAGTTCAGCTCACTCATTTGAGTTTTGCTTACCATCTTCTTATATTCACCGAAGGTTCAACCAGAGCTATTATTACTGTTAATGATATATTAAAATAGTTCTACAGGGTATCAGGGTTGCTCTGTAATCCATCTAAGTGCGAGATTTATTTTTGTGGTAAAGCACATGATGAGTACAAACAGGTTGCTCTATCATTGTCCAAGTATGAAGAAGGTTAGCTCCCACATCACTATCTTGGGCCACCTTTGACGACAGGGAAATTTTCTAAGGTTGAATGTGCAGTGCTAGTGTATAGATTAACAACAACAAAAAAAGACTGTTGAGCTTGAGGGCAAAAAAATAACATACGCAGGCAAGATCCAGCTTGCGGCTTCAGTGCTTATAGAAGTGGTGAATCACTGGCTTCAGATTTTTATATTACCAAAGCAGGTCTTGAAACAAGTGCATAAGATATATAATGACTTCATCTGAAATGGAACAGAATCGGTTAGAGCTAAGATGGCTTCTGTTACTAGAAGGGGGCACATTATGGGTGGCATGGGTGTATGAATACCGACTTAAAGGACTGGATGTGTGGAACTATTCTCGATCTGCAACTAGATTGTGGGTTTGGAGAAGATTGTTGAAGTATAGAAGGGAGTTTCCGCAGTTCTTTATTGTTAAAGATGGTCTGGTGTACTGCAAGGAAAAGGTGATGATGACATATGCAGCAAAAACAGTCGGGTTGGCCATTTGAGAAGCAAATGCTACTATCATATGGCATCATCTTGTTTAGAGCAGATACAATGTACCTCATAGTAGCGTTCTGGTTTGGGGTAAATTTCTAACTCCATATTGTGTGGTATGGAGAGTATCTGCAGAAACACGTGAGCACATTTTCTTTGCATGTTCTTATACCAAAGCATACTTGGTTAGTAAGGTCTTAGATACCAAAGGTAACAACTATAGAAGAATCAAAATATCTTGATAGGTTTGAGTTAAATGAGTTAGTAGGATCACTAACGGCTCACGAAAGTGTGTTAAGAATTGAGGAAAATGATCAACCTCGCAAAAGAAAGGTACCAGCCCTCAAATCTCATTTGATGAAAGATGAAGAAAAAATCAAAGAGTAGATTGATATGCTCTCTAAGCAGCTAGGTTACATAAGATTTAAGAGAAATTAAAATTCCTGTCCAGATGGATTCCTAAATGACTTAAAATGGGATAAGGTATTGTTACTTGTTCATGGTATGGAAAATCACGACACTTCATATCTGATTCTTCAAACAAAAGATTTTATAAGAAAAGGGCTATGGCTGCTACGTGGAGCCGCAGTGATGAATACTCAGATGAACCAGACTCAGAAAACGAGCACAAAGGGGACATGACTCTCATTGATCAAGGTCATCTAGAAGTGATGGCCAAGAAAACAACAAACATACAAGTACTTCTTGAACCTTTGCATGCATGCTTAGATAATGACTCGGATGATTCATTAAGTAACTCAATAAAAGGCTCAATAAAGGGGGGAGGGGGGGGGGGGGGGGAATCACTGTCATGATTTCAGTGACAAAGTTAGATAATGTGAGTTGAAATTCAATGACCTAAAGGATTTCTGAATGAACTAGAAGAATCTCTGCAGCCCGTAATTAACCAAACATGTCATTGAGCTAGAAGCAAATAGTCATAGACAGAATACAACCATGTTAGAACTTCTAGCTCGAGCAAGAAGTTTGGAAATACAACTAAGCATGAAAACTTATGTCATAAGCACTAAACGAGAAGTAAAGTGTTTTAGGTATTATAAATATGGGTATTACATGAACGAGTGTTACACACATATGAAATTTGAGTTCTTTCGCAGTCGAGAGCACAATAGTAATGAATGTACATTTGATATTGAGAAAAAACACAAGGAAATCCAAACAACAATTGATTCGCAAAAACAAACCCACCTGTCACCTATGCAGGGGAAAACCAGCAAGGATAGTTGGTATCTGGATAGTTCCTGCTCTAATCACATAACATGAAATGGGAGCAAATTCTTTGGCACTATCCCCAAGCAATGAGGACAAGTCACATTTGGGGACAACAACAAGGGATCGATCCGGTATTTGCAATATCATATCCTCTAATAACACTAAGCTATATGATGTATTGTCAGTAGAAGGTCTAAAGTCGATCAATTCTATCTATTTGTCCATTTTGTAAAAATGGTAATAAAGTCATCCTTGAAAAAGACAATTGCAAAATTGAAATGAATAATATATATGGAAAAGACTACTCGCCGAAAAGAAAAATGTAGGATGTTTAAAATTTACTTATCAAATACTAGTGTTGTACTTGAGAAATGTTTAGTAGCCTTTAGCAATGATACCCAACAGATATTGCATAGAAGGCTAAGACATGTAAGCATAAGCGTTTTAGAGAAACTATCTAGACTTAACATAGTCTAAGAACTTTCTTCTTTGAGTCAAAAATTAAAAATTTATCTGTAATAAATGTGCACTAGGAATACAAACCACCTTCAAAAGCAAATCACATGTAACCATGAAAAGAATACTTGAGCTCATTCACAAGGATTTATTTGGACCTAACCAAGCCATGGGTTTAGGAGGAAAACATTATGCTTTCGTTTTGGTAGACGACTACTCTGGGTATACATGAGTCATTTTCTTAAGACACAAATATGAAACTATCACATAATTTTAAACCTTTATCACTAAAATAAAGACAAAATTATCAGTATTAAGAAGAAGTCACAAAGTAGCTTAATTTTTTTTTTGTACTAGCAAATGCACATAGTAACCTAATTGCTTCTATTTTGGCTACTGGTGAGAAGGTTTCTTCAAAATCTATTACTTCTTCTTGATCATGTTTGCAAACTTAAAAAGGCTCTGCATCGACCGAAACAAGCTCATGGACCTGGTATGAGAGATTAAGTGCTTTCATGCTAGATCACAATTTCATCAAAGGTTGCATATATACAACTCCCTTTCTAAAGCATTCTTTCTTAAGTATTCCCATTGTTCAAACCTACATCGATGACATAGTATTTGGGGAAATATTAGAAAAACTCTGCATTGAATTATGCAATCTCATGCACAGTTCCTTTCACTACGGGAAAAGTGACTTCTTGCAACACCGGGATCGCAACACTATTTAAAAGTGTTGTGTTAGATATATAAAGGCAACACATTTTTTTAGAGTTGCGTATTATGTAGTTTACGCAACCCAAATTAGTTATCCAAAATTATGTGTTGCACTTGCTTATGATACGCAACACATATATCATAAAAGATTTTTTAGATTGCTTATTTGCAACATTTTAAGAGATTGGGTTGCAAAAAAGTATTAATTTTTTATCCGAAAAGCCGAATTATAAAAAATTCCCAAAAGAAGGTTTAAAACCCAGTCCTTAGGGTTATGCGCAATCCATAATTATCCTCTACTTAATTAGATATAAGTAATCTAATTGTAACTAACCCAAAACCTAAACTAATTCCAATTGAGAATAGCCTATGCTTAACGGAGAGTTTCCCCAGCCGATTACCTTACCTCACAGCCTCCCTCCACTCCTTATAATTAACATAAACTAAACCCTAAAATAATCCCAGCAGCCACCAGTCCCTTCCTAGATGAGAGCAGTCACTTAACACATCTCCAAATCCCTTGCAATCGCGTCCCTCTCCGGATGACAAATCCACCACGACCAGCTACTCTTTCCTTCTCATCTCCATCCGAACCTCAAGAATAAGTAGTCGATGGAAACAACAACGAGATATGAGATAGGGAAGAACGCGCTACGTTAGGAATTTCCGGAGTCCGTCTCAGCGGTTCTAGCATATCTAATGCTTTCAATTGCTACATACACGAGAAGGCTCGCTCGCTATGAGATAGTTCGGATATGTGGTCTCCAGTCTCCACAATCTAGATCAACCCACCACAATTACATATATTGGTAATTACAATTGTTTGTTTACGTTTATTCAGTATTTACTATTTACCCTTCTTGGCCTGTCTTTCCGCTTGATACAAGAAACACCATTTATTTGTTTTTCGTTTGCAGATTTTCAAAGTATCAAGTGGTCACTTTGATTCGCTCAAGAATACACAGAATAAAACTGGTTCCTAGACCTTTGAGAGTTGTATTTTTATTATTATTGACAGTGGTATGCTTAGGTTTATTATTTGAGTATTTTTTTCACTTTCATGTTTCAAGTACTAGTATTGATAGTAAGATGATTGGATTGTGAGTTGTATTTTGCATCAAATTGATTTCTTTGGAGTATTATCTTAGTATTGTTTGTAGCATGATTGTTGTAACGCCTGGAATAAGAATTTATTTATAACCAAATTAATGTTACAAGATGTCACTTTCATGACAATAATATTGTCACAATATGAATTTATGTGTAAGCTACCATCACGATTGATATATATTCGTGTCATCAACACTTATCACAAAAAGAATCAAGGGCGACAATTTCATTAATTATCACAAAAGAAAATTATCGATGATAACTCAATGCATCACCAATGAGACATTTGGGTGACGAGCATAATTGTCACCAACCCAGCCCATGGATCATACATGACAATATAATTCGTCATAAATACTTACTTCAATGACAACCAATCTAACTCCTGGATCATTCAATGAATTTCGAAAAGTGTGTTTTTGACAAAATTATGGTCACAAATGATAAATTTTTGTGACAATTAAACATGTCACAATTGTTGTTTCGTGTTGGCACTAACTCGTCACGAAAAAGATTTTTGTCCACGACAACGTTGTCCAGCAAATATTAGTATTTGTTACGAACAAAATTGTCACACTTGGGTAATTTGTGACGATGTGAACTCGTCATAGATAAAATTTAAATGTTGCAAAAACTTGTAAAACTGTAGCCTATGTTCCTAGAATGTGTTAGGAAAATTTGGAAATGTGTTGCATAAAGTGGTGTTGCATAAAAGGTAAGGATATGCAACCCATTTTATTTTGGTTGCGAAAAATAAAATATGAGTTGCCTTTTCTTTTTGCAACCCCCACTATATGCAACCCTAGTAAAAGTGTTGCGCTAGGATCTTGCAACTCTTTTAAGACATTACGCAACACAATTTTGGAGTTGCAAGAGGCCATTTTTCCTGTAGTGTTTGAAATAATTATGATAGAAGAACTAACTTTCTTTCTCATTCTCCAAATCCATCTCCAACTGAGATTTTGATACATCATAGCAAGCACTTTATTGCTAGAAAAGTATCAAATGTCCTCAGCCAAACCCTAAAAAACTCCTCCGATTGCTACCTCCCTTCATCTAGAACATGATGAACATGGTACCTCTGTTGGTGACACTCTTTATCGAGGCCTCGTTGGATCTCTGCTTAACTTAACATCCAGCAGACAAGATATCATGTTTAATGTGTGTCTGTATGCTAAGTTCCAAGCCAATCACAAGCAATCTCATCTAACAACACGTTACCTTGCTGGTACCTTTCCTTGGGACTCTGGTAGCCTTTGTTCAATTTACTAGAACTTATTGGATACTCATACTCAGACTTTTCTGGTTGCCGGACTGATATAAAAAAAATACCCCTAGCAACTGACAATTCCTAGGAGAGTCACTTGTTTCTTGGTCTTCCAAAAAGCAGGCATGTGTAGCGTTGTCTAGATCTAAAGCGAAATACCTTTTTGTAGGAAACTGTTGCATGCAACTCCTTTAGCTCAAGAAAAAGTTGTAGGACTATGAACTCTCTGTCTCTAACCTGCCAATTATCTGTGATAACTCAAGCGCCATTAGTATGAGCAAAATTCTTGTGCAGCACTCTAGAACTAAACATATCGAAATCAAATATCATTTCACCTTTCTTCATATTAATTAATTAGGGATGACAGACGGTGCTACTTATCTCTCTAAATAACCACTATTTTAAAATAGGGGTTCCCTAATAAAATTGTTTTTTCCTCCACAAATACCCTTTGCTTGTTTCCTCTCCTTTCTTTATCTCCTAAGCATCGCTTTTTCATCTCTTTACTCTTATCCCATCCTTTGTCAATGACTAGCTCTTATGCTACTCTCACTTATTCCAATGATGACTGTAACCTAGTCATTAGTCAAGAAGATTACCACTCCTTCTCCAGCATGCTCTCCATTATCAGTGAGTATGTGCTTCCTTCTTTACCATCCTTTTCAAATGAAGTTTCTCTCTCATAACTAATCTTGGATGGGAAGGATTCTTCAAAATCCGAGCGCCTCATTATTCAGCTTTCTGTCCTTTGGTTGTTTGGAAGTTCTATGACAATTTGCATCGGATAAGGTCAGGTCCCTCTCGGCTCACGTCGATGTTTGTAGGGTTGCAGGTCAATTGTGACTCCTAATACTTGCTACCATACTTTGTCTTCCATCTAAGGGTCGTTCCCTTTGGTCTTCAGGGCTTCAACTTTATGACTTTGACTATGATGATGAGCTACAAGAGTTGACTCAGTGGTCATTAACATATTTGGTCTCTCTGAACCTCTTAAAGTACTCCACTAGCTCATCCTTAGGTTTTTCCTTTCTCACGTTACTCTTCTCTTCACCATTGAACATATTGAACTCTTCATTCTAGAAAATGTTGTTCGAGGGAGAAAATTCAATCTTGCCTCACTAATGTATCTTCACATGGCCAATATTTCCCTACGCGAAGTCTTATGGGATACTGCTCTTCCCTATGTCACCCTTACCACCCAGTTCCTTACTGAGATTGGGTGTGATCTTGATGGATACTCTGTTAAAGCTAGCTTAAGGATAAGTTGACATGTTAAGCAGAAGGCCTGCTGTGTTGAGGGGGAGTACAAACAAGTTTAATATGAGATTATGACCTCGTACATGCCGAGGTCTCTTTTATAGTGTGTTCTTTTTTATGATTTTGATGTGTTTCTTTTGATATGATGGCATGTTCTTTCCTTTGCTTTCCCACTTTAGATTTTTCTTGAATTCTTAGCATCTCTTGTTTTGGGAAAAAGAAAGCCTTTCCCTTCTTGCTCCCATCTATCAAAGGCAGTAACCTCGGTTAAATCCCTATAATTTATGTCTCTTGCCATAGATGTAAAAGTATGATTGTAGGATCTCCTAAATCAAAGAAAGATCAAAACAAGAATCACCTAAATCAAATCAAGACCAAGAGAAGATTGTTGCATCAGTGAACTATAAATAGGAGGAAGCAACAAGACAAGGCTCACAGAATGTGGTAGAGAAATCCCACACAAAGCTAGATAAAACGCTTTATTAGCAATATGAGCAAGAAGCTATATGAGTTCACTGTCTGTATTGCTTGAGTGATTGTGAGGTTGTGTAGTTTCTCTCTTTAACGTGAGTTCCTGTGTGGGAGTGAAAAAGGGGTATAATGTTCTATTCTTGTCTTTTCACCCAAAGGGAGTTAGCTTGGAGTTTAGATTGGAATGCGACAAAAACCTAGACACTAGGACTCAAAGGGTAAGTCACCTTTGAACCGAAACATAAAGCAATAGGCCAAACTCGATTAATAAAATATCTTGTATACGCGTGTCTCTCCCTACTCTTCTTTATTGTGTGTGTTTGCTTCTCACCGGGAACATTACCTTGTTTATCCAAGATTGGATTCAATTGTATTGCTTCTACAATGAGTCGAGGAGAAAATGTAAATGACTTGTTGAAAAATCGTAGGAAGCACCTTCAAAGGCAGAAATTCGGATCTAGCTTGATAGCTCTTCGAACAACTAGCATTGAGCGAGCACGATTGGGAAGATGGAAGAGGAAGCAAGAATTTTAGAAATGGATAAGTGCTCACCACAAATCACCTCATTCCCATCATGAAGGGTGTTGACTTTCTAATGAGCCAATTCGAAGTGTTGAGTAGCCGCAACAATGGGAATGGAGTGATGACCTAATAAACTGTTGAAGAGCAAATCTATATAATGGGCTACAATACAGAGAACTCAAATACTCTGTAACAACCAATTTTGTTTCTCTATTGGAATGAAAGTCTTACTTATGATGGCACGATGAGTATTGACATCACTCACTCTAAGTAGGACTGCAAATTATCCAAGTTGAGTTAAATTTGGACTAATTCGTGCTTAGCTCATTAATAAATTATTTAAACGCGAGCTCGACTCGCTTGCTGAAACCTTGAATCGAGTTTGGCTCATCAATAAACTCACCATCTCTATTCGACCCCGTATCACCAATCAGCTCGCAAGCTAATTAAGTGCATTTAACTTCCTAAATATTTGAACCCAAAACTAAATTCTAAAATAATTTATAAATTAAATATCATAATATTTGTATGTCATATGTGACTAATGTGAAGATGAAAAAAGAATAATAGTCACGTTTTCAACATTCATTGATCTTATATGTATATATGTACTTTGTAGGTGTCATATATTTAATCATATTATGTTATTTAATAGTAATTGGTATCTAAGCACTTTATGATACATGATTTCTTTCTTAAAATTAGAAATTATGCACATTTGTTCACCTACTAGAAGTCTTAAACATCATTTATGACGAGATATCTAATCTAACAAACATATAAATTATTAACAAGGCAACTGATAAGCTATGGATCGATTCATTCATAAACGGCTAGTCAAGCTCGTTTGCTACTCACTATGTTGAGCCAAGTCAGATGCTCAAAACAAGCTAGTGTACGAGTTGAAGTCAACAAGCCATCGAGTTGATCTGGCTCGCAAGCCCCGCAAGTGAAACAAGAATGAGTTCAGACTCGCATCGTTAATAAACGAGTTGAGTATAAAATGAGTGTTCCTAAACCAAACGCCGAGCCACTTCTAAGTAGCTCAACTCATTTGAAGTCCTAACTCTGAGGGTCAATTATGTTTTATGAATAGGGAATCTTGTTTTCTTTTTTGCAATACTCTAGCTAATTCATAGAGATGGCTTAAAATGTGACGTTACACATGCAAAAGATGATGTTATTGGTCTATATTCCAATAAGGAAAAAGGGTTGAGCTTAGATTAGATGCATGCGAGGTGAAATAAGTTATCTTTAAATGTGGGATATGGATTAAATTCATGGATTTGTAGATTGAATCATATGAATTTATATTTTGGATTTATACAGAAGGGTTGATTGGATTCAAAGAGTGGATCGTGATAAATTTTCTAGTTTTAGTACTCTATATTTATTTTCTTACAAAGAAGAATGGTGAAGATTTTTTATTATAAAGAATTCATTAAACCTTTGAGACGCAGAGCGCAGAAGTGACGAACAAGTATCTGCTCGCGTTTGGACAAATGGAGCGATTAACATTCTTTGAGGGAGCTGGAGGGAAAAATACAACATAGGGACGACTACGATGTGGATCACAAAGTTGGAGAGGGAGGCGGCGGAGACGTCAACAGTGTTGGTCTTGAAGTTGATAGTGTTTGGACAATCGGAAAATCGACGTTCTTTCGGAGAGCTGGAGAGGGGGATGGTAAACAACATCAATTGGGATGGAGACAAGGCAGGTTTTGAAGTTGGTAAGCAAGGGGCAAGGTGGATTCAAGTTAGAAAAGTATGCGGCAAAGACACCACCAACGATGACCTTGAAGCCGGTGGTGTCTGAGTGAACGAAAATCGACATTCTTTGGTAGTGGCGAGGTCGCTATGGGGTTTTGGATATTTTCAGACTTTTTTTTTATTTTGAAGGATAAATTGGTTTGGTAAATGAATGTGTTTAGATTTTTTGAACACAGAACAATTTAGGTTATGGGTTAACATGGTTATTGATTTTTTAGTTATCACAGACTATTGATTTTCCTCTTCTTTAATTAATGGTCAAGATTGTTATAAGAATATTTTTGAAAACAAAAATAATTCCACATATAATTATTACTCTTTAAAATATGATTTTCCATATAAATCTCTCACCCCAAACCCTAGCAAATCCTCTCTACTCTTTCATCCCCAAACCCTGCCTCCCTCCGTCCGTCGCGAAGCAACTTGTCGCCAACTCCTACCCGCCGCCCTCCCCTTGCCGTTCGTCCCCTTCCTCCTGTGCCTCCCTCCGCCACTTGCAAAGCAGGCAGGTGTCACCCTCACAATTGTTTTCATTTCTCCCCCCACCCCATTCTTCTTTATTTTTGCATCGTTCCTCTGCATCCTAAACCACTCCTTTGCCAAGCAGGGCCTATAATTACCTCTCTTACTAGAATTCATGGGCTACCCATACCAATGTATTATTCACCTCGAAACAGAACAAGTCTGTTCCAATCTGTAATGGTATTATTTATTTATGAAATGGTATTGTTTTGTTTTTATAGTATTGGTGGTATTAGTTCATGTTGAAATGGTATTGCTTTTGATTTTGTCGTATTGATATCGGTTAAATATGCAATGGTATTGGTTAATATGTATTGGTAGTGTTTAATATTGCAATGGTATTGTTTTTCGTGCAATGTTATTAATATTTTTTTGTTAGTTTTTGTTATAATTTGGTAGTGATTACTTGTTTATTTTTGTAGTGGTATTGGTCCAAACATAGAAGAATAGAGAAATTGAGAAAAAAGTGGCCTGGGATTAGAGATGGCTATGGGGCGGGTTTGGGACGGATTTGCCTAAACCATTCCCATCCTCATTTCCAAATACCTAAACCGATATACCCGCCTCATACCCATGCAGGGTATGTTTGCAAACCCATCCCCATACCCGTGGGTTTCGTGTACCCCTGGATAATACCCACCCCGTACATACAACATTATCATACCTTAAATTTTACAATTTTTTTTAATTATAACACTAAACAAACCTGCTATATCATGAAGTCAACAAAAGACAGTCCTTTTCTTAATACGGTTCAAAGAATATGATCCAAAACATCCATTAGTACATAATATAGAGTACAATATTTTCCAAATTATTATGGTCTAACTCTAATACATCTACTAAGTAATAAATAACTAACATAATCTTGTCGACAAGGGGGAAAGTGAAAGAGTGAAGGGAGAATTAAGGGAAATGAATTAGGTTTTGATTAAGGTGGTCATACAATTGCATTTCTACTATTTATTATCATTGATAGGTTACAAATTGATCCACATATTTTTTTATGTATGAAGAAATATTCTTGGCGGGGTGGGTATGGGTAATGGGGCGGTGAGGCTAAAATCATACCCGCCCCATACCCATCAAAGTTTTTGCGAGTTTTACCCATACAATCCCCGCTTTGACTGGGTCGGGGACGGTCGGATACCCGCGGCTATGGATATGATTGCTTTCCCTATCGGGATGAAAAAAAGGGCGACGAAATTAATGAAGTGAGAGAAAGAGAGAGCTATTTGGGAGATAGAAAATTGTAATTAATATGTATTTGTAACTTTTCATTTTTTAATTTAATAAAAAGGTATTAATAAATATTATTTTTCATACGTAATTTGCCCTTAATTAGTAATCACAGTGGCTAATGAAAATTAGTAATCACCATAACCCCTCCCGATGATTGGTGGATCATTGTTAAATCCATAAATTCAATTCGTCAATTCATGAATTAAATGGATTTGGACTATATAAATTGAAAAAAAAAATTAAATGAATTTAATTGAATTGGATCATTACTGTCGCCTGTAATTATACGTTCGGTTGGTTTGAGGTTAGCTACATAGCAAAAGCTAGTGTTGGTTGGTTTTGTCACAGAAGATATGAAATTAAAATTCTAGTTTACGTGGCCTATATATTATATGCTTCTGATCATTCGATATTCAAAGGTGACAATGGAAATGATGTTTTTGATTGCTCTACTCAGATAAAGATGAGGTGCTTAATTTTAATGGATTCCAACTTGAAGAAAAAGAATGATCTCAAAATTTTCAATAATTTATTTTCCCTATTATATATATTCCCATATATTTGTTTTACAGACGTTTTTGTAAATGTATTATATGCACAAGTTATTAGCTGTCTCGCTTAATTAGCTTCATAAAGTGTGGTTCTTAGTGATAGCACAACCCAAGTACCTCATTCTATTATTTTAGCTAAGATTTTGAGTAAGCAGGAAATGAATTTATTATGATATTAACTAGATAGTTCGAGAGTACCTCATAAAATGTAAGTTTTACGATCATAATAGCACTAATACACCGGATTCCATCAAAACTTCAAAATTTTACGAGCTGAAGTTGTCATCCGAATTAAAAGTTTACTGGTTGCAACATAATTAAAAAACGGCTCGATGTAAGAGAACATATCATATGATATCATATGATATATGATATTTTAGCAATGATGTATAGCGCATAGTTTTCACAAAACATATTTTAATGTCAGAATCATTGAAATTGGAACAAATTCTCCGGATTTTTTATTGTTGTTATGGGGAAAAGAAGAAAAGATAAACAAAGGGAAATGGTGTCTGTGAAGAGGTGGTAGTGGTGGTGGTGGTGGGTGGAGGAAGTCTCAAAGGCTGCTCTCTTTGGTTGTATTTCCTGTAACGCAAGCAATAAAAGTTAGATATTGTTCAGAGCCAAAATTTAATTCTTTTTGTTAGAAAAAATAGGGACATAGAGATACCAATGGCAAATTTGTAAAATGAAGGGGGAAAACGTTGATTTTTTTAGGGCTTTCACTTTCAGAGTCATGCATATAGCTATTCTTGTCTGAAAACTAAGGTTTGATGAACACTTCTACTATGCTTTAAAGTATTGGTGATTTAAAGTACAATTTTAAGTTGTACTACAACGTTAAAGGTACAAGTTAGAGTTGTACCATAAGAGAATTTGATCTTTATGTTGTGGTACAACTTCAACTCTTCAAGTTGTACCATAACTTAAATATACAACTTTAGTTTGCACCATAAAGGGATTTTACAAAAGAGTATAGGTACAACCTAAAGTTGGACCATAACGTTAAAGGTACAACTTCAAGTTGTACTATAAAAGCAAAAACTAAAGCACCGATACTTTAAAGCATTGTAAACTTCCTCAGCTTTGATATATAGAGTAGTAAAATTGAGTTAATATTTTTATATGATCTGAACTTTATCTTCTAACATACTCATCAATCTTTTCATTAATTAATATCGTGTGCAAAAGTATCATCAATAATTACTTATTTGGTCAAAACTGAGTGTTGACCGTTATATTGGACGGTTAACCTACCATGTCATCGCTTGATAAGCATAAATAAATTTAAAAAATTCAAATTTTAGAAATTATCAAAATGATGTGAAAACACCTCATTAATTCTCAAAATGACGCGTTTTTTATCTGTATTTATCTCCTATTTACTACGACGACAAAGAATCAAATTATCACTATATTTATTCCTTTTTCTACTTCTTCCAAGTTCAGGATATTCCTAAGGGTTGCGGGTTTTTTCTACCAATTGGGGCCCTACATCATAATTCTCTGAACCCTACATATTAAAAACTAAGATGGTAAATGTAGTATGTGGATGTAATTCAAAGAATCAGAACAAACAATTATTATTTCGAATCAAAATTAAGTTAGAGTATCGAATTTAGAGAATTAAGCCTTGTATTTTACTCATTAGGATATAGGAATTAGTATCATATTTCAAACTCTAGTTAATTTAAGGTCTACATAACTTTTTTTACTAAGAATATGCAGTACACTCATATTTACTCAGTTATTGTAACACTTTAGGCGAATCCCACATCGACAAAGCACGGGAGAGATCCATGGTTCATAAGTAAGAAACCGACCTTAACTGACAAGACGCGTTTTGGGGTGTAATGGAAGAGTTCTTATGAGAACTCCAAAGTTAAACATGCTTAATGTGGAGTACAACAAGGATGGGTGACCTTATGGGAAGTCACCATGAATTGCACCCTAAGTCGAAATCCGTGCGGGTGTAGATGCCCAAAGCGAACAGTAGCTTGTCGGGAAAAGGTTCGGGATTTTACAGTTACCATATCACCCGACATATTTATTGGTGATTGCATTCCACCTAACTAACATCATAAGACGTCTATAGTTGTTTTTCCTTATCGAAAAAAACAGCCTATAGTTCATTTCATTTTTTTTTAACCAGCAACTATTGTTAAATAATGTTAATTGATCATGCAAGTGGGAAAATAGTTGTTGATGCTTTTCAATACGCGCCAGTAACCAATTTTGCCAACTTCATCATAGATAAACACAACGGGGTTTTTTTTTTTTTTTTTACAAAAGATATTCATTTATATAGAATCAACCAAAAGATAGTTACATCCTGGAGTACAGCCAGGTCTGGAAATCAAACAAACAACTTGCAGTCGGAAACAATGAAAGGGCCTTCCTAGCCACTGAGTGGGCTACCCTATTGTGACAGCGACCTACAAATCGAACACTAAAACCCGGGTGTATCGCAAAGCACGAAACCACTTCTTCTAAAACAGCACCAATCCTCGTATCTCCAATCTCCGCCCGATTGATCTTATCAATGACCACCTTAGCGTCCCCTTCAAAGCAAACCTCCAAGACCCCATTTGCCAGACACCAGCCTAACGCCTCACGCAAGGCCAACACTTCCACCACCATAGGATCATCAATGTACGGGAATTGGAAGCCTCTGGCAACCAAAATATCTCTAGCAGGAGTCATCACCACCATACCTCCCGCTGAGTGAGATCCTCTCCTCGTCGCACCATCCCACATACAAACCACCCGACTACCATTTCCCGTATTAGTTGTAGGAGGCCGAGGTTCAGTAACGGGGTTCACCTGCTCACCCGGTATCCGGAGCCACTCATCAACCTGCTGGTGTAACTGGCGCATCAAGGCTGGGATCCCAAATTGTTTGCCATAAAAAACAACCCAATTTCGAGAGCGCCAGATCCTCCACAGAACAGCAATTACAGTCATAACCAGGTCTGGTTGGTGAATGAGAGCCAACAAGCGCTAATACGGGAAATTGATCAATCCAACTATGAGAACATAAAGCCCGATCCAGCCTTTCCCGAATACAGGCCACACCCATCCGCTTATTAGTCCAGGTAAATTGATCCCCCTGGTACCCTGGGTCATGGAGACCAAGGTCCTGAATGAAATCCCGAAGACTAAGAGCTTGTGTCGCATTCCAAGCATTCCCCCCATCCTTTTCACTCTCATGAAGAGTAGTGTTAAAATCTCCTATAACCACATAAGGGTGTTGGAAGGTAGCACAAATTTGTTGCAACTGAGCTAATTGAGTAGCTCTAATAGTGGAGTTACAGCTAATGTAAACAGAAACCACCACGTAAGAAAAATTACTTTCATTAATTTGCGTGCAAATACAGAAATTCGAATGGATAAACACAACGGGTTAAGCTTACAAAAAAGAACATTTATATATGGTTGGCTTCTCTCGTATTTTGAGTAAAATTTAATTTATGACATACCCTGAGTTAGAAAATATTATTTAGAACTCGAACTAACCAAATTTTTGGGTATGATATTATACCCTAATCCTTAATGGGTGAACGCTAGGTTTTAGTTATCTGAATCATGTGATTTGTTGCATAAATTTTGATGAATCATGACGGTCGATTTTTGTTTCTTACTAAATTGATCTTAGTGTATGAGATTTATAGAACTACGACATATAATTTAATCTATAAGGGTAAGTGAATAGTACCAGATGTCAAACTCCAGTCAATTCAAGGTCTAGATATCATTTCTTACTCAAGGCATGCCATACCTTTGATTTTACCCAATGTGCGATATAACAACTCTCAAATATATATATATAGTAAACCTTGGTACTCCAAGTGGTCTGGTAGTTAGAAATACTTCGATGAGTTCCAACCTTTTTAACAGTCATTTTCTATTAAATTGAGCTTCGTGTTCTAGTTTAGAGAATTGGGTCTGAATTTATCTATTAGAGGTTAGAGTATAGTATCATACCCGAAATTCGATTTAATTCGTCATCTAAATAGAGACATTCATAGAAGTATCTAGAGTATAATATACTCTATAAGTACATTGATATATATATACTAGATCTTAACCCGGCCCGTTGGCCGGATACATTTTATAAATGGTATAAACAACAATAGTAATTTTATTTTTATTTTATATCATAAGAGAATCCAAATATTAAATTATTGGAAAAAATTAAAAACATGAATCATAAATAATGCAAGGGAATAAACTCCTAAAAAACTTGTTCAGACCACATTTTGATTAGAAGTTACTCAGATTTTCTTTTGAACTACTCAATTGCTTTGTCATAATTAACATTATCATCCCACCAATAACAACGCCTTCATCTTCATTAATAGCACCTCTATTTCCAAAATCAATATTGTACTATTATTCTCTTACATTTAAATAATCTCTTCCTACTTCTCCTAAATTCCATTGAAGCTAAATTTAATGATAATCTTTTTACAAATACAAAACATATTTTTACGCAAATAGATATTTTCCTTTCAAGTAATGAATATTGTATGAGATTTGCTCTTTTGGCTAACTTTTTATTTCTATCTCCACAATTAATCGGTGTGGTTTAAATCCTGTCAGTCACATTCCTTTTTAGTTCGACCATTTCAAAGAAACATGCATGTACAAATAGAATTTTGTGGCACTATATTTTATATGGTAAATGAAGGTCTAACAGAATATCAAATAATCGGCCTTGTGTTTGTTACGATCGAACAACCTAAGGTGAAGGTTGACCTATCTATATTCTTTTTATTGAAATATAAGAGATCTATTTAATGGAGAGTAACTGAAGCCCTATCAAATTCCATTTGATTCGGATAATATTTTTATAATAAGTATTGGAATAAAATGCTGGAACTCCAAACTAAAAATAGAAAATGTCAAACCCAATAATGAACTTATTACTTCTCCTCGGTGAAATAGAAAAGAATTAGGAGTAAAAGCAAAACAGAAAAGTAAAAGGACGCTTGTGTCCTGCCGTGAGAGGGGAAAGTTAATCTGCTAACTTGAAAATTCGTTAGCAGATACTAACTGATATCCACAATACATGAACTAGTATCCAAGTACTAAAGTATCTAGAGAGCACATATTAGTATTCAAAGTTTTCTAACTGATATCCATCATGAATCAACTATTATCCCAAATTCACAAACTAATATTTTGACAACACAGAATAGTATCCATACAACACATAATTAGTATCCAGATAACAAATAAGAGTATCCAGATAACACATAAGAGTATCCATATTGAATACTAGTTGGTTGATTGTGGATATTGGTTGATATCTACTATTTGGATACTAGTTTATGATGTTTTTAATACTAGTCCGTGCTATCTAGATACTCAGCAGACTTAGATATTAGTTCATACATTTTGGATAATAGTTAGTATATACTAACGAATTTTCAAGTTAGCAGAATAACTAGGCTGGCCGTGAGATGCGCTCAGGGCTCCAATTAGTGTTTTAACCGTCTCCTCACGCAGAATCCCTTTAAATGAGTGTGTAGATATATTGAAATTCATTTAATTTCGGCTAGTTAGGCTTGGGGCCGGGCAACCAAACTAGAAAGGAATTTTGTTTGTCTAGTTGTAGGACACAAACATGTCTGCATGTCTCCACCTCTAGCCTCGGTCTCATCTTAAAGCACTGCTTGAGTATGTGCCCTTGTGTTCTGTGAGAGATTCTTATTCGTGATAAATATGAATCCAATTATATATTCTTGAATTACAACTACACATATATAGTGCTCTAATTATTTATATAGTTGAGTTACTTTCCGATGCTTTTTCTTTCTGAAAGTTGATAAGACTGAAATGGGTTTTATTTATGTGAGCATATGTGATTGAGCATGATTAATCACAAGCTGACATATAATAATTAACCTTGTACGTGCACTTGAAGTAAGTTTATTGCATATAGAAGTTCATTATAAAAAATAAGAGCATAGAATTAATACAACTTTAGGAATATATCCATATAAGGTGCCTTCTACCGTACTTTGAGTAAAATCTAAGTTATGGCATACCTTGAGTATGAAAATAATATTTAGTTCCTGAATTAACATGATTTTATGGCTTGATACTATACACTAACCCTTTATAAATGAATCCTAAACACTAAGATGGAGCATATAGTTTGTTGGTTGTATCTTGACAAATCACGATCATCGACTATTGTTTATAATTAAATTGATCTTAGTGTAGGAGATTTATAGAATTAAGACGTAGATTTTAATCTTTAAGGGTTTAGGATATATAATCATGCCTCATACTTCGGTTAATTCAAGGTCTAAATGTCATTTTCTTACCCAAGGTATGTCGTACTTTCGATTTTTCTCAAGTTTTGATAGAAAAATCAATATGTATATATAGGAGCTCGTCGAAGTGCATGTAATGGTCAGATCACCTAGAGTATATTATACTCTTCGAGTATACCAGTCATTGATATATATATGGATGGTTCTATCGTACCTTGGGCAAAATCCAAGGTATGGCATACCTTGAGTAAGAAAATGATATATGAACATTGAATTGACTAGAGTTTGGCATCTGGTACTATTCTCAAACCCTTAAAGATTGGAATCTATATCTTAGTTCTGAAAATTTCATACACTAAGATCAATTTAATAAGAAACAAAAATCAACGGTCATAATTCGTTGAAATATATGCAAAAAATTATGTGCACAATATTAGAGGTTAGACTCTATGATTTAGATAGCTAAGACTTAGGGTTCACCCATCAAGGATTAGAATATAGTATCATGCCAAAAAATACGGTTAATTCAAACTTCAAAGTCTAGATAATATTTTCTTTTCTAATGCAAATGCAAATGGAATTGGAAAAGGAAAAGATGATCGATCAGACATGTCTATAGTGTAAGATATAAATAAACCCTTTCAATAGATTATAATTATTCTCTCTGGTTATTAAAAGCAAAAGGTGCACCGTAGGTGGTGGTTTGAGAGGGCAATGGACAAAGCAAATTTGGGGCTGCTAATTCTTTTTCCATTTTTGGCACTCAAGTTTTTGCCTTACATGGAAAGGGGAACAAACCACACAGAGATCACTAAAAGGGGTGGGGAAGGATCGAATATGGTATATAATGGTGGTAGTAGGAGCCCAATGTAGAAAAGCAAAAGGAAGATTCTTCATTATTTTTCCCTCATGATCATTCCATCTACATATTCTCCAAAACAACCCTCAACCTCTAACACACACACGCTCTCTCTCTCCAAATGTTATAGCACTAGCATGCTTAATTACATGGGATGATCACCTCACCTGTTTAACTATTTTTTTTTTTTTTTTTTGGTGAGACCTGTTTAACTATTGAACATGTGTTCCGAATTAACAACAATATTAAACTAATTGAATTATAGAAAGAATAAACCACCATAATATTTAGGGTTCTGAATGATTTAAGCTACTTTAATATTTGAAATAGACTGCAAAATGTTCTAACAAGACGATCATATAAATAGATTAATTAGAAGTTAGGATCATAATGATACATTTCTCTACATCCATCTTTGTATCCTCGCCTAATGAAGACGCTATTTGAGTACTCATTACGAACATTTTAAACTCAGGAATATATTAAATTATGTGTAATACTCGATTAATATGCAACACTAATGTTATTGAGATATACAAATTAATATAGGGTGATCAAATCACCTAAAGAACACAAAAGGAAACCCCAAACACCAAGTGGGGAACTCCATACATCCTCATACATCATGATACATACATCTCCTTTCTAAACCCTAATTAGACGACCTCCACATTAATCTTAACAACACACATGCATATGATTAAAGATTAACCCACATGCAGGACCATTGGTTAATTTTTGTTTTTTTAGCAGTAGAGGAATTAACCCACATGCACCCATGATCATTAATTTTATAACTAATCATCAATAAAATCTAACCAATCAATGAACCAATGATTACAGTACTGCTCATGCTCCGAAGTTCAGTACTACTACTGCTTTGCATTCTCCCCCGGCGGGATCAGTGGTTCCGTCTCCACCCGATGATCATCATCTCTAATGCACAGTATCGTCTCGTCAACGTCAACGTCAACGTCAACCTTCTTGGTCTCCTTCCCTCCCACAAAATCAACGGCGGGCTCACACGGGGAAGCTGTAACCGGCAGCACAGGAACTTTTCCCGCGACATCCGTCGACGACTTGGTCAGCTCCCTGGCGCGCTCCACCTGGTCCATCCAATCCGTCCGCCACAGAACCACCAGCATGAGCACGGCGCATGAGCCTTGCGCGGCAAGCAACCCGACCCACAGACCCGGAAACCCCATACCCGCCCCGAACCCGAGCGCGACCGCCACGGGCATCCCCACCAAATAAAACGACCCCAGATTGATGTTCGCCCCGACCGTCGGCCTCGCGCTCCCCCTCAGCACCCCGCAGCCCGTCGTCTGCGGGCAGTTGCCCAGCTCGCACAGCCCGGCGATGGGCAGCGCGATCGACGTCAGCTCCAGAATCTCCACGTCAGCAGTGAACATCCGGCCCCACTGCCACCTCATCAGGCCGGCAAACACCATCGCCACGACACCCAGCCCGGCCGCGCACACCATCGACACCATCATCGAAACCCGCGCCCGACCGGGCCGGTTCGCCCCGAGCTCGTTCCCGACCCGGGTGGAAACCCCGAGGCTCAAAGAAGAAGGGAAGACGTAGACCAACGACGTCGTCTGAATCAGAATCCCCATTGACGCCACCGTTGACTTTGGGTTGGGCAGCAGCCCGCAGAGGAGAATCATGAGCTCGTACCACCACCACTCCAAGCATACCGAAACGCACGTGGGGACCGCTAGTCGTATTAGCGGTCCCCACCCTTTGAAAGAGTCGGGCCCCAGCGGGACCCATGACTCTTTATAAACCCCCGAGAGGTAGACGAAGGAGCAGAGGAGGAGGATGAGGTTGAGGTTCGTGACGACGGCGGCGGCGGCGACGCCGGCGATGCCGAGCCGGAAGTGGTCGACGAGGAGGAAGTTGAGGGGGAGGTGGAGGAGGAGGGAGGCGGCGGAGCAGGCGGCGAGGGGGAGGGTGACGCCCTGGGTGCGGAGGTAGATGCGGAGCGGGTGGAGGAAGGAGAGGAGGAAGAGGTCCGGGATGGAGGCGACGGCGAAGTTGGCGGCGGCGGCGGAGATGTTGGGGTCCTGGCCGCAGCGGAGGAGGATGGGCTCGATGTGGAGCCAGGCGAGGGAGATGGGGAGGGAGGCGGTGAGGAGGAGGAGGACGGTGCGGTGGAGGGTGAGGCCGAGGAGCTTCATCTGCTTGGCGCCGTAGGCCTGGCCGCAGATGGGCTCCATCCCCATGGCGAGGCCGGAGATGACGGAGTAGCCGGTGATGTTGGCGAAGCCGATGGCGAGGGAGCCGCCGGCGAGCTCCAGCTCCCCGAGGTAGCCGAGGAACAGCATGGATATCATGGCCCTGGAGTAGAGGATCAGCCCCGTTAGTGCGGTCGGGCCAGAGATTTTCCCCAGCGCTTTCATTTCCTCCACCACCTGCAAGGAATTTATTAACCAGGATTAGATAAGGAAATTACATCTTTTGGAAAACCAAATAGTAAATTAAGTGATGCATTATGTATATTTTGAGCCGACAGTAACCTACCTAACTATGTGTTTCCCATGCGGGTTTCTTTTTTTTTTTTTCTTATTTATTTATGCATAAATAAATAAATAAATAGGTTGTTAGGGAATTGATTTTGTGCGCGAGGCTATTGGTTGAACGGTGTGTCTTTCGTAATCTGTTAGTCGATAAACAATGACGACTAAAATTCGATAAATTTGTTGTATATTGAAAGCGACGTTTGTGGTCATTATCGAGGAGATGAGATTTTGTACTTGGTGTTCAGATTGTTACCTCAGAAGGAGTTGGCCATCTATGAAGGAGTTTCTCTTGATCTGGATCTTGGAGATTTGGCTGTTGTTGTTGTTGTTGTTGTTGTTGAGGATGGAGAAGTTTAGAATGTGGATGAGGATCCATGGACTTGGTGGTGGTGGTTGGGAGGATGACTGACGGAGGAGATGATGGTTTTGGGTTACACATGAAGGATGCCAACACTATGAACCCTCCAAACAGAACGAAGCAAGAAGAAGAAGAAGATCAAATGCGGCTGAGTACCAAGAGAGAACAAGAGAAACTAGGTAGGGTTAAAGCAAATTTGGGAATTGAATACGATGGTGAAGAAGAAGAAGAGGTGAGTGGATTGAGCCTGGTGGTAAGTTTTGTAAAGAGGAAAGAGTTATAATATGTGAAGGGGGAATTGGGAAAACATGAGTTTTGATATTGGAAGAGAAAGGGGGAACGTAACGGGGTTTATATAGACAGGGAGGGAGAGAGTCGGAAAGCGTAGTACGTAAGTGGGACCTTTAGCAAACACAAACGTGTCAACTTTTGGCAAAACAAATATTGTGACATCTCTCTCGATGGAGTAAAATACATTCAAAAGTGCGATTTTTGGTAGAATCATTTTTATAATTTACAAGTGTAAAAATATAAAGTTTAAAATTTTAAAACATTAATTTTAAACTTAGTAATGTGATATTTGTGTTATCAGTCTGTGCTTTTTAACTTCTAAAGCTAGAGTGTGTGGGCCGTGCGTCCTTTTGCATTTAAGCTTGCTCTCGTCCCTTTTTCTGGGTTTGCGTTGCGATCGAAATGCTTGAGCCTTGAGAGCATTTGTAGTTGTGGGCCGTTTAGTTTTGCCACAACATATACTAGTTTATAAATATTATAATTGTCATCAAGATGTATATGTACCCACGATAGAACATATTGGAGGGGTGATTTGAGTTTGGGGAAAGAACAGAATCCCACCGAGGAGTCCCTTTCTGTTTTTGGGGTTCGCACTTAAAAGGCCGCAGAAGCAAGCACATAAAGTGCTATTTTCCCCCATTTTATAGTAATATATAAGATATATAATTCATTTATAATCAAGCGGACTAGAATGTTTTAGGAAATTATATGTTAAAAGTTGGGACCTCCAACCAAGGCTTCAAGTTATTGTAACCGGACCTTTTTGACCTGGTATAACAGGTTTAACATGTAATATGTTGTATTACGTAAATCTAATGTTTATTATATATGCAATAGTTATTTAATGTTTGTTAGTCTTATATAACAGTTATAGAATGATGTGATATAAAGTTTTCATAATGATTTGACAGTTTATGCAACACAAGGATAATATTCATTAGGTGAAATGATCGTCCATTACGTAAGGTTTTCATAATGTCATTTTATGATCGTTGCATAAAATACAAGTTCATTACGTAAAAAAGGCTTCCATAATGCCATTTTAGAATGATAGTTGTTTCTTACACAACGCTTAAATTGGAAGCACTACATAAGGCTTTCGTAATGACTTAAAGCATTATGTAACTTTGATTAGTATTCATCACATAAAAGGACCGTCCATTATGTAAGATTTCCGTAATGACACTTTACAACAGCTATGCAAAATATACATCTATTGCGTAAAGGTTCCGAAATAACAGGTATTTCTTACATAATAGTTAAATTCGAAGCGTTACATAAGGGTCTTGTGTTTGACATGATATCAGAGTCTTCTGTAACCTAGAGGTCTTGTGTTTGAATCCCCATGGCCCCCATTTGTTAAGCACATGGTATCCGGACCTGTGCAAATTTCAAGCCCTTAAGAGTAGTTTTCGTTTGAGGGGGCGTGTTAGTATGTGATATAAGATCTATTGTGAAACCTCTCCAAACAACTCTAGTTATTGTGATCAACTAGTTCTTGACAAAGCAAAACCCATGAAATGCACATTCTTTTTCCAATTTTATAGTAGTATAAGATATAATTCAATTTATAACCAAGTGGATTATAATTGCTTTAGAGAAATTACATGTTAAAGCTTGACGAGTTTGTATCTTAGGTTTATGAGTAAAGACGGAGTGAAAGACTTTCTTTACTTGCTTTCATGTGTTTGTCAACTATTCGCTAAATTTAAAACTTACTTTAAATTATTCATAAAAAAAAAACTTACTTTACATTATAGTCCTCTTTCACTACTGATCAAAGTGAAGAATTCACCTTATCATAAATGAAATATGAGGTTGAGTTGCAATTTCTTGGGTTTTGATGTCTTTGTGTTCCTTTAATTTGTTTGTTAATTAATTAACAAACCGCCTCAGTGTTACTAGCCATATGTTTGCCCCATTACACAAGTTTGTTGTTTGTGGTGTTGTTGGGTAAAATTAATGGGGAAGTGGGTGGTGGGTTTATCATGGAAATGTATGTAGAGAGAGTAACACGCGCCTCGCTAGCTTTCCCTTTTTTATCTCTTGCATATGTTGGGTACATAATCATGGATAATGTTATAAATGGGGTAGAGACCAAACAAACAACACCTTCTCCACTTTATTTCTGTTTGGTGTTTGGTGGGTATGCATAGAAAAAGGGGATAAAGAAGAGCATATCTTGGGAGTGCCAAGTGGATGGGATATGTATGGTTTGGAAGCAACATGCATGAGAAACCAAATTTTTTTGAAAGAAAGCAAGAAAGAGAGGTGAAATCTTTGATGGTTGTGGGCAGGAGAGGGGATATATGTTTGCATGTTCTAAGGCAGGAAGAGCATTTGCTGCAGAGCCATGCATATTGGGATGGTGATGAGAAAAAAGAGAGAAAAAGAGTATCTTTTATTATCATTTGCAGATCAGCAGGAAACAAAAAAAAAAACTCCCCATGTGAATGAATGTCTTCATGGATACCACTTTTGTACAACCCAAACAAGGCAAACAAAGTGATTGTATGGATGGAGGGAGATACCCATATTATTATCCTTTCCTCCCAAATATGTTTGCTTCACTCCCCTCATCATACCAATAGACTACAAGTTTAATCAAGTGGTTGTTTAGTTTCAAATACCACTATGGAACATTGTTGTCCATGGTATATGGTCTTCTTTTTACACTCTGGTCCTGATATTGTTAAAATATTAAAATTGTTACTATTGAACCCTCCAACCTTTCAATTAGTGAGACAATATTATATCATATCAAGAACCAATTCGTTCAAATAGGTAGCTTGAGACATTGGAAAGATATTCTATAATACACTTTATATAGTTATATATCATTCTCTAGTTATGCTACTGCATGCGTTTATACAAAAAATATATATATGAATTTGTATAAAATAAAACTCATTTAAGCCTTACTTATTTGAAACATTTAAGGTTCAAACTTTATGGTTTAGTGCCTATACCATAAACTCAAACCTTAGATAATTCAAACGTTAATTGATTTTGAGAAACCAGTGTGGCAAACTTGCAATCCCTTCCAAGTTGAGCAGAAGAAGGCTAGAAGCTAGCAGCAATATTGACCCAAGCTTGTATAGCAAGTGCCAAAAAATTGGTCAGTCAAGTTGCATTATATATGCAGTCGGCCAGGCTCTAGCTACCACTCAAAATGCAAATTTGAGACGCATATTTTTTTTTCTTTCACCCTGAACGTCTCTTTTTGATTAGTCTGGGAGAACCCACATGCATGAGACTGAGAGCATAGATATAGGAGGAGCTTTTCTTGACCACCGATCTGCCAAACATTGTAGGCGACCAGAGACCAGGCTCGTGTAACTTTCTGAATCAGCTGCTTCCCTCTCGTTCCAGGCCCCATATATGTCTGTCTCGTCTACCTCCATTTTCACCCTTCATTTCAATGGTGTAGTAGGGGAGGAGGAGTGTTTCATCAGCTTAGGGTAGCCTAGGCAAAGAGCAAATAATGGTACGTAGTAGCAAAAGATATATATATGGATAGGGAGGGATGCTCCCACTTATTGCATGCTTTTCTGTTTTTTGGGAGTTGGCTTCATTATGCATCACACAACAACAAGAAGTCATATCATGTTGCCGAATTTCCTTGTCCGGAGAGTGGGTATATAACTATCTGTTATTAACTAAATAAATAAAAGATATAGTTTGCTTTTTTTTATTATTGGTGCTTCCAGATACAAATTTATAGGTACAAGTCCAGTTTATACAATAAAAGAATTTGTATCTTTATGTTATGATACAAGTTTAATTTTTATTACAACAAAAAGGTACGAATTTCGTTTGTACCATGGATGACTTTGTACATTTAGGTTATGACATAAATGCGGTTATCATAAAATAAATGTACAAGAAGTTCAATTCGTATTACAAAAAATTGACATATATGTTATAGTTTACACTTTTATGTAATTGCAAGTAGTGAGATAGACTTTTATATTGTGAATATGATAAATAATAATATTTGAAATCAGAGTACTAATAAATGATTGAGGGGTTGTAACTTGTATGTTGTTGAAAATATTTGAGTTCAAATAAGCAATAAATATATTTTACAAACCTCTCATAATATACAAATTTCTATCAGTTATGGTTCATGCTAGCGTACGCCCGAGCGTACGTTAGGCTAGCGTACGCCCGTTGAGTTTTGCTATTTAGTTCATGAATTAGCCGGCATTTTGGACATGATACTATATCTTAACCTCTAATGGATGAACCACAGTCCCTAATTTTCTAATCCAAACCATGAAATTCGTTTAATCTTAAAATGAAAATCAACAACAATTTTGACAAAACATAATCGTTGATTTTCATTTCAAGATTAAATGAATCTTATGCTTTGGGTTAGTGATTTGGAGACTAGGGTTCATCCATTATGGGTTAGGGTATAGTATCATGCTCCAAACTCCGATGAATTCATTGTCTAAATAACAAAACTCAAAGGGCATACGGTAAGGTGAGCGTACGCTAGCCTTTGCCATCGGTTATACACATTTGTTTTACTATCGGGCTTGGTCTGTAGCCTTTTATTTTTCATATATGTTGGATTAGGTTAGGCCATCTAGAGAATGTGTTATATATACCTTCCCAATCTATGTAATATGTATCACATCAAGTAGAGTGAAACTACTCTCTACTGCCCGTAGACATAACTAACACAAATCGTGTAGTGAACCACGTAAATCTCTGTGTTGTTTACTTTCTTGCACTGTCGATTTCCCGATCTATTCTACCAAGTGGCATCAGAGTGGCGGTTGGCTATTAGTTAGGGTGTTTGAAAGTCATGAATGACTTCATAGAATATGAAGATTGAAAAGTTCACAGGGAAGAACAGTTTCGGTATATAACAGATCAAGATGCAAACACTTTAAAACGCCAAGGGTTTAAGTGCTGCTATCTCGGAAACTGAAGAAGACAAAGATCGATGATAAAGAGTGGAATACCCTAGATGAGAAGGCCCACTCGACAATCATGCTATTCTTGTCTGATGTTGTCATCACTATAAAGAAAAGGGGCATTGGAAATATAATTGTCCCAAGAAAAGGGGAATAAGAAGAAACAAGCTTCTGCTGTCATAGCAGAAATTGACAACAGTTATGAAGACGATCTCGCATTGGCTGTAAATGAAAAGTCACATCGTAAAGATGTGTGGTTTCTAGGTACAATAGCATCTTACCATATGTATTAGAAATAGGGACGGTTTTTTAACCTAAATTCAGATAGATGGAGGAAATGTGGTTATGATGTAGTTGTCTACATAGTGGTTGGAATATGCTTAATTAGAGTACGGACACATGATGATTTGTTCTGTCTTGTGAAAGAAGTTAGACATATTCCACAAATTTTCCAAGTATCTAATTTCTTTAAGTCTACTAGACAGTAAGGATTCCGGCTTCAAGGGAAAAGGTGGAGTTGTGTATGTCTGCAAGGGTTCAAAGAAGCTTATGAATTGTGTGAAACATAGTACCTTGTATGCTTTGAAAGGTTCTGTGATGTCAGGTTATGTTGTTGCATCATCTGAAGTTCACAAAGGAAGATGTGACCAATCTTTGGCACTTGAGACTTGGTCATATGAGTGAAAGAGAGATGCAATTTTTTTCGAATAAGATCTTCTTTGCATCCACAAGGTCCAGTGTCTTGCATTCCGCGAACATTGTGTGTTTGGGAGGCTACATCGTAGTAAGTTTCCTAAGAAGGGTATGCACCAGACGAAGGGGATAATGAATTACTT
This sequence comes from Linum tenue, assembly GCA_946122785.1. Taxonomy (NCBI): domain Eukaryota; kingdom Viridiplantae; phylum Streptophyta; class Magnoliopsida; order Malpighiales; family Linaceae; genus Linum; species Linum tenue. Next base: position 89,479,049 of record CAMGYJ010000005.1, on the reverse strand, counting down.
CCATGCTGATTGTTGGGGTCCCTCTCGAGTTGAATCTATTGGATGCAACTGGTATTTTTTTATCCATTATCGATGACTTCTCAAGGTTTATTTGGATATTCATTATGAAGCATAAAAATGAAACTTTAAGAACTTCGAGCAGTGGAAGGCCCCGATGGAGATTAAGACTGGAAAGAAGATCAAAAAGCGTTGTACTAAAAATGGTATGGAGTTCTGTAGTTCTGAGTTCGATGATTTATAGAAAAATGAAGGAATTGCTCATCATCGAACTGTTTGAGATACACCACAACAAAATGGTATGAGTGGTTGATGCCCTTAGCGTCATTCTGAGACTTGAGAGGAGTCTGAGCACATCTGGTATTTGAGAGAGAATTCAAGTCAAGGTGGAGAATTGATGTTATGAGTTATGACTTGAATACAGATTATTTGTCGTCGACTGCAATTTACAGGGGATCTCACTGTCCGATCAGCGAGTCTGGTTCCAGGGGGCGGAGCACCTTATATGGGGGTTCGGAGGCAACACCCCCGACCCACATCGTATGAGCATATGCACTTTTGATTTACTATGTTGGGTCTGGTTTATAACCTTTTATTTTTTTCAGTTTTATTAGGTTAGACTTTATGGAGAAGATGTTATATATACCTTCTCAATTTGTTTAATATGTATTTCCTCGAGTAGTTAAATAGCTATCTTCTATCTATAGATGTAGTAAATACACGTATTAGTGAACCAGTAAATATGTGTTCATTTCTTTTTTACATTGTCGATTTCTCGATACGTTCTATGGGGCGGAAGAAACAGGATTAAAGGGTCGGGGAGAGTATGCGGGGATGGAGAGTAGGTATTGGGTTATGAAAAGGACCACTTGAAGTAAATTAATGGGGAGATGATGACAGGAAGGACAGACAGAGAGAGCAGAAGGATGAAGGGGGATTGGAGGAGTATGGAGAAGTGGCAGCAAAGCAATAAGGGAGAGAGCGATAGGAAAGAAACAAAATAACAGTAACGTGGATGGGTGCAGTTCCAACCATTTAAGATGTGTATCACAAAAGAGAAGCTGTCTCTCTTTGGGATGAAATGCTTTTGGCTTCCCTCCTGAATTCCAACACAGTCCCACCCACCACTTTCTTCCCATTTCCAACACACACACACACACAGTCTCTGGCTCTCTGCCCCTCTCTGCCTCTCTGCGCCTCTGCAGCCCAACAGTCGTGCAGCGGCAGACGGCAGAGTAGCTTCAAGAAATTCATCATTGATACCCTTTCACTCCCCCTTCTTTCTTTCCATTACCATCCATCGCACTTCCTCCCATAAGATATGATGATTGATGCAAGAAGGGGGAAGAAGATCAGAAGCAAAGATATATTACCACTGCTTGCTGTGCTGCCTGCCTTCCCACACTGAATCCCATAACCCTCTCCCTCTCCCTCTCTTAACATGTCAGTTTTCTTTCCCCTCTGCACTGCGTCTCCAGTCCACCACCTCAATAAATGGCTAAGGACGAGAGATACGTGTCGAGTTACTGAATCAGTGGGGCGGTGGCGCACCCAGTCCCACCCGACCCACACAAAACAGACAACTGCGATTGAGAGAGGGAGAGAGTCAGATCCCACAAAAGCCATAATTAATGAACGTAAATAAAGCCAACCACAGCCAGCCACCACATTTCCATACGAACAACCGTACCTACATGGCTTCCTTTTTGCCTTTGTCTTAGATAATCACATGAGCTTAGTGAGCTCTGCTGTTAAAATGCATAAGCTACATTAGCCCATGCATGCATTTGACATTAGCTGAAATCACTAGGATCATTAATCCATCAAGTTACCAAAACCAACATGAGACAAGACTCCATTCATTTCACTCCAGACTCCACCATGCCAAGTGGAACAAATTCAGATATTCCAAACCACTACCAATTTCCATGCTTAATTGCACTACTAGTTTGCTCCGTTCATTTCTCTCTCTCAAGCCGCACTCACTCACATGCATGTCAAAATGGCTACAAAAGCCATCGTCCTTTTGTTTGATTCCTACCCTAATTCGGATTCTACTTGTCTCTTCAAACCCCATCTCCCTAAATTTACTGCATGGGGAACGGACATGCATTACTTTACATTCTATTTTATTCTCTTCTCTTCTCTTCTTTCCCCTCATTCCCAAGAGCCACATTTCCCATACACCTCAACCAAAAATATTGCCAACGTATACACTCAATCTCAATGGTCGAAAATCACTTGCCACGCGATCTGGACGGTGCCAGCCAGCGCTGACATCTTACCCCAATCAGCATCTTAACAAAAATCCAAACTTCCATGTCGACAAATGCAAATCACTATAGTATTTTTACCCATTTCCGTATTTTCTGCTGTCTGTAGCCAAAAGAAAAAAGGAGCCCCTGCTGATTTTCCTTTATACAAAAAAAAAAAGTTAACAGCACTAAAAAAATATGATGATCACCTCTCAAGACATACATTACTACCCTGACATGACACTAGCCATAGCCATAGCCATAGCCAACAAGCACCCACAGTTAAAGAATCCAGAGATAAATGGCACTGATAGCAAAACAGGCTTTTCCACTTTCATGGAGAGGAGCATAATCACCACCACTAGGAATTTATTCCAAAGCTCACCCTCAAGCAACCAAACAGCAAGAGGGGAGGAAGGGGGAAGTAGCAGCAGCATGCAAACCATACAATTAATTAAACCTGACCTTCCATAAATGACCAATCACATTCCATTCTTCTCGTTATTAAAGAAAAGCCAAAATGAAAGGAAAGAAAGAAAGAAAGAGAACATACAACAAGACATGTCTCCATCAATGTTTCAATCAGAACAACTCATAATAAAACCCAACTGTTGCCCACCATCAAGCACAATTCCACCCCCACCAAATTCATTCATTCATACACACTCAGTTTCGTGCATGCCTTGCCACCCCAGAAAGAAGATGCTTTGGACCACCAACCCCAGCCTCCCTATAATGACATTTTCAGCCCATTGCAAAAACCTTTACCTTCTTCTCTCCTAATGACAATTGCAGCCCCTTATCTTCAGTATGTATATGTTTTACCTTTGGCTGCTACCTGTTCATTCATACACCATTTCTATGCTAAAGCTAAAAACGAGTTCGATTTTCCATCCTGTGCTAACAAGCAGAGTAATGTATAAAATTTGGGCATCTCTCTTAACACTTCTGCTGCATCTTGAAGCTCCAACACATTGGGATGTAGGCTCCAGATTCACCCAAATATAAAAACGCCCCATCACCAGTTGGATCCAGTTCAATTGAAGAGGGAGGGTGGCAAACTGATGATATGCAAATGCTTTTATTGACAAAAATAGGAACATAATTTGAAGAAAAAAAATACATCATCTATGTACAAAATTCTTGCTTAAACTGTTGTTGATGACTATGATGTACTTTGGGTTTGTAATACGAAAAATTCTAGGTCCAGAGGCGAATACCTCATGGAAGAACCCTTGGCTTCTGAGGAGTGAATCGAGGAATCCCCAAAATAGCAATCAGTCCACCGATAAGTGCTGCCAAAGCTCCCACAGCTATGGCTGGTGAGTTTCCGCCACCAAACAGTTGATCCCATGGACCAGATCCCCAGCGAAACCAGAACCTGCATTCAGTCACCACAAGACAGTACTCAGTAGGTTTTAGATAATATGCAATTTTAACTCAAGAGTCTTTCTTCACTTGCTACAACTATCCAAGATAAGGAACAATGAAGCATAAATGCAACAACATTACACTTCACAAACAGAATCGACGGCAGGCAGCCTCTAATTATTTCCATCAATTTGCTAACTATCTTACATTCATACGCCAGAAAGGGGCACCACAAATAACAGACATATCCCTAACAGACCGTATAACAGACAAGTTGATTTCTACATTCACCGAGTCTCTAGCCAGAGTGGCACTTCATAATGCACAAGACAACAATATTTCTAGCTATCCAAAAGTTGCAGAAAAAATTGTCAGAACCATTTACCATGCACACTGATCACGAGAGTCTTTATCTGCTCAGTGATCAGAGAGCCTTTATCTAAAGCCCAGAAGGTAAGTTCCAGATATAAATGAATTGAAGTAAATGAGGTTCTTTATTGCAACTACAGACGATTCAGAAAAAGGATGATAGTTTCTTCACGGTGGCAGGTGAAGTAAAAGAACTGCAATCACAGTTCAAAAGATACTGTGTGCTCATGTACAAGCAGTTTTCCATCAATCCAGCAACATCCTTTGTTACTTTTGCTTTCATAAAACTCGGAAGTCAATGAAAATGCAACAAAGATACTTCATATCTTTGAACCAAATCAACACTGCTCTGTATGGTAAGTTTTGTCAATTGTTATCATGGACCATTCCCACCATCGGCACCTACATCATACTGAGCTTTCTCTGAGTTGTCTGAAAAATAAATCATCTTGAACCACTTCCACAACCAAATCAATGTTGCTTCTACAAAAATCTATCTACCTTCCCATATATGGCCAACCCACCATTATGTGGTTCTCGGTGAACTTGATTTGGTATAGATGCAGGCGTTCTTAAATATTAAATGTATACAGTAATAGCCAGAACAGGTTGTTGGTCCAGGAAACTCTTAGAAAGCTAGATGACATTTGGAATGGAGGCTCACAATCGCAACTCAAAAGGCAATCTAGTTGGTATTGTCTGATTGCCCTGCTTCGAATTCCTAATTTAAATCTAGCGAGATGTCCCTAACCATTCGAACAGTATACCTTAAAACAAAATTGGGCTGCTTGGACATTTTCCATATTTCCAAACTGAAAAAAACTTCCTCTAATCTACTTCTAGCAAATGGTATCTACAGTTTAGAGACAACCTGCCACCAAACAGCACAAAAACTATTGATTGGATATAGTAAGCTGCAACTGCAATTTGGTACTCTGTCTCTTCTAATTACCACGCTGCAAGCAATGGGACTAAGATGGCTTGGAAAGTGAAAGAGGCATCAGTAAGCTGCAACTGCAATTTGGTACTCTGTCTCTTCTAATTACCACGCTGCAAGCAATGGGACTAAGATGGCTTGGAAAGTGAAAGAGGCATCAGTTGCTGTATAGACGACAGTCATAAAATAGCGTACTTTTTCCCAATAATAGAGGCAGACATATACCGTGCCAAGACAGCAAGATCCAACTCCACTAGGATGATACTCTCTCCAGAGTAGCACAGAGTATAAATCATATATGAGAGTCCAGCAACTCTAAACCCTCTTTTCAGGTTTCCTTGTGATTTAGGTAACTGAACATCTTCTAGTTAATGACCTATTTATATCAAATGCTATCAAGTTGCAAGTCAACTGAGTATACATAGATGACCTAAAAGGAACTATCAAGAAAAGAGCTCCTACTATGTGCCCCATCTTACAGTCTTCCTGATTTTATGACCAGGAAAAGTAGAAAACAAACTTGATGTCACAGCAAGGAAATTGCAAGGAAATAAACCAATGAAACAAATCCATGACTGTAGTATATAAAGCAAAGCACCTGTGGAACGACAATTGCCAAATTCAAGACACCCATTGATAACCCTGCAAGACAAATAATTCAACAAAGCACTTCAGCAAGCAGAGTTAGAGCATAGGTAAAAAAACAGTATGAAATACTGACCTTGGCCAAGCCCCAAAGGCTCAATGCGTGACGACACTAAAGCATATGGAACACTATAAGTGATCTGCATGACACAATAAATTAAAATTAGTTTCAATGCCTGATCATCACGCAATCCAAATCAGTCCATTTAAGTCTCCTAAAAATGAAAAGTTCCAAATTATTTCCAAGGTTGTAGCATTAAACACCGGCAGTTAAACCAATACTATCTTATATATGAACTAAGGCTACCACTTCATGTAATACATCAAAACTCTTCTCTTTTAAAGCAAAAGAATAACACTGTCCAGGCTTTCAGCAGAGGATACCAACTATAAGGTAGCAGCCACGATTGTGTCAATGCAGCTCTCATTCTTTAACTTGTAGCAACCTTTATAACTGGGTTTCCAACAACGCAAAGCTAAGTTTCCGATGGCTCCTTTTATTTATGAGAGTCTAGAGCGAAAATGCAAAATCCAGCAAAAAAGGATTCACCAAAAAGATTGAAGAAAACCAACTTAAAGCTATAGGTCATCAGTGGGAAGGATTCCGCAAACTTACTGCCAATGGAATTCCAAGAAGTGCAAAAACAATCAGTGCAGCAACAAGAATGCCAACTGGTGGTTGAGCATCACCATCACCATAATAGCCGATATGGTAGGCTACGTAGGCAATTATAAGCATTGCAAGGAAACATAGAGCCATAAAGATGTTTGAGAGTCCCCATATGAAGCCAGCTCCCCATTTCCTGCAGATCTTCTCCATCAGTACTGAAGTTATTCCCAATAGAACCGAATTCAACATGAGAGCAAATGCTCCCATTCTGACTCCAGCACTATAACTAGGTCCTGAATCAGGGTCACCTCCAAAGATTTCTCGCCCCATCCAGTCAGTATCAAAGAGAAGAAATGGAAACCAACCAATCCAGTTCAGGGCAGTAACTAGCAATATAGTCCAAACAGATGATGGGAAGTATCTGAAAGTCCCAAACAGCTCCCAGAGGAAAGCCTCTTCTGCATGGCTGGACACTTCCACTGCTTCTTCAGCAGCAGGTATTGATCTTTGAGACAACAACCCTATAGAGGGTTCTTTAGCAGATGAAATGCTGATATACGCAGTGATTACAATACAGATAATATCAAGATAGAAAGCCGACTTAAGATTGGCGCAGTCCACGTTACATGCAGCTGTTACAGTGAACGGGAAAATTTTGTACCAACCACTGAATGATCCAGTGGCAAAGCCAAGGATATTGCCAACAGCCATGAAAAGTGAGAAATAAGCATTCGCCACTCGAGTCCTGCGGTGATCTTTCCCTGTGAACATATCAAGTGATCAACATCATACATTGAATTCCATCTAAGTTGAGCCAATCAATATCTATACAGGTTTTGAACTAAAGGCAATTTTTCACTTGAAGTCCAATTTCCAGGTTTCCACTTGACAAGAACATAACAACAATAGGTGAAGAACAACAGAAAATACTAACAGCTAAAATATCATCCAACGTGTAAAATTATTTAAAAGTATCATTCCCCAAGAGTTGTCTGGTGCTCGAAGAAAAGTAGATTTCAAAAGAGACAGGGAGCGAGAAAAATCGGGCCAAAGAAAGTGAACCCATTGCCATTTTCCCTAAATTTAGACATAGATGGAAACAACAAAGGCGCTAATGTCAGCAACCATCCAAAAAACAGAGCATCAAAACCAAATGCAACCACATGTGCACTATAAAGGATACAAACTTCAACAGAACTCGGACCCACTCAAACAAACTGTCCAAAAGAAGTTTTCCAGTACATTAGGTGTACCATCATTATTTTGGGATAATATATCTGGCGCAAAGAACACTGACCACACCCGACAAGTACTTTTCTGCTGGATTACCTAACTTGCAAACACTACATTATCGCTGCCAGGGGCGGGTGAATACTGAAATTATCGGCTATTAAGTACAGCCCGCGTTGGGTTGAGAAGACAACGTTTTCTATTCAGTCCAATTTTCTATCTCCAAAGGATATGTAACACGGCACCCTATCCTCCTAACTCCTAAGCTCGTCCTATTGAAAAAAACCCCTAAACAGCTCGGACTGACCACTAAATGGAAAAGCTAAGTTTTTATTCACCACTAACCTGTAGGGCCGGGAATATAAATGATAACCCAATTCTGGAAACCATTAATACCCTCTCTTCCATTTTCTTCAATAACGAAATCATGAAGAATGTGCTTAATTTGGGATTCTGGACAACCTTGAATAGTGAAAACATATGACAGTGAAGTTTTGGCTTGTTGAAGCCATCCCAGTCCCCACCTTTCGTACTAAACCTCCCGAGGCAGCTACTTATGAGAAGCAAATCAAGCAGGAATGGCGACCAGGCCGCTACAACTGACCCCTCCACACCATACCCACATTCCCAGTCACTTCATTCCCATTCTTCACCAACCGGACCGACTCCGACCCCACCATCCAAATCTCTGCCCGAATGTAACTATGACACTGACCCGGAAGCTCTCTTCCTCCCCCAGCGAATGAACCGGGAAACTCTCTTTTTGTTTCTTAATAAATTGGATTAGGGCATAATAGTCCTTGAACATTGACAACAATCTTATCCAGGTCCCCACCAACAGAGCACTACTTGGGCAGCTGGTAGAGAATGATCGAATCTTGAAAAGGATGATAAAGTAGCAACGACAAGAATAGGGTACAATAATAATAGTAGTATTAATTAACTAATTAATCACCACCAAGAATGCTTCTCCATATGACAATCAATGAACCAAAAATATCGTATTAAGATAAGCTAATTAATCAATCAATCACTAATGGCCAAACAAGCGGGTGAAAAGAGAAAAACGAAGGAAGAAAGGAAAGGTAAAGCAGAGCTGAGCAGAGCAGTAATTCACTAATTATCAGCTCGATTAGGGTTTTCGAAGTTGAGAACACGAACATCAGAAACTGGAAATCAGACCCAAATTAAGCATTAACGGATAGGGAATTCAGTCAATTTTACCAGTCATATCAGCAAGGAGAGCTCTGCAAGGGCCCTGGGTCATATTATTGGCAACATCGAGAATCCAAAACCCGAAAACGAAAGCTCCGATTGCTCTGGGCCGGAAATCGCCTCTATCCCCGAGCAGCCAGCCGATATCGGCGGAGTGACCGATGATGAGGACGGAGAACGAGATCAGCAACGAACCGGCGACGATGAACGGCCTCCTCCGGCCGAACCGACTGGTGCATCGATCGCTCAAGTGGCCCACCAGGGGCTGGACTATGAGGCCCGACAGTGGCCCGCAGAGCCATATCACACTGGACCAAGCATGCGGAATTCCCAGCTCCTGGACGTAAGGAGTCAGGAGAGAGAGCTGCAGAGCCCATCCGAATTGTATCCCGCCGGCAATCGACGTCACTTGCAGCAACAGCCGTAGGGGAACTCGCTTCCCGGCGGCCGGCTGCTGTCTCGCCGCGCGGTGTGACCTGTTGGCCGCCCTGTGCGTCTCCACTTCAGAGATTGGCATCCGGTACGGTTATGCGAGTGGCCAACTGGTATTGCCTTCCCCCGTCTTCTCCGCTTCCCCTCTTCCTCTCTCTCTCTCTCTGAATAAATAATGGAGATGCCTTCAACTTTCAAGCTCTCTCCAACAACCTTTCGCGGTGGAAGATGCAAAGCGGAGGAAAAGCTAGAGAGAAGAGAGGGGGGAAAATGGCGGTTTAGCTGTTAGCTAAACGAAATCCTTTAAATGCCCTCACTAAAATCGCAATTTTACCGGGAGTACTGGAATCCAAGTGAGTGAACTACAGTGCTGTGAGACGGTGAGGAATGAGGAGCATCTCCAAATTTGATCACACAATAACTTTTGATTTCCTGGTTGCTCGCCACTCACTCAATTTTGTTTCCCTAACATTTGAGTCCCTAACTTATTTCAATGTGGAAAATGATGATTCCACATTTTCTTTTAATAAAACTCATAATCTAAGATAAATGAATTGAAAAGGGAAGGGAAGGGAAGGGGAGGAGACAGAGCATTGCATTGTAGTCAAATATCTTTCTTTATTTTATATTCAAGAGTGTGGTTGGTGCACGTAGTTAGGCACACCAGCTTTGAGCTTTGGCTTAACATTACCAATTTGCATGTTTGCTACTCTATAATTACTTTCATGCCAATTTGCTTCCTATTTTAAGAGAAATTTTTTTCCGTTACTGGTTTAAGGATGGAAAATGGATGTAATGTTTTTTTCTTAGACACATCAAGAAAATAGAGATACAAAGAACTATAAGTCTACTTTAAACTCATCTAGGACATGAAACCAATCACACATAAGGTTGTCAAACCGGTTTATACCGTTGTGCCGGTTTGGCAAGTGGAATGGTACGACCGGTGATATAACCAGTTTGTGCCGGTTAATGCCGGTTTAAAAAAATGTGAAAACAATTAATATCTAATGTATTTAATCATATATAAAACATATTTGTGGACAATTTAGTTACAATCCAACAAATATCATCAACTTTTAACTATTACATTCATAAAATGAATAATAAATCAATTTTTTTATTCATTAAACTCATTAAAATGATGTCATTTTACTTAAAATGCGTAAGTCGATCATACCGGTGGTGTCATGCCGGTTTCATGACTGGCACAGGTTGAACCAGGTTCAACCGGGTGGCATGCCACCGGCATGACAACCACACCATAACTCTATCCGCTCCACTAGGAATTGACAACGGATGGGTTAATTGGTTTTTAGTCTAAAATCTACTAATCCAAGATTTTGGTGGGGTGGTGAAAAAAATATTTTTTTTGCCAAAAGATCACTCGTATTACCGAGAAAGCCAGATATAACAAGTCACACAGCTGAAAACAGCCAAGAAACAAAATTGAACCCTCCTAAGTGAGGGAACAACGAAAGGGCTTTTCGTGCCACCAAATGGGCAACCCTGTTACAATCCCTACCAACAAACTGAATATCAAACACCGAAAACGAGCCCGTCAAGCTTCGAGTTTCTTCCAAAACCACGCCACCCTGAACATCATCAACTTGACCTTCTCGAATCCTTCTAATCACCACCTGTGCATCACCAGCAAAGACTACAGAATGAAGACATCGTTTGTAGTATTATGGGTGGGTCAATTTGTTTTTAATAATAAGATAATTATAGGTCATAAAATCTTATGATAAAGCTAATTATATATCAAGTTACAAAAGTCAAGAAAATTGATAATCATTAAGCATTACATAGTCTAACATCAATCATCTCAGTTGAAAATAATAAATATTTTATTGATAAATATTTTCTTAATAATTTATGTATAATTATGTTTTAAGTCAAGCAAAAATTATGGAAAATAATAATCATTTGATTGAATCAATCCCTAATAACATTTTGAGATAGAAAAAAAAATATATGTACTATTATAGAATGTATATTACTATTAATGGCATAATATATCGGGTGGTCTCGCAGGCGAATAACCCACCACCCACTCTAAGTGGATGAGATCCAAAAAAGATTACTGACACTCATCCACCCACCATATCCACCCAAATTCATTTTGGATGGATTCATGCGAGTTTAGCGATTGACCCACCCAATGCTCTTCTCTACCCCAGACATAGAAAGGATGCTATAGTATTAGTCACTTATGTGCTAGTTGATTTGCAGTCCTTTCACCTTTGGACCACTAAAATGCAACCCAACTGCAAGTATTCAAGTACATAACCTCCAACAACATTAGAAAAATCCTTTTGTTATCGTAGCCAGTGGCGTAGCGTAGTATAGATTTTGCGTAAGGGGTTCGATTTGAAAAATATTGTCCTAAAATATCTTCAATTTTTTAAAAGTTATCTACTTTGTGTTCTATTTTTTATGAGGGTGATATACATATTTATTTTATTTTATTGTTACATGCTACTTAAAGGATCAAACTTGTAATTCCAGGTTAAAAACCCGTAATAAAAATGCTAGACCAAATTCACATGTATCAAGAACAAGAAGTATGTATGATGAATAGTTTTAGTCTTTAGTAGTTTGTAGAACTTATAAGAATATTATTTTCATTGTTTCCTATATAGAAATCAGTTACAATTTATTTCTCCTTCAATCCCAAAAGTATTTTTCACCTGACTAATTAAGTAATTATTGTAAATACCCTTAATTTGAACATACACCAATGAAATGCAAAAGTTAGCATCACAAAGTATTTCATATGCAACTCTTTGTCAAGATCCATTTAGTCACAATTATTCGAGTTGTTAGGAGAGATTCAATTATGGATCATATACCATTTAGTAACACATCCCTTCAAACGAAAGCCACCATATATGGACTTGAAGTTTGCACAAGTTTGGACACCATGTGCTTAACATAATGGATTGGGATCATCGAGATTCGAACAGGAGATCTCTCGATCACAAAAGGTATAATACCATGTCAAGAACTAGTTGGTCCAAATAACTTTCAAGAACCAATTGATCTCAATAACGTAAATTGTTGGAAAAGGTTCAATTATTAATCATATACCTATTTACTAACAGCCTTGGTCGCGCAACGCAAAAAATATAAATATATATTTGTTTGGTGCGCTATGCCAGCTGTTGCACAATAACATGAATATCCGAATAGATGTGGTAATTTTGTATCAATTCACTAATTTAATCCAATCTATCCAATCAAATATTCAATTATTACAATTCATTAATCCAAATCCAATTGGATGGGTGACTTTATGGATACTTGGAAATTATAGTTAAATACCTACAATTTTTATGTTCTACAATTTGATACCTAAAATTTATTTTTAAACAAAAAATCTCATTTGGAAATTATGTTTTAGTGCCTAAATGTTTTATTATGCCATTTTGGTACCTAACTTTTTCTAAATTACATATTAGCCATGTTTTTATATGTCACTTGGATCCATGATTCAATCCATCAGTCCGTTTGATCCAATCCATTTAATCCACCAATATATCAATACAATCTATTTGTCATCTCTGCCAAAAACAAAACTTTCCGAACCTTCACTGTTGCAGCAGCTTTACCGTTAACGCTATCTTACATTTGGTCGTATATTATCCATTATAATAAGCATAGTAATGGCCTTTGGATAGAGAATGGTCAATGAGCATTTGATAATTACGAAATTAGTGAACTCTGTTAACTTATTAGCAAGTTTAGTATTAATAGTTAAAGAGTGCATCAATTATGCATCCGAAATTGATGCTGATTGACATAACTGAAATTGCTCTTCCAGAAATGCAAGCAGCTGAATGTTAACAAGAATTAGTTACAAGTTCCTTCAAAAGAAAAAAAAACAGAATTAGTTACAAGCGGGGGAAAGTATCGAAGAAAGGAGGGGGGAAGTGGCAGAGCGATCGTAATTTTTGGTTAAAAGCAAGGGCGAAGTATAGAAAAAGGTCCGTAGTAGCCAGTAGGTTACGTCTGTAAGTCAGAGCTTTGGGGACCCAAAAGCGGAGCTCCCAAGTCCCAACCAAATGCTAAATTAAACTAAACCAGCACAGAGATGGCGTAGCGAAGGTGGTGGGGGAGGTTTTGAGAATCGTCACCGGAATTGCCGGAAACGCCCTCCCCAGACAAAGTACGACGGCATGGGCAAATTTGTAAACAAGGGAAAAAGCGGGTTGCGGGGGGCAGTGGGTCGGTTTTATTTAATCATCATCAGAATTTGCGTGTCCGAGGCTGGCTGGCTGGTTATAGTATAGGGCGGCCGGCGCCGGGCCGGCCATCGGGACCGACCACTGATGTGTACATTTCTTCCCTTCCACTATTTTTTTTTTCCCCACTTCCCGACGGCTGCCTCCCTCCGTGTCAGTTAATATGTGCAAATGCAGACAGAGAGAGACCTTTTGATTAGGGTCAGCAAGTTTGGTTTGCAGTTTGTTTGTGGATAATTGACCATTTGGTTAACCACATTCACAAAGTGGATTATGTATGGATAGTAAAATAATGATTTTTATGGTTAGTGGTTAAATTCACTAAACTCATTGTAATCACATTAGTCTAACATACTATAACCATATTAGACTAACATAGTTTTGTTAGGCTAACACCACTACAACATTTGAATTATAAAAAAAAAATGTCACTTTGTGAGGGTAATGGTGCAATGTCAGATAGTGAATAAAAGTTCGGAAATGATAATTAAACACATCCTGCTTGTAGGAGGGTTGGTAAACGATTATCCTATTAGCAGTGTAATCAATAACTGAATCGAAATTAATGGTTAATGGTTACACCGATAATTGATTAAATAGTAAACAGTCTTTTCTTAGTAGTCAAATTTAGCTAATTACTAGTCGACGGTTAAACAGTTACGAATCAACGATTAAACAATTTACCGACTAACCGATTACGACCATCCTCATAGCTAGAGCCGAAAATAATAGTCGTTGATGAGGCACAGGCATATGCCAAAATTAATGGGATCTTCGAAGGCCTTCAAGATCTCTTGCATATCAAATAGTGACTTAAGTTCGAATGAGAATAATTTCAAGGAAGGGCTTTAGAATGAGGACAGTAGAACTTGCACACAATAGCTCGACAACAATCAGTAAAATTTAATATTTTATGTATTTAGGTGGGGTTTATGAGTTGAGTAATTGTTGTTGGTTGTCTTATTCTTGTCTGCTTCTTTAATCAAATTTGATGGTAGAATGACATATTTGTCATTTTGTGTGCTTGTTTTGGATTTAGTTCATTATGGATTGATTTCTAGGTTAAATTATTTTTTGTTCAATGATAACAACTTTTAAAAATAACACATACACATGTAGGAAAAAATCTACAAAAAATGATCAATTGAGAAAAGGAGGAGGTCATATGTTGGTTAAGTTACCGATCGATTATTTTGGTATAACCTTTTTGAATCACTTGGTTAACGGTTATTCAGTTAACTAACAAAATAATGGAGAACCGACTATGCGGTTACGGTTAATCGATTAATATAAATGCTGCGGTTAACCGTAAGCACGAAGTGCTTATTGGGTAACGAGAATCAACTAAACGATTCCGATTATAACTGAACCGAACCAAATCGAACTGACCCAACCTACTTGTAAGTTGTAACATTGTGCAGTTAGTTCCTTGCGAAATGTGCAAAAATGAAAACAAATGGCAGCTTGTGTTATTGATGGCTTCATGCCTTCATCTAATATGTGGGCTTTTGTTGGTCTTGAATTGGAAAAGTGTTTGATAGAGCCCAACAAGCTGAATCTTCTCGTCGAGGAATGAGTAGATGTTACAACTTACAGAATATAGGCTCATTTGGTGACGCTTTTGGGCCATTTAGTTACTGGTGTGGATTTTGGAGTATGTTGTAGGTTGGAAAAATATTAATTTGTTCAAATCCAACTTAATTAAATAGAATACAATTTGAACTAAATCAATGATTTGGTAGTATTAATAAAATACGAACTCAAACATTATGGATAATAGGCGGACATAGTTTTGCTACTATTGAACTTGTATCCGTCTGATGCATATGTATATTTTTCTATAAATCATTATTGTCTCTCAAAATATTCATTCTCTTAAAAATGACTACTTATAGTTTTAACTTTTTTACTTGTACATATACTAAAAAATAATAAAAGTAGATAAAAAATATTAAATGTGGATAACCTAAATCCAAATGAATATAGATATAATTTGATTTACTGTATGAATGTTGTACGAATGTGAGTATAATAAAACTCGAACTAATTAGAATAGATTGACATATATCCATTCCCGAACAGACCAATTACCATCCATGCGTAAACATGTTAGGTCTTTGATAGATGGCGGCTAGTAATACACCAAAAAGAAAACAAAAAAGTAGAGCAGAGTTAGGAAGTTAGGATTGAGCGACGGAGATGCTCAGCAAGAGATTCGGATCGGTTTTGGTACTGGTATACAGGGACCATGGTGGTCGGGTTTGCATTCTAAGTTGTAGGCCTTTTCTTCGTATACACTTTTATAGAGATGCCAAAGAAAAGGGCAACAACTAAGGTGTCCCTCAGTCAGCTTATGAATTAAGGTTGGGTTAGAGTAGACTGGCCCTCCGCCTTATCAAAAGTGCGCTTTCGTCTATGGCCTGATCTCCTCCTTGCCTTTGCTCCCATCTTCTTGTCTCGTGTGTATGTATGGAGATAAGCGGGGGCTTTGGCAACACATGTTGTAAGTAGCCCATGGCGTCACGTCTTGTCGTCCAACATGCGAATTCTGTTAATCGAGCCAGGCCCAGAAGTCAAGAGACGGAGGGATAGCCCATGGGCATCGAAGTCTGCCTTTTTTTAAATCAAAACTGACAAATTTTGCACATGCATCATCATCTCTATAAGAATGAATATGCCAAGTGCCAAGTAGTACATTTCTTTGACAAAAAGAAAATTATAAGAATTCCATTTTCTTCCCGGCAACCGACATAACCACTTGTAAGAAACAATTATTCGTAGCAGTCCGGCCCCAAAAGCCAACTAGAATCCACTATCCAGTACTAGAGCCCATAGGACAAAACTGGCCCAACAGTAGAGTCAAGCCCAATCCATAGTCACAAATCACCGGTCAGAAAGAAAAGAACTAGCAGCCTTTCAAGTGAGGTAGAGACTAGAGTAGTAAAAATTAAAAACAAAAAAAACGACGACGGTAGAAAAGAAAGGTATATATGTCACATGTGTTTCTGATTCTCCCCAACCTTAATTATGCGCTATGTAGTTTTCTAAGTTACAAGTAAAGTTACCGCCTCTATATCTGTATGGTTTGTGCTCCACAAGGTGGGCACCGACATGCAGCCACCGCCTCAGTTGCTAGCTTCTCCCTTCCCTTCTTCCACCATCGCATCCACGACAAGTAATCTCCAAAAGGTTCCTGTGTTACAATGGCTCAGTTTAGCCTTGCTGTAGCTTTTATAAAAACAGTTTCTGGCTTGAGCTTTTAGAGAAGTACTTTTCAAAAGAAAAAAAAAACAGTTGAGTGTTTGGTTTAAAATTTATTAAAAGTGTACTTGTGTAAAATGACTATAAAGGACTTATAATATAAACTATGAATAATAATTCTAAATAATAAAATATAGTCAAAATGGATCTTGTTAGACTTCTTTTATATTAAATAATATGATTTTATAGTTTATTTTATTTTTAAAAAGATATAAATGAAAGGAAATTATATTTTCTGAAATATAATCTTGTATTTTCAAAACAGCTTTTCGCAGAAGCTCCAAATCGGAGCTTCTGCTTTTATGTTATACAAAAGCGCTTTTCGGCTTTTCAAAAGCCGAACTTTTAGAGGTGTTTGGCCCTGCTTCAGCTTTTAAAACTGAAAAACACTTCTAAAAGTCGAACCAAACATAAGTAATTTTGCTAACTTTATTATTATCTCCTCCGATCCGATTCGATCCTCCTTTACTAATCAAATACTTTCTTTATTTGTTTCCTAGCCTTTTGCATAACTAAAGCTCATAGGCTACAGATAAGGTCAATAAGCATGATATTACATAAATAAATTTGGCCCCTTTTATTTTAAGTGAGTTTCAGATCTAAATGTTAAAAATTAAAGTCTTTTTTATTTTACCTAGATCTTTTAATTTATTCTTATTTTATTCGTTATAATTTGAATTTCATTTTTTCCCACAAAGGGAACGAGTTCGTTGTGCTATGCGAAATGAGATGCATTGTTTTAAATATATTTCATGAAAAAAATTTATGTCACTCATACCTAGGGGTGGGCATGCGGGTCGGTAAACCCGAACCCAACCGAACAAAAACCGACAGAAATCGAAATTGAGGCTATTCGGCTCGGAAATCGGAGGGGTAAATGCCATGTTTCGGGATACAGGTTTGTATGAACCGAACCGAAATTCCGAAATTTCGACCGAAAAACCGAAATGTAGCCCAACTGCCTAAGACCCAACCCAAGTGGCCAACTCCCTGGTCCAGCCCAACCCTTTTGGAGAAACCCCTAAAGTCTGAGCCCAATAGCCCACTCATTGTCTAGCAGAAGTGACAACCCAAGTCCCAAACCCCACCATTAATTAACCCTATTTAATTGTGAGATTGAGAGAGGAAGTAGTCATTGCCAGTAGCCGCCGGCCGCCGCCAACACCCTAGCCAGCCACTCGGCCACTCCGTCCCTCACTCTCTGCTCTCTCCGCCTCTCCCATTGCCAATCGCCGCCTCCCACCCTCTGTCTCTCACAGACTCCCACCGCCACTCGTCGCCTCCAACCTTTCGTCTCTCTCGGACAGCCACCGTCACTAGCCACTCACATCATCGCCGCCACAGCAAATCACGGCTCCCAGAAATCCATCCTCCGAAATTGAATTAAACCGAACTGAAACCGAATTAATGCTATTCGGTTCGGAATTCGGAAGGAAAATATAGATAGTTAGGAAATCAGGGTTCTTTCAACTGAACCGAATTTCCGACCGAAAAACCGAAATATTATAATTGCAAGCTCCAAATGGTGGATTTTTATGTTTGTAGTTGTTTTTAGACTTAAATATTTGAAATGTTTTATGATTTATGTGTTGAAAAGTTTGATTTTATCATTGATGATGCATATAATTGCATATTTATTGTTTATATTAGGGATGAAAAATAATTTAAAAGTGAGAAAATACAAGTAGTTTCACAAATTCGGTTTTGTATTAAAAAACGAACCGAATTATAATACGGTTCGAATTTGGTTTGAGGTTTGGGAGAATTCGGGGACCCGTTATTCATAATTTTGGTTCGGTCAAAACCGAACCGACCGAATGCCCACCCCTACTTTCACACCATCGCCGCAACAGCCCTTCTGCCCAGCCAAAGCAGCACCAAAGTGCGAAAGTAAAATATCACAGCAGGGGATTTTCGGTTGTGGGCATAAAATCGAACCGTGTTATAATTCGGTTCGAACTCGGTTTGTCATGTGACTGTAATCGGAACCTCGGTAGTTGTCAATTCGGTTCGGTTTGGACCGAACCGACCGAATGCCCATCCCTACTCATACCACTCGTGAACACCTACATACTATATGGTATCTCCTTCATTTTTAAGTTGATTTGGAAAATTCTTGCACAGAAAGAACAAGTTCATCATGATTTGTTGGATCTACAAATTTCTGCGGAGAAATATAGGACCAAAAAATACCACCCCATACCACTCTGGTGTGGGGGTGGTAACTTGTGGTACACAATGTTGAAAGTTGTAAATGACAGTCTATTCCTACTATCATTTATTCAACAATTCTACAGTCTAGTATGTTCATACCACGTGGTATGCTCTTATGTAATACTAAAAAATACCACCATGGCATAGACTAGTACTAAATGCCTCAAAAAATTTTATTCAAAAAATATATCAAAGGGGATATCATTTTGACGAGCACAATTTTTTTTGGGTAGGAAAATGGGGTGCTAAAAGGGCACCCCTGTCTGACTCTTAGATTAGACGAGTTTAGGTAATGCCCATCATATCGTACAAAATCCAGAATGAAAGTCTCGGGTCAGAAATATTGAACTCATGGCAACCTATACTATAAGAGTGACCCTTATTAGCCAAGTA
Organism: Linum tenue; assembly: GCA_946122785.1. Taxonomy (NCBI): domain Eukaryota; kingdom Viridiplantae; phylum Streptophyta; class Magnoliopsida; order Malpighiales; family Linaceae; genus Linum; species Linum tenue. Next base: position 89,459,873 of record CAMGYJ010000005.1, on the reverse strand, counting down.
GTCCGCTGGCTTATTGCACTCTCTGAACGCATGAGAGACTTTGATCTCCCAATTTTGTTGAAGCAACTTCTGGAATTGCCGAACCTGAATCAAATACCTGTGATCACCTCCATCATTAGAGGACATAATCTGGACGTCTGCAAGTGAATCTAAATGAAGATGCACCCCCGAAAACCTCTGTTCCAAGCTAATTGGTGGCCTTGAATGGATCCTTTGATCTCAGCCCTTGTAATTGTGCATTCACCAAGGTTGGAGCTGAACGCCCCAAGGCATTGGCCGAGATGATTATGGATCAGGCCACCTGCTGTTGCTTCTGAACTGGGCTTCTGAACAGATCCATCCGTATGGACAGAAACCCAACCTTGCTCATGTGGTTTCCACGATAACTCTTCCTTTGATTTACGCTTAGCGGCAGAGTGGATCGTTTTATCCCCTTCTTGAGCTTGAGTGATTTTTTAGACCAGCAACAAATCCGTTCTGCCAAACTGCGTCCGACTGCTCCTTTTTCTCAAATATCCATTCGTTGCGCCTTTTCCACAAGTACCACGCAGCAACTTCGAATAACAGTCCGGATTTCGCGTTCTGCAGATTCGTCAATATCCATTCTGCAAAATAGAGTCCTAGAGCAAGATGAGTGTCGGCTATCCCCAACTTAAAACGAAAGAGATATAGTCTGTTAAAAAATTTAGAAGAGAAAACATCAAATTCTTCCATAAATAGTAATGTGGCATTGATATAGCTGATTATGTATGCTTATGCACCACAAAGTTATCCAGCAGAAGTCGGAACTGCCTCCCCACTCATGGGCGGAGCCAATATTGTTTAGATTATGTGGACTCAAAAATTTCTTGAATATATTGCAATAATAGATTATAATATTATACAGAAAATAATTTATTTAAGTATAATAAATAACTATACAAATCCACATCCCCGCTTTCCCCATCCCCGCTTTCAAATATCCAAATCCACATCCGTCCCATACCCATGCGAAGGAAGGTTTTGTAAACCCATCCACATACCCGTGGGTTTCGGGTACCCATGGGTAATACCTGCCCGTACATCAAACATTATAACACCTAAAAATTTTATATGTAATTTTTCAATTATAGTACTAAATGCACCTATTATATCATGAAGTTGACAAAGAAACACTCATTCTTAACACGGTTCAAAGCATCTTATCCTAAAACATCCATTAATCTATAAGATATAATACAATGTAATCCAAATTATTATTATCTTACTTTAATTCATCTACTAAGTAATAGCTAACTAACATAATTGTGTTAACACGAGGGGAAATGAAAGAGTGAAGGGAGAGTTGAGAAAAATTAATTAGATTTTGATTTGCGTGGCCATCCAATTACATTTCTACTAAATATTTTCTTGAGTTACAGTCACTATTATTGATAGGTTACAATTTAATCAATGTATTTATTATATGTGAAAAAATGTTCTCGATGGGGCGGGTATAGGTATGGGGTATGGGTACGGGGCGGGGGAGACTAAAACCATACCCGCCCCATACCCATCAAACATTTTTCGGGTTTTACCCATACCCGCCCCATATCCGGTCAAAGCGGGGATTCCCCGCGTTGACTAGGTCGGGGGAGGTCGGATACCCGCGGTTATGGGTTTGATTGTCATCCCTAAAGACAGGATATGGTGACAACCTTAAAGGGTTGTGACTTGTGAGTTTGACAACCAAGGTCAAATTGGATAGTTAAAAAAATATTAATTACTTTCCTTTTTATATTAATTACATTTTGGGAATTTAAAATCTACCTTAAATACAATTCTTTATTTTGAAATTGAAATCCTACCACAAATATATTTCTCTCTCTTCCTATCTCTCTCTTCGTTTTGCAGGAGCTACCTTCACTCCGACCGACAGACTTTCTCCGGTGAAATCCTCCAATCAGACTCGCTCCGACCACCTACAAAAAAAGTATCACTCTGTTAGTGTGCTAGTGGTAGTGTTTTTCGTCTAATGATACGCTACCATTATCACTGACAGCGCTACCAGTGGTAGTGATAGTGCTACCACTACTCACTGGTAGCGTACCATTATCACTGATAGCGGTACGCTACCAGTGAGTAGTGGTAGCGTTACCACTAGAGAATAACACAAAAAAAACAGATTTGGAATCTGAAAAAATCACAGACCTTAGAGAAAAAAATCAGGGGATGAGGAAATGGAGAGGCGGTGACCTAGCGGCGGCGGCGGTTGTGGGAGACTGAGGATGGCGGTAGGGCAGTGACTGGAAGAGGGTGATGGCGCGACTGTGGTGGGAAGAGGAGGGCGAGACAGGGAGAGGGTGATGGGGCGGCGGCGGCGGGAGGCGGAGGGCGGGACGACTGTGGCGGGATGCAGAGACGGAGGCGGCGACGACATGGAGAAATAGAGGAGGAGGAGGAGGATAGAGTTCTGGGGAGAGGGAAGAGAGAGGGAAGCAAAGGGAAAGGGGTTGGATTTATTTTTATTTTTTTGAAAATAGATTATATAGAAAATGAGAAAGGATTCTATGTGGTAAGTTTTTCATTCCAAAATTACCCTTATGTTAATCTGCACAACTAATTTGAAAATAAGAGAAAAGAGAAGAGAATCAATGACTAAGATATGGGTTGTTATTTTGACACTCTTAAAAGGGTTGTCACTCGGGAGCGAATCAGGTCAGTAACCCTATGGTGAGTAACCATGAATAACTCGTTCACATCAACATCTTTTTCTCTCGTGGAGAACTTTTTATCTTTTCCCCTTTAATTTTTGACGGACGATTTCTCTCTCGTTTTAAGTTGATTTTTTTTTGCAAAGATAAATTAGATTAATTGTGCTCTTTTTAAACTGATATTCACTTTGATATATATATTTAGAACAAAAAAATTGAGTCATTTTTACCAGTCAATACCATATGATATGTTCCTATTTAATACCATATGGTAAGAAAGCATACCATGATGGTATGAACATACCAATATGGTAGGAAGGTTAAATACATGATAGTTGAGTATACTAACTGTCATTTACGACATTCATCATTGTTTACCACAAGTTACCACCCACATACCATAGTGGTAAAGTATGATAATTTTTGGTCCTGTATTTTTTTCACCTAGAAATTTATAGATCCAATAGATCATGATGAACTCGTTCATTCTGGGCAAACGTTTCCAAAAACGACTTGAAAACGAAGAAGTTACCATATGGTATGTAGTTGGTAACGGGAGGTATGAAAAAAAAAATTCTCGAAATATATTGAAAATTGATCTCATTTTGTTGAGCACAACGAACTCGTTCCATTTGTGGGGGAAAAAAAATGCAATCCTAGTTAGAACGAAGAAGATTAGAGCCAATTAAGAAAACTAGAGAAAATAAAATGTTTTTAATTCACAACTTTTAAATCTGAATTTTCTGAATGTACTTAAATTTGAAGATCCAAATTTAATTACTCATAATAATACAGTAACCAATTCTATCCCAAGCCTTGTCACCCTATCTCATCCCATCTACCACTAAACACGCCGTTTCTATTCCTTGCCACATAAGAAAGTTTCTATTCCTTGCCACATAAGAAAATCAGGAAAGAATATCACACGCTAAAATTAAAATAATACTCAAAGAATGAAGAAGAAGAAAATACCGACATTTCACGGGTATAAATGATAAATCCCACCACAAATACCAAGCACGTGGTCATCAAGCTCACATCTCTCCCAACTCCCAATCCCAAAACCCCCCTCACTCACTCACACACCTACTGTAACTTGCTCTCCCACGCTAAAAAAAACAAAACAAAAAGAGAGTCCAAAATGGCAACTGCCACGACGCCGTTCGAGTCCTTCTTCCACCAATGGCTGGACCGTCAGGAAACCCTCCTGTCCCAACTCCTCGACGCGCTCTCCCCGGAAAAACCGGAGTACGGGGACCACCACCTCGCGGCCCTGATCGAGCAGTCCTTGTCCCACTACAGGCTCTACTACCGGGAGAAATCCGCCGCTGCCAGCCGCGACGGCGCCTGCCTCTTCCTCTCCCCGCCCTGGCTCTCCTCCTTCGAGCGCAGCCTCCTCTGGCTCGGCGAGTTCCGCCCCTCCACCGTCTTCACCCTCCTCCGCCGCGTCGTCCCGGACCTCACCCCGGACCAGATCCGCGCCGTCGAGGTGGTCCGGGCCGAGACCAGGAGGGAGGAGAGGATGCTGACCGAGGCAATGGCGGCGATCCAGGAGAGCATCGCGTCGCCGGCGATGCTGGGGCTGGTGCGGCGGACCGCCAGCCAGATCGACGGGGAGAGGCCGCAGGTGGACGAGGCGGTGGATTCGCTCAAGTCGGCGATGCTGTCGGTCATGCTCAGCGCCGACTCTCTCCGCGGGGTGACGGTGGCGGGGATGGTGGAGGCGCTGAGCCCGGTGCAGACGGCTGCCTTTTTGGTTGCGGCGGCGGAGTTTCAGTTGAGTGTGAGGAGGTGGGGCCGGGAGAGGGATGACCAAAGAGTTGGTCGCTAAGGAATGTATTGATAAAGAAACTATTATTTATCTATCAAATGAAATAATAAAAAATTGTCTCTATGGGTTTCAGGGCATGATTTTTGTGCTCGACTCCGGAGGTCGGCAAACTTGTTGGTTGTTGTTATGCAAGTGATTCTTTTCTTAAAAAAATGTTTTTAACTTTTTCTTGTCCATTTTCTCTTCTTAATATGTGTCAAGGTGGGAAACGAATGGAAAGTAAGAACTCGCAAATTATACTCCGATTCATTAACTCGATCCAAAATCGCATGAAAATTAGAATTTTGATAACTCGTAAACTGAATGACCCGAACTCAATAATCTGTGATTTTTTTGGTTGGGTTGGGTGGGTTCGTGGGTCGACCCATTAGACCCGTTCCATTTTATATATATCACTCTTAAAATGATAAAATCACTCATAAATTGGTGAGATGTTTTAAAAAATTCACAAGGATTTGAATGACATGTTTGGAGTTTAAGGATAATCAAATATCTTGTGTTTCTTGTAGTAACATTACTCTTGTGATTGTTTTTTAACGATTTGTGCAATTTGTATTTCATTTCATTTCATTAGCATAGGAGGATTTGAGAATATGTTAATTGACATGTGTTAGGTAAACTATTGTCATGCATATGTGAAGATTTGTGTTCTTTAAAAAAATATGAACCATGTTTGATATTGTTTCTAAGAGCGCTCAAAACGACCTGTAACCCGACCCGAAATCGAATGGGTTGGGTCAATATTTAACCTAAAATCAGCCAATCAAACATGACCCGACTCGTAAACGAAAGTCCCAACCAAAAATTACCCAACCCGAACCGATTGCCAGGTCTAATGGAAAGATACTCTCGAGCAGTGGCGGATCCAGGGGGTGGCCACCCTCGAGCCCCGGCCCAGCCCTCCTTTGGATCCGTAGTTAGTATAGTCGTTATGAATATTTCGATTTTAGGCATTCGGTCCAGTGTTATTTATAATAAGATTTGGTATAACTAGAAAAATGATTCAGATGAACATATTCAAATGGGCTAATACCACTGGAAATACCATCCTTTAGCGAAAGTGTCATTTATATTACGTATTTTCAATAAACACAAAAATATTCCAACGTATTAGGGGTTTGTGTCATCTGTGTTACGCGAAATTCTGTTGACCGTTAGATCTAACTGTTGACCTAACGGTGGTCAACATTTATCTGACCATTGATAAAGTGGCGCCTGTGTGTTGTCCACGTAGGCGACACATAGATGCCATGTTGAAAATTAATAAAAAATTAATTATTTAACATTTAAATTAATTATTTAATAATTAATAATTGAATAGAAAATTAACTTTTCTTTGACACACCCACCCTTTCCTTGACCACACCCACCTAGGGGAGAGCCCGTTGCCACCGCCGGCGAGGAAGAAGAAGCGAGCTTTATTATGTTGGGGAAGAAGATGCCGTCGGGTGCCAAGGAAGATTAATTCAACCCTCCCAAACCCAGCTTTCTCCAAAATCCAGCTTTCTTCTGCTTCAATATCTCATACCCAGCTTTCTCCGGCGGGTCGAGCTTCTCCTTTGGCGATGGTGGATCGATGGCAACGACTAGGATAGCGAGATGGCTCAATCGGGTAGGGGAGTGGCCTGAGACGTCATCGGCGTCAATGACATCTCTCTGCCTCTGCCTCTCTCGATCTTGAGTCGTCGATCGACCTTATCTCTCTCACTCAATCCCATAAACAAAACAGAAAAAATCATTGCCCAATCTCAATTCATATCCCGCGATAGCTTTTGAAACAGAAGCTTCCTCGTCCGAAATCAAGGAATTAGGAGGGTCACCTCCAATTGAAACAGATAGGAGCTTCCTCTGTCTCCGGCTCCTTGTCTCCTCTTCAACGCCCTGCGAAACAGAGTAGCATCAATGACGCTTATCACCACCACAGATTCCCTTTTGTGGTGTTCTGGATCTGCGCTTGAGGGAAGGCGAGAATCAAGGTGAAGGGAGTGGAGGACGGAGAGACGGTGGGAGCCGCTGTGAGGATTAGACTATTAGAATGACCCACCCTTTCTTTTTTCCGCTGCTGTAAGAAGGACGCCTCTCCCTGCCTCTGAATTTCTTCCTCTTCAATCTCCCAAAACCAGCCTTCTCGGTGAGTCGAGCTTCTCATTCGGCGATGGTGGATCGATGACAATGGCGTGGCTGGTGGGATGGCTCAATTGGGTGGCTTGAGAACGAGGAAGAGGAAGAAGAAATAGCCTGCGATTCTGATTAACTACCACCGGCGGATTAAAGATTGGGAAGAAGGTGGCTAGGTCAGGATTTGGGAGGACTGAAACGGAAAGGATTTAGGGTTCGTGTCAGATTTGGAGGACAAGGGAAGGCGGTGTCTATTCTCGACAGTGGGAGGATTAATCGATTTAGGGTTGTCCTAACACAAATCTCATAAACAAAAAAAAAATCATTCCCCCAATCTGCAGCCGAAAACAGAGCCTGGAAGAAGAGGTTGGCGACGGGGAGAGATCGAGAGAGATAGGAAGATGAAGAAGACATTTTCCTTCTTTGCTTTGATTTTGTTTTTTGTTTTTTTAATTTTTTTGGGTTGTTTTTTACATTTATTTTTTATTACAATTTTCCACATCAGCTGCCACGTCATTGCTGACTGTATTTTCTGTTAACAACTAACGGAAAACTTAACGGCTGGTATACAATTGTCATATCGAAAATTACGTAATATAAATGGCACTTTCGCTAAAGGTTGGTATTTCCAGTGGTATTAAGCCTATTCAAATCACTACCCTAAATTTAACCTAGAAATTTCAGCCCCAACGATTATGAGTCTAAAAAAACAACGAAATCTAAAATTCTAAAAGTTTAAAATGAAAAAGATTAAGAGAAATATGAGGTTTGTTCCCTTAAAATTTTACTAGAGCATCTGGTGGATGCAGGGATGGACACACAATGCAAATTGATTAGTCGATTTGTCTAGTGTTGATGTTGCTCTTTTCAACAGCTACTACGAAGAGAACCTTTTCAATAATGAAACATGCGAGAATTGATTTGCTCAACAAAATGAGCGATGAATTTCTCGCCGATTGCTCTGTAGACTCCATTATTGATGCATTCTCTAAATTCAAATACTATCGGGTACAATTTAAATTGCAAAAAAAACTATAATCATTATTTTTTTTAAGGTTCTAATTTTCTAATGAAATGTGGCCCGGTACTTCTCTATGTTGTGGATCCGCTGGTGCGGTCGAGTCTCTATTCTAGTGACTTGTCAACAGCTTGGTGATATTAATCTGATATATATTTTTTAATGAAATTTGATATAATTTAATTATCAAAAGCATTTTTTAATAATTTAATTTTTTTAAAAATGCTTGTCCCATGTAATGCGCAAAAGGGGTTTTTGTTTGTTGTGATTAATTTCACATTTTTTTCGGCTAAATTACACGTTTGGTCACTCAAATTATATAAATCTTTCACGTTTGCCACCCGAATTACTTTTCTTTCTTATTCGCCACTAACTTTACGAATCGTTTCACCGTAGCCACCCGCCGTCCAATTCCGTTAAAATCATCCTACGTGGCAGTCAACCAAAGCATTTGACCGTTAGTTTTGATGACGTGGCAATTAAAAAATAATATAAAAATAAAAATAATATAAAAATAAAAAATAAAATCATTTTTATATTATTTCCAACCTTCGCCCTCGCAATTCCGTACCACCACTGGACATTGAAGGCGAATCGGATTGGGTTCCTGGTGATGTACTCGCTCACTTTCTTCTTCGCGAATTTCGGCCCCAATGCGAAGACGTTTGTGGTTCCGGCGGAGATTTTCCCGGCGCGGCTGAGGTCGACCTGTCACGGGATCTCGGCGGCGGCGGGGAAGGCAGGGGCGATGGTGGGGGCGTTCGGGTTCCTGTACGCGGCGCAGTCGACGGATCCGGAGAAGACGGATGCCGGTTACCCGCCGGGTATCGGGGTGAAGAACTCGCTGATTGTGTTGGGTTGTATTAATTTCTTCGGGATGTTGTTTACCCTGCTGGTGCCGGAGTCGAAGGGGAAGTCGCTGGAGGAGCTTTCCGGCGAGAACGAAGAGGACAGCAGCAGTGGGAACGAGGCTTCCGCCAATAGGACTGTGCCGATCTAATAAAGACAAAAAAAAATTAGTTTTTAAGTTTAATTGCCACGTCATCAAAACTAACGGTCAAAGGCTTTGGTTGACTGCCACGTAGGATGATTTTAACGGAATTGGACGGCGGGTGGCTACGGTGAAACGATTCGTAAAGTTAGTGGCGAATAAGAATGAAAAGTAATTCGGGTGGCAAACATGAAAGATTTATATAATTTGAGTGACCAAACGTGTAATTTAGCCCATTTTTTTCTAATAAAAAGAAAGAATCAACCTTTCCACATTCTGTTTTTCTTTTGGGGGGATTATCCCCTTTACTGTTGTTTCCGAAATTTGGCACAAGTCCCAATAACGAATGAAAAAGTTTCAAATCAGAAGTCTCATACTTTCTTTTTAAGAAACGGAAATACACGTAATATGGTCCTTACAACAAAGAATTTAATTCTTATGGATGTTTAATCAAAATGAGTAACTATGTTTTTTTCTTCTTTTTTTTTTAGGGAAAATGCGTAACTATGTTTGGGTCGAAGTGTCAAGGTCCTACCATGTTTTAAAGCTAAAATCATATTAAAAATTCCTGTAAACCGAACTTTTCGAGCTCAACATTATTTTTGATAGTCGTGGAGTTGTTCGAAGCTTCAAGGCTTCAACCTGTATTGGGGGGTCTAGAAGTTAGAAGCTTTGGTTTGTTTTATATATATATATATATATATATATATATATATATATATATATATATATATATATCCAGGCAGCTGATAGAATGAGATTCTTCGCCTAAACGATTGATGAGGCTGATGGCGTTGCTATAGTGAATTTGGAGGTCAAAAAATTGAGTTGTCCATAAGATGTATCTAATATCGCGACCCCTATTTGCTTTGACAATATAGGGTTCAGGTGGAGGAATGCTTAGTAGTACTGCCACGAGCTACTTGAAGGCACTGTGATAGGAAATGTGAAACCGGTGAGCCGAAACGACATCTCAGCTTTAGGCAGTAGCACTATGGCTTTCAACATTAATGGTTTCAACTTCAACCTCTCTGTAGTTGATAGTTAAGGTCACGTAATTAACACCCGGGCTTATATTATTAACCGCCAAGACGATGAATTGTGTGCTTTGGTAGATGCCGTGGTGGCCGACTGATGGAAATTAGAGATGTAATTCGTTGGTGCGTCTATGTGATCACATTAATCCGTCCAGGTTATTGTCAGTGGTTAGCATGTGTCAACAACTACCCCTATCCTAAGCCAAGTTTAACCTAAGATGACATTGTCGAATAGTGGCAGTCAATGTCGTATTTTACTCAGGTCCTGGTACCCTAGCCTACTTCCCACCTTGTTGTTATTTAGTCGATCGATTTGGATGTTTGAGTGAAGGATTTGAGCGAATTACTAGTTTAGAGTTTCGTGGTTATGCACACACCTCCGAGTATGCCTCCCCTAGACCCATATAAATTCACCTCGATCTAGGATATCTTATCTAGGGCATTAAGCTCGTAGCTCCTTTCAATGGATACCAATGCTGTCAAAGCCGAGCCGGAGTATGACCCGGTAGCGTGAACGGCTCGGTCATTAGTGGTCCAGCCGGCATTAGACCGTTTAAAAATCGTTTGAGAACCAGTACATTATAAACAATATAATATCATAGTAGAACACACATAAAGTAATAATTCAATGATTTAATGAGTAAAAATGATAATTACAGGTTCCATTTAATAATTCTACACAACATATATATACAACAACTAAAAAAACCCTAACCTAATCCTAAGCGACAGCGCCGCTTCCCCACCCATCACTCTCCTTCCTTCCGCTTCCCTATCCCCCTCCCTCTCTCCTTCCTCCTCTCCACCGCCGCACCTATTTTCATTTTTCAGCCACTATAGCCTTCTGCAATTCCTCAAAAATCCATCACCACATTCAATTCTTCCTCATCATTTCTTAACCCGTAAATGCTCTTCCTCGTCCCAATCCGCGAAATGGCTCGGATTCAATCCAAGCCTCTGGTGAGACTGGGCAGCTTAGCGGGGAGCTGCTTGCGACGGTGGCAACGGGATGGAAGCGCCGGGAGCGGGGAGCTGCTTGCTACAACAAGGACTGGCGATGGCGACTGGGGATGGTGATGTCGTTGGGAAGCGCCGATGCCGGGACAAGAGGTGTTGACGGCCGATTCCACGATTGGCCTTTTTCTTTTAGGGTAAACCAAACGGCCGAACCGCGCGACCGGCTTGAGCGGCTCGAGCGGTTAACCGCTTCGGCCGCTCGCCGGCCGCTGTATAAAACCGTGGCGGTTAAATAGCTGATCCGAGCCGGTTTTACGGCCGGGTGGCGGCTTTGGCGGTCCAGCCGGCCGGCTCGGTTCGGCTTTGACAGCACTAATGGATACTATCCACCGTCCACATCGAGGTTTTATCCCGTGTTCTATCTAGTAAGTCTACGTATAGTAGGGGTTCGGTCGCCTCGACCACCATAGATCCCTATTCATATATCTACCTTAATTTGTTTGATGGCACATACCCGTCTAACCCTAGAACTCCATACCCAACATAGAAACATAAAGTAGGCTAATAAAGAAGATTAAGGCGACTTACCCAAACACAATCAATGATAGAATCGCAATAGAATCAACTAGATAACACATTCATTCATTCAAACCCTAGAATATCCATACATACATAGTAAACCCAAAAACTAGAGTTTGGGGTTTAGAACCCCTACTACCTTAGAAGACTACTTCATAAATGAGTGAAGAAGATACATAGAAGAGGTGGAAGAAGACTTGATGTTGAGAAAGATGCCTCCTCTAGCTCCTTCTCCTCTTCTCCTTCCTTCAGCTTCTCTCTCTTCTCTATCTCTAAAACCAAAAATTCATTTATCAAAATCAGCTCTCTCAAAAGGGGGAAATACGTCTTCTATTTATAGGCAATCAAGGGACGGAGAAGTTCGCGGCCGTGATCTTTAATAGCGAGGTCACGATCTTGCAACGCTGTCGTATTGGCCTTTGGGATTGAGGAGATCGCGGGCTGACTTCGCGGTCGCGATCCTTCGGTCGCTGCCGTGATCTTCCTCGTGGTCAAAATACACTATGGTCGTGATTCGACTAGGGAAACTCTATGCTTTTCGCGAAGTTCCCGCCCTGAGCCTCCAATTCATCGCGGCCGCGATCTTCAGCTTGACTTCGCGGTCCATGTTCTCGACCGTGATCTTCTCTTCTAGGCCACGATTTTCAGTTTTCTACCCCCTTGCTACAATTGCGACCTTGTTTTGTACTTAATTCGCAATTATTGCATTAGGAACGAAATCGGGATGCAATTGACGATGTTCACGCAATTATGCACATGAATTGACACGAAACAAACCTCAATATGAAGGGTAAATAACACCAATTTAGGTGTTATCAAACTCCACCGCACTTAGGCGTTTTCTTGTCCCCAAGCAAACCTACTCAAACCTAATGCAACATGATACACAAACCAATGGGGAATGCACTCTAGTTCTTCATTGCATAAAGAAGAGTAGACGGAGATGAATGAACGTTACTATCATCTTACTGTGCAAGCACAAACTCTTGGGTGAGGATCATACTTACTACCTTAGGCCGAACATTCAAGGTGTCCCCCGGGGGATTCTCAAACAACAATCAAGCACAAGAACTCTCAAAAGTGCTTTTCATTCTTTCTTATGATCAAGAGTTGTCATTTATTTGTCTCCTTTTTCAACATTTAAGCGCATTGCACCTAGCTTTTGCAATTATTTTGCAAACAAGCATCTCTCCCTGATTGACCAAGAGCGGATAAACCATAGTCTTCCCTTTCAAGGTCACATGTGGGGAAGTTGATGGGCAGATTCATCTTAGCCCGAGCACCATTTCCCAGTCTGCGCTCCACATTGGGCTGTCACACATGTCGGGTACAAACGAGAGCTTTGAGGTCTTATGAATCGTTAAAAGGTACTTTGGACCTTGGCATATGATTCTGTGAGGAGGAAAGATGCTTGGGGGATGGTTAGTAGTGAAAGATGGTAAGGACACAATAAAGCTATTTGATCCCCAAGCATATCCTCAAAGCGCACTATGAATCCATGAGGATTAGTTGCCTCTCATGTGAGCCTCATTTGCAAAAGATTTTTCTCTCTTTTCTTTCTTTTTTAATACGCAAAAATCTTTAAAAACTTCGAGTTCAAAAGTCAAACAAAGCAAAAGAGTATTACCGCACACATGTTCTTCCTAAAATAACACATATTGTCTACTCACAAAAGAGGAAGAAGATAGTATTACCACACAGTGGTACTCTAATCATGCAACTATCACCTGGCGAGCTTAACACAACAATCATCTAACAAATCAAAGCATATTGAGTATGGAGTTGCAAGGAACAAGGTGATTTGGAACCCTCAAATTTGAAAAAAAGAAGAAAAATTGGGTAATGCATTGAAGGTTCCAAAACACTATCATTTGACCATTGATCATCACAACACAAACACAATTGCTAGCATACTCTCCCATACGCATTCATCAACGTCTTACATTAAAAAACAAGTGAGGATACTAGCAATTCATGGTTCAACCAATCATGATAATCATTCAAACAGTCACACCATCCCTCCCCCCCCCCCCCACCCCACACACACTTGAGCAACCCGACTCGTGGGGTTCATTGATCTAGTGAATTAACATTTAAGTGCACGCACAAGAGAGGAAGAATGGGTTATCCCTAAACAAAAATATAAAAACGAATCTCCCACAAACACATATTTTATCAAGCATACTAAAGATTTAAAAAGACAAAAAATAGGAATCGGCCCCTAGATATCAAGTTGTCTTCGATGTACGGTTGGAGCATATGGTAGTTGCCAATCAGAGGTTCTTTCTTGCAAATATGATTGATAGAACCCCACGAGTCGGGTTCTATCTAGGGATTGAGAATAGGAAAGGAAATCAACGAGTGGTTGATCTTAGGAAAGAAATGGTGGAAGGAGAGATGAGAATTGAGTGAAGATGATGGTGAGAAGGGAAACAGGACGGCGGCGGCCGCTTGAGAGAGAGAGGAAGGAGAGTTGGCAGAGGGAGGCGAGAGATAGAAAGATTAGGGTCACTACAAGAAAACTTGTCTATAGAAGCAGAAGTTATTTGCGTCTAAAAGTTAATTATTTGTTTCTGTATATCTTTTGAAGTAAATAGGTTATTTGAATCGGACGCCTCTGTCTCTAATTTCCTTTAGAAGCAAATGTCGATGCATATAATATCTGCTTCTAATTGAGAAATTTGAGTGAAATCTTTTTTATTCTCACTTTAAAAACCTATATTTTCACTTTTTATTTTAGAGACACATTTTTGTTCCTAATACTAGATTTGGAGGCAATTAAATTTTCTTGTAAAATACCTTATTGAAACGTACAGATGGGTTTTGGAAGCAAATAATTTTGCTTCTATTTCAACTTTTATAACTGTGATTCTATTGTAATATTTTATAATTCTGATTCTATTTTAATTTGTCGCAAATACATAAAGCTCACACCATTTAATTGTATAAATAACAATTTCAACTTTAATAAATAACTTTCTAATATATTTATTCTTCAAATACATGAATACATTCATCATAGAAAAATATACGGATACATTGGGGTTAATTACATAGATATTGTTTTTTTTAATTTACCACAAATAAGGGGATTAAAAAGTATTGACACAGATATTGTGTTTTGGAGAGCAAAACCAACGAGACTACCTGAGAGTCATGTGCCGCCGCCGTTTCTGTTTTTTTGGATCATTTAATTAAAGTTTATAGCGGCGGCACCAAAGACTGAGGCAGTACCGCCTGAGATTGAGGCTGTGTTGTGGGAAATTGTACCTGGCGATGGCGCCAAGGACTTTGGCGGGTCCGCTGGCGTATTGGTGGCTACCCCACCTGTAAAACCAGCGGATTTCATTTCATTTGTTCACCACAAAAAAAAATCAACGAAGTTTGAGGAGGAGAAGCTCTGGTTGCTGCTGCAAAAATGGCTAATAGGTAAGAGACACATTTATTTTTTAATTATATTATTCAAATGCTATTATGATTTTCTTTAGTTAATTAGTGAGTTTGTTTTTTTGTAGTGATTTTAGAAGATTTGAACTAGTCGTTCGGTGGAAATCGAAGAAAGTAGAGGATAATTTGGGTGTCAAATTAGTTGGTGGTAGTAGTTTTCAGTTGACGGTTCTATCCAGGGTAACATATCACAAACTTTGTGAGAATCTAATTCCGAGAATACGGCGTAGAGACGAAGCAGTACAAGATAGTGATGTTATCACATGTTTCACTTACCGTCTTCCAGAATGGCAGAATGGTGTTTTATTTCATTATTCGATGCCTATTGTGGATGATGATAGTTTGAATGTGCTTTTCGATTTTATGGCATGAAACCCTTATTGTTTGGGTGCTGAGATACATGCTGAGCTCAGTGAGAATAGGGATGGAGAGGAAGAAGATACGGAGCATGCCATCCGATCATGACGATGTTGACGTTGACGAGGATGATGCGGAAGAGGAGGAGGAGGAAGATGGCGAAGGAGAGCAGCCTAATTATCCTCCATATATTTACTTGCAGGATAATGAAGAGGACGACGAATTATCATATGCTGATTCATATGGCGTAATTCCAATGCCTGTTGTTGCTAGTTTTGAAGAAGAATTCTACAAGTGGCAGATATTTTACTCGAAACAAGCTGCACAGGTGGCGATTAAATACCGCACTACAACGCAACTTTCAATATGGTGTGGTGGAGTCGTCACCTTCAATCTGGAAGGTCAGATGCTTGAGGCACAAGGATGAAAATTGTCCTTGGATGGTGCTGTTGGATGTCGAGATGTTGGAAGCGAATGGACTGTGAGAAAGGCTGAGTTGGTGCATTCTTGTAGCAGTACGACTCAACCGACGGATCATCTCCATCTTGATGTCGATATTATATCTGAGGCCGTCAAACATTTGGTACGTACCCAACCAAATCTGAGTGTTCTAACTGTGTAGGCCGAGTTGAAAGATAAGTTTAATATGCAAGTTACTTACAAGAAGGCTTGGTATGGGAAACAAAGAGCATTGTAGAAGTTGCATGGAAATTGGGAAGAATCCTACGATTATTTGTGAACATTCTTACGTGTGGTAAAGAGAAAAATTCCAACATCAGTGATTGATTGGGTAAGAGTTCCTTCAGCTCAACCAGGTCATTCGATCTTTCAGCGAGTATTCTGGGCTTATATATGGACCTTGTATAGATGGATTCAAGAATTGTCCAGGAGTCATGGTTGTTGATGAAACATTTCTTACTGGAAAGTATAAAGGAGTGCTACACATGGAGAGCTCATTTGATGGCCGGAAGAAGATTTTTCCAATAGCATTTGCCATCGTGGAGAGCGAGAATACATAAAGTTGGCCATGGTTCATAAATCACGTTAAAGGTTTGACCGATCGAAATGATGTCTGCATCATCTCGGATAGACATGCGGGACTCTATGAAGCCATGGGTGACATCGGAAGAGGTTGGGAGTGGAGATGGTGTGTAACATCCCATTTCGACTAAACCCATATTTCGATCGCTAGAAAGTTCGCGATTTAAAATTGAGCGTTTTATTAGTATTTCGACGAAAATCGGATTATCAATCGATTGTATAAGTATACCCAAAAAAATGAGTGCACCGAAGACACCACCTATATATATATATATATATATAAAAATTAATATAAAAGAATCAATAAGCGGCCGCATATATATTAACATTTCCCCTCCCCCCGTCCATTATTTACAATCATCGTCATCTTTCTTCCATTCTGAGCCGAGAGAAACAGAGAGAGACAGAGCGCTCGGTCAAAAATTCCAAAGCTCAAATCTTGAGCCCTAGTGATCCAAAAATCCCCGCAAGTAATGCCTAATTCATCTATACATCGTGATTTATCGATTTAGAGCTTTAAAACGAGTTTTTGGTTCAGGAATTTCTTGATTTTCCGATAAGCCAAATTAGGGTTTCAGAGTATCCGAAAGCCGGATTGAGCCCAAATTTCATATACGAGCTTCATGCACCGAGGTAATTAATCCTCTGGTTCTAATCCCTATATTTCGGCAATTATTTAGGTCGGGGTCCAAATCGCTGAATTTAGCTCCAGCCAGGGTTTGAAGTGTTTTTATCGAGAATTTGATCCGGAGCCTAGAACTAACATTGACGGGGACACTGCAGGGGATATTAGGACAATCTCGGATTTTGATTCCGGGTTTGTTTGAGAAAGTGAAGTTGGGGTACGGGAGGCTAGAACCGGTGTTTGAACGACCAGAACTGGTGAGGGATTAGCACGGCATACCAGGTTTGTCGTATCATGATAATTATATTGATGCTTACAATTGACCTAGGTGAATTAGAATGACATGATTAGGGGTGTATGGACTTTTATGCTATATGATGAACCATGGATTGTTATATGATATTATTGACTTGCCCTATCCGATATGGACCTTGTTTATGTTGATGATTGCATACATGTTGCCATTTGTGACTTAACCGTTGATATGACTTCATGGGTGTTCGATCAGGTGTTTTGACATGATGTGATATTGTGGTTGTATTTGGATTCACAAGTGGGGAAATAAACTTACCAGGGTGATATTATGATGTTTAAGGAGGATCACTTGCACGAGGGTTTATCCGAGGAAGTGCAATTATACGACTCCTAATTTATCTATGTTGAGCAGCGGCGGATCCAGGATTGGGTAGAGCACTGGGCCACATTGGAAAAAAGCAGAGAAGGCTGGGCCGTAACACGACAAACACTGGAACGAACACCAAAAATCGAAAATTTACACGTGCTATACTAGCTCTGGATCGAGGGAGGGCCGGGCCGCGGCCCGGGGGCGGCCCCCCTAGATCCGCCGCTGATGTTGAGCCAATTATGGCCAGGTCAAGTACATGTGCAAGTAATGAATTATGATTGAGAAAGATGAGATATGAATCATGTATAAAGATACCAAATCTGAGTGTTGTGGTCTCACGGTCAACTACATAGTAATTAGGGCTCCCTATGCTATTACTCTATTATGATATGTATGATAGTCACACCTCTCATGTGGGGGTGACTGAAGAATTCTTACGAGATATGACCACACCCAGAGCGGTGTCGGGGTATGACTACACCCATAGTGGTGTGAGGGTATGTATGACCACATCTGACGGGATGTTGGGGTATGTATGACTACATCTGACGGGATGTGGGTTATGTTTCCCGGGAGAGTTATTAGCATGGAAGTAGCCAGGCTCCTATAAGTAAAACATGATAAGATGCATATGCATAAGTCATGGTGGTTGAAGTTTTTGCCTATTGGGATGTCGGATGCCTGAGGTCTGATCCTAGTGCTTTGGCTTATTTGCTAGATGTATGGTAGGGGTATGCTCAGTTATGAACTCACAATGCTATGATTATCTCACTCAGCTATGAGCTGACCCTCTTTATCCTTTTTCTCTGCTTATGCCATGTGTAAGCAGATCATCATCATCATCATCAGCAGTAGATAGGTGTATAGGTGGGAGCTAAGCAAGAGTTGAAGGCAAGATGAGGTATGGTCTTCAACTATTTTGTGCTTGGACTACTACTCGGGATTTTGGCCAGTAATCCACACCTTTTTTTAAAAAAAATTTGAGAACGTTTTTCATGTGCATACTAGCTTCTGATGTAGTGTGAGATATCCACAGGTGTGGAAACTTGATGATATGTGTATATTTATGTGGTTGTGTAAGTTATGACGACTATGATATGTATTAGTAAGGTATGCAGTTGTGGAGTATGAAACTGTGCCTATGGCTATGAAAGCCAATGTATATGGTTGTGAGTATATATGTTTGTTTATGGATGTAGGGATTCAGATAAATTATTTTGCAGATTTTAGTTACAAGAACTGTTAGCCCATTACGCGAGTAATTCATGACGAAATTTTATTTTGATAAATTTTGATAATTAATGTAACACCCGAGATTTTTTCCGCTGCAATTGTATGAACAATATGATTAGGTAATACGTATAGGGTAGGGTGTTACATGGTGCATGCGACACTACGCAAGCAACTTGCAAAGATAGACTAAACGAAAAATCATGTATAACCAACTATTTCGAGTCGTTAAGCCTTCTTCATTTAATTTTGTTATTTACTTTAATGTAATTTTGTCATGATTTTATCTAACTCGTGGGGATATTTACTTTGTTAGCCGGAGAAAAACGCTTGGAGAAGTTCGATCGTCAAGTTGAGAAATTTAAGAAGGTGGCATCTGATAGTTATATTTCATGTGATAACTGGGTGGACCAACATCAAATTTGTTGGAGCTTAGTGGATGATAACTATAATGGTGGGCGTCGATGGTCTATCATGACATCCAACAGGGCAGAGAGCATCAATGGTGTTTTCAAAGGTATTCATTCACTTCCTATAACTTCTCTTGTGCAACATACCTATTGGAGATTGGTGGAGAAATTCGATAAGATTAGGTTGGAGATAGGAGCAGAAATTAGAGGTGGTCTTCACAGTACTCCACTAAGTGCGAAGAGCTGATGAAGCCCTGGTCACAAAAGGCAGTTGGACATTCCGTGACAACGATTGATCGACGTAAAGGCATCTATGTTGTTCAGACTCCTCCCAACAATTTCAACATCACGGTGTCAAACACACTCACAGTGCACTTTGACGACCGCAACCGGTCGGAATTTTTCACCTGTGGGAAATTTCAAGGAAATAAAATTCCTTGCTGTAGTGGTATTTGTCCAATATCCATACATACATAGTAAACCCTAAAACTAGGGTTTGGGTTTTAGAACCCCTAGTGCATTAGAGGAATACTCCATAAAGGAGAGAAGAAGATAAATTGAAGAGGTGTAAGAAGACTTGATGTTGAGAAAGATGCCTCCTCTCCTCTAGCTCCTTCTTCTCCTCTTCTCCTTCCTTCAGCTTTTCTCTCTTCTCTCTCTAAAACCAAAAAGTCTTCTCTCAAAATCCATCTCTCAAAAGAGGGAAATGGGTCTTCTATTTATAGGCAATCAAGGGACGGAGAAGTTCGCGGCCGGCAGGGTAGAGATTATGGTAGTGATCTTCAATGGCGAGCCCGCGATCTTGCAACACAGTCATATTAGCCTTCGGGATTGAGGAGATCGCGGGCTGACTTTGCGGTCGCGATCTTCCTCGTGGTCAAAATACACTATAGTCGTGATTCGACTAGGGAAACTCCATGTTTCTCCTCGGCTACTTCTTCGCGAAGTTTGCGCCCTGAGGCCTCCAATTCGTGGCAGCGATCTTGGGCTTCCAGGTTGCGATCTTCTGCTTGACTTCGCAGTCCATGATCTAGGCCGTGATCTTCTATTATTGGCCATGATCTTCAGTCTTCTGCCCACTTTCTACACATGTGACCTTGTTTTGTACCAAATTCGCAATTATCGTCTAACACACCCTAAAATCACATCGAATTCAAATAGGAACGAAATAGAGATGCAATTGACAATGTTCAAGCAATTATGCACATGAATTGACACGAAACAAACCTCAAAATGAAGGATAAATAACACCAATTTAGGTGTTATCGCTATGTTGTGTGATAGCCAGGGCCGATTCTGAAATTTGGAAGGCTCTGTTCTATAAATAAAATGTAGCCCAAATTTTTTTTCATAAAAATCTAATAAAACATCAATCCATAAATAAAACTCATTACAATATTATTTAAAACTATATCCATGTCCATTCTTATACTCAATAAAATCTCAAAAATATTAGGCCCAACACGGCCCACTTATGTACCGTGCCGTGCCCGTGCTTGTGCCCGTGCCCATGAAGTGGAGGCCCAGCACGGCCCATAAATTATTCGTTCTCGTACCGGGTTGGCTCATTTATTTTGTGCTCGTGCTCGTGTCGTGCTCTAACCGTGTCGCGCCGTGCTAGCCCGTGGGCGGCCCGACCCGGTGCCCACGTACAGTTCTGCCTCAAGTAGTCTAATATTCGATACACAATAGTAATTTGCCCTATTTATAATCAAGATCGTAGAGATTCCTATAATATGGACACACTGTGCTAGAGGGTCTCCCCGCACACGCACAAGATCGCTCGGGTGATAATTGTGCTGGAGCCATTTTGGATAAAGTAGAACACCTTAGGGATGTCTTCCCGAGGTTTTGTTTGAGTTTGGTGGGGTGGGTGACAATTGGGTTGCCCAATTGGTGACTATGAATGTCTTTTCTGTTGTCTCATTTAAGTCTGAGCAGGTTTGATTTTCGTAGGTGTTTGGTGTGGAATTGGTATTAGTCAAGAAATCTCAAAACAAGACTCGAATATGATAGACTGATACAATGAAAGGACATAGTATATCAACATCAATTACAGAGAACACATCAATTATCTATAAAAAATCCTAGTTGCCTTTTATCTTCATCCATAACCCCAAAAAGATGTCATCAGCTGAAAATCATGAACCAACAGAGCCACCACCACTTCCACTTCACGCTCAACTTCACCATGTATTAAAAACACATAGATTTAACCTACCAACAGATAATTAAATGATAATTATCTTTATAAACTTTGCTTGACTTACCATATAAATTGTATGTTAATTATTTTAAAATAATAACTATCCATAAATTGATTTTTTGTTCGCGAATCAAATGATTGATTTTGCTTCAGCAAAAAAAAAAAACAAAAAAAGTGGGTTGCTCTCTCCTTCCACCCACGACTGGCGGTTACATCCCTAAGACTCACCATCGTGTGATTCCCCTCTCACGTTTCCGGCGAAGTGCCTCCGCTTTCTCAGTGGTTTGGCTCTGTCATGGGGTTCTCAATCGACATTTCAAGGCTTCAACTGACCTTCTCCAAACAAGTATTAATCATGCATCCCCATTCCAATTATCCTTCTTTCTTTGTGACAAACCGTACCTTTCTCTTTTCAATGGTTGCTGAACTCTTTGTTGTTTTCAACGATATTGTTGTTGCTATAGCGGAAGAGAGAGCAGAATTCAGCCTTCTGGGTAAGATCCATGGTCATGCTCCCTCTCTCGCGAGCCATCATAATATCTTGGTGGATCTTTGGAATTGTTACGACTTGCTGACGGTGCTACCTGCTGAAGAGGGCCTCACCAATTCATCTTCTCGGATTCCTCGGATCATCGTTGCATTCGAGACAGATCCCCTTGGATTCAACAACGCTTCCTGATTCACCTTCGCCCCTGGTGTGTCCAACTCCGGCGGCCGCCGAGTCCCTCTTTCACGTTCCCCTATGGGTTCAATTCTGAAAGGTTCCTACTTCGGCCGTAGTAAGGTGTGTTTCAAAGTTTCAGTTTATTCTGAAAACTACATCTTTTTTGCTTTTGTTGTGGTGTTATAGGCTATGTCAGTGCTCGTTGCGACATACTCCTCACCATGACTGGTCAAGATCTTCCTTATGGTAAACATATTCTAATTTTTGACAAAGGCCATCGAGTTGATGAGCATACCCTATGAAAGAAGGTAGCTCGCTTCTCATGGAACCAGACTGATTCGGAAGTAGGGGTGCTAAACGGTCGGTAATCGGTTAAACCGGTTACCGTTTGACCGGTTTCCGGTATACTGCAATCTCGCACTCCGCTTCCGTTAGTCGATACCGAGAATTATCGGTATACCGCATACCGATTGCAACGGTTTCGGTAATGTAACCGGTGTCCCGAATTTCCGGCAGGCTGTTCTGGCTGGGCGGCAATTATTTAGTGCCGATGGAAATAATTAGAGACCCAAGTCCCAACTTCTCGTTGTCAACAAGTCCATTGAGATAAATATTGTCCTCTTGTCCATTTGTCTTGTTCACTTGTCCTCTTGTGTCTGCTAGTGGAAGAAATAAAGACAATATATATCTGTCAATACACAATAGTATATCATCAGTTCATCACAAAGACACAAACTCACTCTTTCAAGTTTCATTGCTGGACGAAAACAGAGCAACGGCCAATGGCGAAGGGGCTTGACTGAAAGTTTGAAACAGAGCTTGACCGAGAGGATGACGGGTCTGGATTTGGGCTCCTGGGTTGTGTCTCTTGGCTCTTGGGTGAAGCTTGCGCCAGCGACATAGACGACAGGGTTCGACGGAAACAGAGCAACGGCGACGAGGCTTGACGGAGACCGAGCCTGGCGGAGAGGATGACTGGATGAGGGCTGCTGGGTCGTGTCTCTTGACCGTTGGGTGGAGCTTGCGTCAAGGATGGAAATGATAGAAACCGAGGGTGAGAGGGGTGAGGCAGGGTCGGTCGGCCGGCTGGGCCGGGTGGGGAGTGACCATTTTGTTATTTTCCATTATTTTCCTTTGAACTCATAAAAAGGGATTCTGTACACTCATTTGGGAATTATGGAATAGAATATCAGAAATCCCTAATCCTATCTTTCTCTTGTTCTTCCCCAATTCTCCCAAATCCCTAAATCTTCTTCTCTTCAATCCCTAATTCCCATTCTTAATCTCTTTCTTAGCATCACGCTTCTATCATTTGGTATCAGAGCCAACATGAGTCCTTCGAAACTCACTGATCCAACCTGGGCTCGTACACGACAGCTAATCGACTTCACGCTCTCTGAACTCAGGCGAGAGGCGCAGGACCATGGGTGGACAGCAGCAGCGGCGGCCGAGGTGGCCGAGCCAGTCGCGGCGGTCGCAGACCCGACGGGGCCGACGCGGCGCACGAGCGCGGCGGAGAGCGACGGCGGGCGCGCGATGGAGGCGGGCGGCGAGCGGCGAGGGGTGGCGGCTGGTGGGCGCCGCGGCGAGTCGGGCGAAAGGGGAGGAGGCGCGAGCGCCGAGGCAGCGCCGATAGGGGGTGCGGCGTCAGGCGGGGACGGCGGCAGCGAGCAGGGGCAGAGGATCGGCGACGTCGCTTCTCTCTCTCTCCACTCGGCGACCGGGCTGCCTACGCCGGGCACGCTGCGATTCCAGGCTCGAGTGGGAGGGGTGACCGCGCTGACGTTGGTGGACAGCGGCGCCTCACTCAATTGCATTAGTGCCGAGCTTGCCGGGACTCTATCCATGGCGCCGAGTGCAGTGGAGAAGATGGTGGTTCGGGTTGCGAATGGGGCGCCTATGCAGTGTACCACGGTTTATCGGGGGCTTGCTCTGGAGATTCAAGGCTTGCCGGTAACAGCTGATTTCTTTGTGCTACCCATCAGGGGATTTGATATTATCCTGGGCATTCCTTGGCTGCAGAGTTTAGGACCGACTACCACTGATTGGAAGGGCTTGACCATGCGGTTTAAGTGGAGGGATAAGGAGTGGAGCTTACAAGGGCTTACCACTGCTTTGGGGCCCATTTCCATCCATGATAGCAGCGAGATGGGAGAGGCGGACTTCGCCGTGCTGTGCTGGCCGATGGAGACTGGGGAGACCCAGGAAATGGCCCCTGATCTGCAGCTAGTCCTTGACAGGTTCGCCGTGATCTTCCAGGAACCGACTGCTCTCCCGCCACATCGCCAGGTGGATCACGGAATTCAGCTGAAGGATGGGGTGGAAGCTGTTAATGTTCGACCATACAGGTACGGTCACTCGCAGAAGGAGGAGATTGAGCGTCAGGTTGCTGAGATGCTGACTACCGGGCTGATCAGGCCCAGCACTAGTCCCTTTTCTTCACCGGTGCTTCTGGTCAAGAAAAAGGACGGGACCTGGCGGTTCTGCACTGACTACCGGGCCCTCAACGCCGCGACAGTGAAGGACCGTTTCCCGATTCCGACGGTGGATGACATGCTTGATGAGCTGCACGGGTCCTCTTATTTCACTAAGCTCGACCTGAGGGCCGGCTATCACCAGATCCGGATGAGGGAGGAGGATGCACACAAGACAACCTTCCGGACCCATAACGGCCATTATGAGTACTTGGTAATGCCGTTCGGGTTGTGCAATGCCCCTTCGACCTTCCAGGCAGCTATGAACGACATCTTCCGGCCCCTGCTTCGTCGGTACGTCCTGGTCTTTTTTGATGACATTCTTATTTACAGCCCGACGTGGGAGGCCCATTTGCAGCATTTGCAGGCTGTGTTTGAGATTTTGCAGCAGCACCAGTACTACCTCAAGGCTTCAAAATGTGCCTTTGGGGTTCAGAAGGTGGAGTATCTGGGGCACATTGTCACGCCTCAGGGGGTACAGGTGGACCAGAAGAAGATCCAAGCCATGGTGGAGTGGCCGACCCCGACCACTGTCACTGAACTGCGGGGATTCCTGGGCTTGACAGGTTATTACCGGAAGTTTGTACAGGGCTACAGCATGATTGCTCGGCCCTTGACTAATCTGTTGAAGAAAGGCGGGTTCGTTTGGAATGCAGAGGCCGATGCAGCATTCTGCCAGCTGAAGCAGGCCATGACCACCACCCCGACTCTAGTTATGCCTGACTTCTCTCGCCCCTTTGTTATTGAGGCAGACGCATCAGGCCGGGGCATTGGAGCAGTGTTATCACAGGATAAGCACCCGGTAGCCTTCATGAGTAAGACTCTGGCGCCTTCCAAGGAGGCTTGGTCCACCTACCAGAAGGAGATGCAGGCTATCATTACGGCAGTCCAGATGTGGCGGCCCTACCTTCTGGGACAAAAGTTCCACATTTACACCGATCATCAGAGTCTGAGGAATTTATTGGAGCAGCGAGTTTCCACTCCCGATCACCACAAGTGGGTCTCCAAGCTCCTGGGGTATGATTATGAGATTCACTACCGCCCCGGACCATCTAATGTCGTGGCGGATGGTCTATCGAGGCGCCCCGGGAGTGAGATTTTGGCGGCAGTTACAGGGCCAGTACCCCAGTTCTGGGACGTTCTGCGAGCTCTTATGGAGACGGACGAGTATCTGCAGGGATGCCGTGAGATAGCGGTTAGCGCCGATCCCGGCCACTACTCTTGTCGGCAGGGGTTGGTGTTCTTCCGAGGGCGGGTGGTGCTTTCCCGGGGGTCATCCCTAGTGACGACAGTGTTGCAGGAGTTCCATGACTCTCCGTTTGGAGGGCATTCGGGGGTGGAGCGGACACTGAGGAGGATCCGAGCTCAGTTCTATTGGCCCCAGATGGGCCGGGATGTGAAGGACTATGTTGCATCTTGTGACACCTGTCAGAGAGTCAAGGCATCCCATTTGCGACCGGCGGGTCTCCTGCAGCCGTTACCGGTGCCGGAAAGGGTGTGGGAGGATATCAGTATGGATTTTATTGTCGGGTTGCCACCATCTGGAGGGAAGACCGTCCTGTTCGTCGTCGTGGATCGACTGACGAAGTACGCCCATTTCATGGCCCTGGCACACCCGTATACCGCGCGATCAGTGGCTGAGCAGTTTGTCTTAGGGGTGGTACGGCATCACGGATTCCCGAGGTCCATTGTCAGCGACCGAGACTCCGTTTTCTTGAGTCGTTTTTGGCAGGAGGTGTTTACGTTGGCTCGGACACAGTTGCGGATGAGTTCGGCCTATCACCCCCAGACTGATGGCCAGACGGAGGTGGTTAACCGCTATTTGGAGCAGTATTTGCGTTGTTTCACCCATCAGCAGCCCCGACGGTGGCTAGCCTATTTACCATGGGCCGAGCTATGGTATAACTCCACGTACCATAGGGCCATCCAGATGACACCGTTTGAGGCTTTGTATGGGCGTGCCCCACCTTCTCTGGTACGTTATCAGGTGGGTTCCAGCCCAGTGGATGCAGTGGATCGGTGGTTAGGAGAGCGGGATGAGGCTTTGGATCAGCTCAAGGCCAATCTGGCGGCTGCCAATAACAAGATGAAACAACTGGCTGATGCAGGGCGACGAGAGGAGGAGTTCGAGGTGGGTGACTGGGTTCTGCTCCGTCTGCATCCCTACAGGCGGGCTTCTGTATTCCGGCGGGCATATCAGAAGTTGGCGGCGCGGTACTTTGGACCGTATGAGGTGCTGCAGAAGGTTAATCCGGTGGCCTATCGTCTTCAGCTACCAGCCGATTCGCGCATTCACTCTACCTTTCATGTGTCCCTCTTGAAGAGGTACCGCGGCGTGGCTGATCGAGTGGAGACAACTGCACCTCCGGTGTCGGCAGACGGTGATCTCGAGCTGGTTCCATTGCAGGTGATAGACACCAGGTGGGTCAAGAAGGGCGGACGCGTGATCGAGGAAAGCCTGGTCCTGTGGCAGCACATGGAGCGGGAGGACGCCACTTGGGAGGAGACTGCAACCCTTCGGCAGCGGTTCCCGACATTCGACCTTGAGGACAAGGTCGCTTCTGATGGGGAAGGGGATGATAGAAACCGAGGGTGAGAGGGGTGAGGCTGGGTCGGTCGGCCGGCTGGGCCGGGTGGGGAGTGACCATTTTGTTATTTTCCATTATTTTCCTTTGAACTCATAAAAAGGGATTCTGTACACTCATTTGGGAATTATGGAATAGAATATCAGAAATCCCTAATCCTATCTTTCTCTTGTTCTTTCCCAATTCTCCCAAATCCCTAAATCTTCTTCTCTTCAATCCCTAATTCCCATTCTTAATCTCTTTCTTAGCATCACGCTTCTATCAGGAAACTACGTTTGAATTCGAATTCGATGAACGGAGGATTCGAGGAGGGATCGGCGGTCATGGTGCAGCAGGCAGGGGATAGAATAATAGATGTCTGATTTAGATGTTTAATTAATTACTTAGGGGTTAGGGCTTTTTGGGTGGCCGACGTTTCGTTGCTACAAATCCTAATCGTTGTTTTGTTCGTTGATGTCTCTTGATTTCCGTTTACCAGTCGGTGCCGGAATACCGATCGACCGAATGCCAGCTTTGATCCCGGTATACCGCTGGGTAAATATTCTCCTCCGATTACCGTTTGCTTCGGTTAGCGGTTAAACCGATAACCGCAGTTACCGGTTAGCACCCCTATTTGGAAGGACACCCGCGAGGAGATCATGCCCACAACATGTCTGGCCTACAACATCTGTAACTAAGGCCTGCTCTTGCAGGTCCTTCTTCTTTGGCTCCTGATTCCCAGTCCCGCAAACATGGCTTGCTGGAAGATGGTGAAATTCTGCCAGCCCCCAAGGCAATGTGTGTGGAGGAATCTGAAGGAATGCTGCTCCCTAATACTGATTTTGTTCAGGTGGAGGAAACCGGCCTCGATCTTTCCCAACCCCAGATATGAGTATCTTTGCATGGAACTGCCGAGGATTTAGCAAATCCTTGGCGCGGAGGTCTCTGTTAAATGTCGTATTTAGTAGGTCTCCTATGATTGTCTTTATTTGTGAAACAAAATGTCGTGATAGAAAAGTTAAGTTGCGTCTTACTCGTCCAGGCTTTCCTAATTATGTTCTTGTGAGTCCCATAAACACTTCAGGAGGCATGGCACTTGGCCAGGCTGTTGAATTAGATTGTATAGTTGTTTTTCAATGTTCTTCTTTCTTAGTCGTGGACTGTGTTCACCGAATTTATGGTTGCTTTGCTATTGTGTTTGTCCACTTGAGTTGTAATGAGAGTGACAGGGTTGATCAATTAAATGATATTTCTACTTACCTCCTGTCTTTTCTTCCCCCTTCTTCATCATGGGTGACTTCAATTGTCTTCTGGCCTCATCTGAAAAGGTTGGTGTTTGACCCCCAACCCCCCATTCATTATACTTATTACAGAATTATCTTGTTCAACATAACTTGCAGGCTTTAGGATTTGTCGGTCCTCCTTTTATGTGGTCTAACCGTACATCACCTTAGGAGCACATCATGGAGCGTCTTGATCGCTATTTATCTTCTCCATCAGCTCTCACAACTTGGGAAGGTATGCAACTTCATCACTTATCTGACCTTGGATCTGACCACCGCATGATTTTGTTACAGCTTCACCCGGCGGCAGCTCGTACGCAAGCCAATTTTCCACTTTGATTCCCGTTGGATCGATAACCTCAAAGCAACAGGAATATTGGACACGGAATGGTGTCGCCCTTGTAGTGGCACACAACAATTCCATCTTGGCATCAACTTTTCCACTGGGCATCTAAAAGCACATCTAACTCTGCCAGAGCCATCGGAGAAATCAAGGATGTAATCACTATCACCCGAGAAACGTCTCCTATAGATTGGGGTACCATCAGCCAACTGGAACAATAACTATCTGAAGCATATATTCAAGAGGAGATATATTGGTATCAGATTCACGGGCTCACTGGCTAACGTAAGGAGACTCCAACTAAAGATTCTTTCATCTTACTACCTTGCAAAAACAGGATTATGGCACTGCGAGATGACAATGGAATTTTTCATTCGAATGAAACGGAAAAAGGTATGCTTGTTGTCCAATATTTTATCAATCAATTCACTTCCGAATGTTCGAATGTCTAATCCTTCTTAGATTCCCTAGTGGTGCCTGTACTGATTACTAATGAAATGAATTCTTTTTTAACTGCTCGCATTACTAGAGATGACATTCCTTCCGCTGTTTTCAGTATAGGTGGTTATCAGGCCCCGGTTCAGATAGGTTTACCGGTATTTTCTTTCAATCTTTTTGGGGCTTATCAGGTGATTTAGTTGTGGTAGCGGTACAATATATTTTTTTATTTCAAGACATCTTCTACCCAATTTTAATCATACTTGGATCACCCTATTGCCCAAAGTCCCAAAATGCAGATACAATGAGACAAATGCGGCCAATTGGAGTATGCCAAGTCCCATACAAGGTGATTTCTAAGGTTCTTACAAGTCGCCTTGCATCCATCCTCCCTAGAGTGGTAAGTCCTTCTCAAAATAGATTTATAAAGGGACGGTTAATCTCTGATAACATCCTTATTAGGTAGGAAATTCAGCATTTTCTCAAAACTAAGACTTCTGGACATGAAAAATGAATGGCCTTAAAGCTAGACATGGAAGAAGCTTATGATAGGATAGAAATGAGAGTTTTTATTCCCATTGTTACATCCTCTGGGTTGTTGTAATGTTTGGTTGGATTGGTTACGTCAATGTGTTTCAACTGTAACCTTCTCATTCTTAATTAATGGTTCACCCCATGGTTTCTTTCATCATGAACGTGGCATACCAAGGAGATCCTTTATCTCCATTGATGTTTGCTCTCTACACAAAAGGGTTTTCTCATTTCATCGACATGAAATACAAGCTCAATTTCTCCATGGCATGAAAATACATTGGCGGTGCCCGGTGATTTCGCATCTTTTCGTTGCCGATGATTCTTATTTATTCCTAAGAGCTTCTATCCCTGAATGCCATAATATTCGTGCCTTGTTTGCTTCTTACCAACGGCTTAGCGCCAAAAGGTTAATTTGCACAAATCATCAGTCACCTTCAGTAGCAACACATCTCCTACTGACGTAGCAGCAATGCTATCTCTATTAGGAATGAATGAAAGTACCACAGAAGATCGCTACCTTTGGATCCCTACTCACATATCACGTTCCAAGCATGCTACTTTCCATTTCATCGAAGACAAGCTCGTTACTCGGCCACAACACAAGGCTCTCTCACTTGCTTCCACGGAAGTTCTCTCACTTACCAAAATATGCAATGCTAAGCTTTCGTATGACAGTTACATTTTGCCATCGTCTAAATGGTCATCTATCGAGGTTTTGGTGGGTTCAACAAGATAGGGATACGGGCATGAACTTGACATTCTGGAGATCCCTCTGCGACCACAAGAACAATGGTGGACTTGGATTTTGAGGTTTTGACAGTAATAATAAAGCTCTTCTTGCCAAACAAGCTTGGCGCATCCTGCAGAATCTGGATTTTCCTCTTGCTGTCATGTACAAAGCTAAATATGTCTCTCAAGTCTCGTTTTTGCAGGCCACTCCTGGTACTCAGCCATCTTGGGCTTAACAAGGCGTCTTGGTTGGTCGTGACCTACAACTGCAGGGGCTCCGATGGACTGGTTCCGGTACACTAGTTCACATCCTGGATGATTGATGGCTTCCCACCACTCCACCATATAGTCCCAAGTTGTTGCCGCAAGCAACTCTGTCGACAAATCAGGTAGCTTCCTTGATTGATCAATCTAATGAGACATGGCGATCCGATGTTCTGCATACCCTCTTTGATGCTGCCACAATTAAGGTGATTCTTAGCATCCCACTTCCACACCTTCCCCTGGCGGACAAACTTGTTTGGCATTATGAACCGTCAGGTGAGTTTTGTGTCAAATCTGGATACCATATTGCTGCTACTGAATTTGTTCAAAATCCCTCTACCATCTCCATCATTTTCGATTCTTATAACATGTAAAGCTCTTTGAGCTCTCTCGGTTCAACCTAAGCTAAGAATTTTCATTTTGAGATTGGTAAAAGGATTTTTACCTGTTAAAGATGTTATGAGAGATAAATAAATCATAAAGGATGGAAGATTTAGAAGGCTTATTATGTTCAGTTTGTTCACCCACACCCACTGGAAACCTTATCTGACTGTTTCTTGGAATGCAGAATAGCTACTACCTTGTGGGATCTTGCAGGTTATAATCACATTCTTTTGCGAATAAGTTCACTGCATATTGTCATTGGATGGAGGTTTTTGCTATTGGATGCAAGATTAAGTATTTTAGATCTTTCTGATCTTGTATTCCTTTATTGGAGAATTTAGAAAGGAAGATGCTCCTTCACTTATGATTTCATTCAATTTCTCCCAACTACATTACTGCGGAAGTTTAACAGTCAAGTATTGGAATAGAATGTAGCTCAGGAGTCTACCACAACTCGGCGTCGGCGTACTCAACCAGGGCCACCTTCTTCATGCAACACAATTCCCCCACCCATCCCAGAAGGTTTCATGTTGGTCCATTTCGATGGCGCAACAAAAGTCTAGGTTGGCGGCGCCATTGGCTTTGGGATTGTCCTCGCAAAAGACTATTTTGTTTTCTCTTGGTCGGTTCTATGCGGTAGTTTCTAATCCTTTTCTTATTGAGCTAATTGCACTATGTGATGCCATATGCTGGTGCCTTTACCATTCGATTACTAATGTCCTGTTTTGTGGTGGTGCGCAGGTTAGTATCCGGATGGTTGCTGTGAATGACTCGTCTCACGCTCTGGGGGGTGCCATTCTAAAAGAGGTTCAAGCGGTGCAAACATCTCTCGCGCGTGTTTCGTTTTACTTCGTTCCGCGTAGGTATAACAGGGCTGCCCATACCGTGGCGAAACATGCCATTTCATCGATGGATCTACATCTTGTCGACTATCGTTTTGCTCTTTTTTATTTTTCCCGACCTCTTTGGTCTTGTATATTTTTGTATCTTGCTATTCCTTCCGGAATATTTTTGGCAAAAAAAAAAAAGAATGAAATGATTGATTTTAGATTATGCAATAAACTGCGCTTAATAGTTGTTGAATTTTGTATCCTTGATGTTTAATTAATTACTATAAACTATTATGGTCCATAAATATCTTATACTTTGAAAAAGAATTTAACATACCAAAAGCACCAAACGCACCCACCATCATCAATCCATAATTATAAAATGGATGCTGCATATCATTTTTTCATCACCAACCAAAAACTTGTGTGCCAGAATTTTACTTTTTCATCACCAACCAACACCTTGTGTGCATGAATTTTACACTAATAACCGTCTAATTCATCCACTGCCCATCCTACCTAACGCCTTCTTCAACTGTGTGGTAAAATCTACAGCAAGGGCAAACCAATCTAAAGCAGAAATAATTGCCGGGGAAAAAATCTAAACCAGAAAATTTTCATGGACCATACCCACAAAAAAGAGAGGTTATAGTGCTTTGCCAATTGCCAGTCTGCTTGGGATCCAATGCCTAGAAATCCGAACCCATTGCCCGGGCCCCAATTTGTGAATAACATAAAACGGATGTGAACTATAGAATGGACCAGTAATAGCTCCTTTCTGTTTAGCCCAGTCCATCAGGATGTAGAAACCACTCCATGACCTTACACGTCGAACGAACAAAATATAGCCCAAGTTTCACAATAATTTTTTTTAAATGGGTAACCTACTTCATTATATTACGTCAACACTACAGTTACATCATCCCGTAAGAGATAGTCAATGAGCAAAATTGGTAGCCCATCAAGCCAAACCTCTCCACTTTTACAAATATGAATGGTATTGGTAACATACATTAATTTAAAGAAATTATGTATTTTCGAGAAATATGATAATAATGTATGTAATATTATGATATGTCACTTTACTTGTATAGTCGTGACAAATTCCGGATGAATTTTTTAGGTAATTGGTAGAGTACATAATACCGTGTATTATGCATGATTTAATAAAATAATTTTTTTACCAAAATAATGTATAAGAAAAAGCATGTATTTTAGAAATCAATGTATTTGTAATAAAAATTTTCAAATTAAAACATTGCAGATAAAACATAACTGACCCATCTATAAATTTCTGTTTGTCATTTTCTTTTTAGCCTCTCCCGTGGAATACAGACTTGTTGGACGAAATGCTTATATCATCAAGAGCAACTTGGCCCCCCATAAACCAATCAATTAGAAATTGCAAATATGGTGGCTTAGGATAGGGTGAGTAACCCTTTGTTACTCACCCGTGAGTAACCACCTAGGGACCGTCGATCTTGGCCGGACGGATCTTGTGGCTGTGATTGATGCGGTGATTTTTGTCCACGGTCAGGGGCATTTTTGTCCGATATTTTATATTTGAATTAAATGACTTTCCCTCTTTGTCCGTTGCAAATCTTTCTGTGCGTGAGTTGGATTCGGATTTTGGAGAGAGAAACTACGAGCAGGGGGAGCAGCAGCTGAGAAACAAGGACGGCGATTCTCCATGGTTGATCGACGGCGATAGAAACTGCGAGCAGCAGCTTCGAATCAAGCTTTCTGATTCTCCATAATTGATCGACGTGTGCGCGAGTTGGATTCGGTTTTTGTAGAGAGAAATTGCGAGCAGCCGCTGCGAAACAGGGGACGGCGAATCTTTTCTGATTCTCCATAATTGATCGACGACGAGGTTAGATATTAGTTTTTTTGATTCTTTCTGTTTAGCTAATCGAGTTTTCTGTTGATCTCTGGTTTCGTTGGAGGTTTTTCATTGCTGCTAGTCGAGCTTGTATATGTTTAGCTAATCGAGCTTGTTCATGTGTTATGTTCTTTGTGTTTTGGCAGTATTCTGGTGAGATGAGTAACGTAAATTGTGGCGATGTTGTTCCAATTGATAGATCTGGTTCTTCAACCAGCGTTGTAGGATCTGGTTCTTCATCTAGTGCTGTTGGAACTGCTTCTTCATCTATTGATCTTGGATTTGATCATTCAGCTAACTCTGGTGAATCAGGAGGTAAGATATGCAAATTTGTTTGTTTATTGAAGTTTGTATAGTGTCGTAATTTGATTTTACCATGCCTTATCATGTGGTAATTGATTTTACAGTACATTACCATGAGGTAAAATGTGGTAATTAGGAAGTTAAATGTGATGTTTCTGTGTGATAATTGATTTTACCATGCCATACCATATGGTATAGTGTGGTAATTTGATTTTACCATGCCTTATCATGTGGTAATTGATTTTACAGTACATTACCATGTGGTAAAATGTGGTAATTAGGAAGTTAAACTTGAGGATTCTGTGTGATAATTGATTTTACCATGCCATACCATATGGTATAGTGTGGTAATTTGATTTTACCATGCCATACCATGTGGTATAGTGTGGTAGTTTGATTTTACCATGCCATACCATATGGTATAGGGTGGTAATTTGATTTTACCATGCCTTATCATGTGGTAATTGATTTTACAGTACATTACCATGTGGTAAAATGTGGTAATTAGGAAGTTAAATGTGAGGGTTCTGTGTGATAATTGATTTTACCATGCCATACCATGGTGGTAACTCTTGTATCATGGCTGTAATTATTGGTATACATTGAGATTTCATACTGTTGTGGTGTGGAATCCATTTAATATGTTGTTTCATAATGTTTGTAGGTTTCAATGGTATAGATCCTACTGTTCGTGATTCTTGGAAGGACTTAGAGTTCAATACACCAGATGATGCATATAATTTTTATGTTGATTATGGGAATCATGAAGGTTTTGGTGTGAGGATTTATAACCAATCAGCGTGTCCGAAGCTCAATGGTGGTTCTTCAGCTGTATATTATATCAAGTATTGTTGCAATAAGGAAGGTTGGAAAAGAGGTAGCGAGAATAACCCTGATAATGTAGGTGTTGTTGATACGACGGTTCGTGTTCGTAATGTTCCGGAACTCAGGGGTGGATGTAATGGTGCTTATATACGACTGAGGTGGTTCAAAGAGTTTAAATGCTACAAGATCTATCGTTGGTATAATGTGCACAACCATGACATGATTCCTGAGTCTCTGCGTCACTATGTGAGATCCAGCAGACGAATGGCTCCTGTGTATAAGATGTTGGCAGAGGTGAATGATGCTGCTGGTATTGGTGTGACTTCTTCGTATAATGCAATTACTAGGGCTGGTGGTGGTCGGAAGTTTGTTGGGTTCACAAAGAATGATTTGAAGAACCATCTGCGAACGGTTAGGACGTCATCAATGGAGTATGGTGATGCGACTGCATTGCTTGAATACTTTAGACGTCAAGCACAGCTGGATCCTGGGTTCTTTCATGAGGTGGAGGTTGATGTTGAAGAGAACATTGCTAGTATTTTTTGGGCAGATGGGAAGATGAGGATGGATTATCATTATTTTGGTGATTCAATTAGTTTTGATACTACTTACCGGACTAACAAAGAGTATCGGCCACTAGGTATGTTTTCTAGTTTGTTGTTTATTATTGTGTTTGTTAGTTTGTATGATTATTATTATTATCATTCTGTATCATGTTTTTTTTTTGTTCTTAAAAGTATTTTACCATATGGTATGTGTTGGTAACAAGGTTATTTGAGGTGGTTTTTGTTCTTAAAAGTATTTTACCATATGGTATGTGTTGGTAACAAGGTTATTTGAGGTGGTTTTTGTGCTTAAAAGTCTTTTACCATATGGTATGGGTTGGTAACAAGGTTATTTGTGGTGTTTTTTGCGTTGTTAGAAGTGTGTACTATATGGTAGTCTGGTGTGGATTGTTTTTTTTTTCTTAGGAGTCTTTACCACATGGTATGAGTCTTTACCATATGGTATGGGTTGGTATTATTGTTATTCGTACCTTTTACCACATGGTATGTGTTGGTAGAATTGTTTTTACTCACATTTTGTTATGTTTATGTAGCTTTGTTTGTTGGTTTCAACAATCATCACCAACTGACTGTCTTTGCGGCTGCTCTTCTATATGATGAAGCAACGGCAACATTTGAATGGCTTTTCGATCAGTTTTTGAAATGCATGGGAGGTGTGAGACCGTTATCAATGTTTACTGACCAGGCTGCTGCAATTGCTGCTGGTATAAGGTCTGTTTTCCCAGATTGTTTTCATGGGTTGTGTACATGGCATATTGCTCAGAATGCAGTTGTTAATCTGGGAAGTTTGTGTGACTCTGACTTCCTTCGTGAGCTTAGTTATTTGATGTATAATGCTGATGATGAGGATGATTTTGAGTATAATTGGAAGAAGATGATTGAGAAGTGTTTTCCTGGGAAGGGACCTTTGGGACACAGTTGGTTACAGGGCATTTACAAAGTCAGGACGAAGTGGTCTTCAGCCTGGGTGAATTGTCATTTTGGTGCGGGAATGAAGAGTACCCAGCTAAGTGAGTGCTGCAATAGTAATATTCGACATTACTTGCAGTCAGAGTTTAGCGTTAGTAGGTTCTTTGTGCACTTTGAGAGGATGCTTGATAATAAGAGGGATGCTGAAGAACAAGAAGAGTACTGTGCCTTATCTAGGTTGGCTGATTCTCGGTTTTCTACTAGCCCTATTGTGAAGCAAGTTGCTAATGTGTATACGCCGAAGATATTCAAGTTTTTCCTGGATCAGTACAAGGAATCCCTTGCGTATAATATTTTTTTCCAATATGGAGATAGAACCAGAAGGACATGTAGGACTGTTTGATGTCTTCATATTGGAGGATGACCTTACAAGGTTGGATAGTAGGGTGTTGAAGGTTGATTTTGAAAACGGTGAAATCAAGTGTTCTTGCCGTAAGTGGGAGTCAAGTGGTATGATCTGTAAGCATCAATTAAGGGATATGATATGTTGTGGTCTACAACATGCAATCTGAAGTTCCAGCACATTCCTAGCAGTTTGATTTTGAAGCGGTGGACAAGGGCAGCGAAAACTGGAGGGAACTTTTCTTTTGAAGTTCCGTCTACTGATAGTCCATCGAAATACCGTTCTCGTCTTTTCAATCTGTCAGCTGTTTCTGCATCAATGATCAGCAGGGTTGCATTGGATGATGATTTGTATAAATCAGCCATTGCCTTCATGACTGATTTGATCAAAAAGTGTGAAGCCCTATCGATTACTGAACCTGCTGGAACAAGCACGTCTTCTAACGGTGATAGTAAGTTTTTTTTAATTGTTTAGAGTTTTTTTTGTTTTTGTTATCTGTCATTGATTGTAGTTTGTTTTTGTTATCTTGGTATAGATGATGTACCGGTCCAAAAATTGAAGGGGTTTAAGCCTAAAAAAGATTCATTCAAGCCTTCGAAACGACCAATTCCAGTTGCGGAGGCTGCAAGGGCTGTAAGCAAGAAGAAGAGAAAAACTAGCAGGCTTGAGGAGGAGAATTTGAAGGCTGTTGAAGAAAGTTTAAGGCTGAAGCTGTAATAGTTTTCTTAGAGGATTATCTGAATGAATGGTTGATGCTGGTTGAGTTGTTGAAGCTATTTTGTTCTTTTGGATTGGTTTTTGGTTTTGTTGGATTAATTTTACAATGTTATACCATGTGGTATAATGTGGTAATTTGATTTTATCATGTCAAACCAGGTGGTAAAATGTGCTAGTTTGGAAGTTGAATGTGAAGGTTCTGTTTTATAATTGATTTTACCATGCCATACCATATGGTATAGTGTGGTAATTTGATTTTACCATGTGGTAATATGTGGTAATTGATTTTACCATGTGGTAAAATATGATATTTGGAAGTGGCATGTGTGGTAATTGATTTTACAGTAAATTACCATGTGTTAAAATGTGGTAATTTGGAAGTTAAATGTGAGGGTTCTGTGTGATAATTGATTTTACCATGCCATACCATATGGTATAGTGTGGTAATTTGATTTTACCATGCCATACCATATGGTATAGTGTGGTAATTTGATTTTACCTTGCCATAGCATATGGTATAGTGTTGTAATTTATTTTTACCATGCCATACCATGTGGTAAAATATGGTTTTTTGGAAGTGGTATGTGTGGTAATTGATTTTACAGTCCATTACCATGTGGTAAAATGTGGTAACAAACTAAAACACAGCAGGACTTATGGTTTTTTTGCTATTTTACAACATGAAACCATAGTTTACCACACATTACCATATGGTAACAAACTAAAACACAACAGGACTTATGGTTTTTTGCTATTTTACAACATTTTACAACATGAAACCATAGTTTACCACACATTACCATATGGTAACAAACTAAAACACAGCAGGACTTATGGTTTTTTGCTTATTTACAACATGAAACCATAATTTACCATACATTACCATATGGTAACAAACTAAAAGACAGCAGGACTTATGGTTTTTTGCTATTTTACAACATGCAATCATAATTTACCACACATTACCATATGGTAACGAAGCAAAACACAGCAGGACTTATGGTTTTTTGTTATTTTACATCATGCAATCATAATTTACCACACATTACCATATGGTAAAATGTGGTAATTTGGGAATTAAGAACACATGTTAAGTATTTGCTAACATAATAAAAAAACAAAACATTTCTTTTAGTCATAATACAAACCATAATAAGTTGTTTCATACCATCCTACTAATTAAAATGAAGTGGCTACTGAACATTGTGAGTTTGTTCTCAAAAGCTTACTCATACCCTCCTACTACTTAACACAAACGATAATAGAATTTTCATTTCCTTCCTTTCAACTCTTTCTTCTTGTTCTTCATGTTGCAGTACTTTGTTGCTTCTTTCGTGATCCTTTCCCGTTCAAGATTTTCTTCATCAAGAATGATGTCCAACATCAGGCACTCCCTTTCTTCATTTATGAGATCAATCCTCTTCCAATATTTGGTCAGGGCACTGTTGTACTTACCTTCCCAGTGTCTCATCCACCTGATGACGTACATCCCACATGAAATTTGATCTGGTTGTGTAACCTTCTCGAGCTTGAACCAGCTAAACCTCTCCCACCTTACTGTCTTGTCTGCAAACTGTGTCTTCATGTAGTTGATTGCGTACTGGACAACCCTCTCTGCCATTGATTTGTATGTTTTTTCAAAATCTTTGTGACGGAGACTGTCGAGCACTTCAAATCTCTCTGCTTTGATGTTGACACAAATCATGATGTAGTGCTTGTTATTACAGTAAGGGAAGAACCACTGCAAAATAATTTTACCACAGTATACCATATGGTAAGCAGTTGCCATATAAGTGATGAACAGTAAGTTAAGAACAATTGCAAACTAATTTTACCACTATATACCATATGGTAACCACTGCAAAAATTGTGGTGAGATACTTACAAGGTTACATTCTGTGAAGCTGAGGTTTTTGGCCCATTCTTTGTTGGTGATGTCCAAGTCCACTTTGTTGTAGTAATCGTCTGGAGATAGTACAGGATTGCCACTATCAATGTCCAGTTGGCAGTCACCCTGAAAGTTGTGGTTGTTATTATGTGTTTTATATATGTGTTGTCTAAGAAATTTTGACAGAATATGGGTGGGTTTACTTACTGCCAAAGATGTATCGAAGAACCACCTTTTGAATTTTCCTTTTTTTGCTTCATTCCTGTTCATTACATCTCCATACCAGCCGATGACATCAGATGTGATTTCACAGCCAATGTCAATCGACTGTACTGACTCCCTTTTCAGCATGAATGTTCCATCCTTCCTTTTAAACATTATCTCATCACTGTATACAAGCACATCACAACAGGACGGATGGTTTACTTTAATTTATGACATCAAACAATAGGTTACCACAACAAAACCATAGCTTACCACATCTTACCATATGATAATAAGTAAAACACACCAGCTTACCACATCTTACCATATGGTAATAAGTAAAATAGAACATGAGTTATGGTTTAATCCATTCTTTAACAACAAACCTTAGTGACTCACTCCTACTGTCACTCTAGAAAATGGCCAAGTGTAACCACTTCCTAAAGCGTAGTATAGCGGGTTAGGTTTCAATGTCAACCCGGGTCCTAGATGTGATGACTACTCAGTGAATTCGTATTATCTAGCAATGAAACTTTAGTGAAGGTCTAAACTAACAAGCAAGCAAAGCAACTAAACGGTTGTTTTCAGGTTAAGAGAGGTCACCCGGATATGGTTCCCCCTAGTCTGTAGTTAAGCCGGATTGTAATTACCAAGTTCAATTTCTATGATAGTTATACTGCGGAAGGTTCTCAAACAGTCTGAAGTCTCGACTAAAGGTCTTCAGACCCTCCCAATCTGAGTCTCTAGCGGGCGACTAACCTCCACTGGAGTAAACAGATTGAGGCCCTATGAACAAAACCTCCACTACCGAATTGAATTCGGTACAGAATAGTGAATTGGCTCCTCGACTAAAGTCACCAATTCACTACCTTCAATTAAGGATACTCTATTAACCTAGGCAGATATTCTCATTCTAGGTTAAAGCAGAAACAACAGGAATTTGATCAGGATTCATGCCATTCAATCATTCAAACCTCAATCGAATATAATCAATTCATAGAAACAGTACTTGGGTTCATACAATCAATCTCAACATACAGAACTAGGGTTTCCCACACCCAGATGAAAGGGAGAACTACTCCATGGAGAAAGAAGCAAAAGCAGAATCAGACGCGGAAATCATACTGTGAAGATGGATTTCTGCTCCTGGACGTTGAATCGGCACTTCTCCAAGCTCAAACCAAGCTCCAATGGTGTTGAAGATCGATCTAGGGCACTTGGAGGCTCTTGTTCGTCGCTTTCTCTCTCTAGGAATCGCTCTGTCTCTCTAAAACTCGAATCTCCTCTCAATTTGGCTGAAATCTGCCTAAAAGGGCATCAGTGGCCAAAGCACGGTCGAGGGCACGGCCGTGCTTTGCCTCAGCCCGCCCGTGTTTTGAATCTGGCTTAAAAGCACGGCCACGGGCATCATGAAAACACGGGCGTGTTCAGTGCAAAACACGGCCGTGTTCTTCTTCAGGCCTGCCCGTGTTTTTTAGGTGGTTCACGCCACCCTTAGGAAGTCTCGGCCATAAAAGCACGGTCAGGAACACGGCCGTGTTCTGAGGGCCTCCTGCCCGTGTTTTGGCCCTGGCTTGTCCAAACGACTTCCAAACGATCCGAAACTCGTGCTTGGCCTTCCCTTTGACGCCTGGGACCTGAAATAGGACAAAGTAGCACAACCCGGCGTAAAATAAGCCAAAACACACAGCCATGATCCGCAAATGGATAAGAAATAGGGGTATAAAATCATGCAATTACATCGTTATCAAACTCCCCCACACTTAACCGTTTGCTTGTCCCTAAGCAAACCAAGTCAGACACCAGGTAAGCTCGAGCCAATTGAATCAAGCAGGCTTTAGGGTAAATCATATTGGCACAAAACACGTGGATCATACTGGCTTTCGATCATCAACACACGGAAACTCGAACGACGACCTAGACAACCACCACAGCTGACATTCGAATGCAATAAAGTTGAGCAAAGGAAGAGTTCCCTTCTGTTCACTAACCAACATAGACTTGACTCAACCACTTGTTCAAAACAGTCACTTCATGCATAAAGCTCAAGACATCAGAATTAAGACCGAGCAATCTAGGTCCTCACCGGGGTAAAGAGCATAGAGAAAATGAGAAAATGAATCGCTCACTCTCGACCAGTGGGGTCAGGACAAATTGATGCGAAAAATGCGCATGCTTAACTCTCAATCCCTAACGTCTCTTCACCATGAATGCAGCCTCTAAATGCTAGAGTTCACATAAGGGGTTGTCACCACTAACTAATCCAGAGGTCTTAGACACAGGTTCAAATGACTGGCTAGGGTCTTGGACATGGGGAAAAAGCCTTTTAGGTGGTGGCAGTTATAGCACAAGGTTCCACATTTCCAGACCCAACAAAACCACAATCAAGCAAACCAGTAACTTTCGTTCTGCTATTCTGCATCAATAAAATTCTTCAGGGCACAAGAGCGAAGGAGGTTATAAGAATGTTAGCATTTCCAAGCCAGACTGCTAGGAAACACTACTTAATGGGCACTATTCATAACTTTGGTGGTGGCTCTCTTTTGCTTTCATTTTTCCTTTGTTTTTCTTTATTTTTTTCTTTATTCATTCCTTAAGAGAACCACCACCTCTGCACATTTTTCAAACACAGCCCAACTTTTAAGCACTACCTCCAACCCTCACATTACCTTTAGCAGAACAGCAAAAAGCATGCAAAAAGGGTGATTTTTTCATTTCAGACCGAAAGAAAGGATAACACACGGCTCAGAGGGGCTGACTAGGGGATATGACACATCAGGACAGT
The DNA here is from genome assembly GCA_946122785.1 of Linum tenue. Taxonomy (NCBI): domain Eukaryota; kingdom Viridiplantae; phylum Streptophyta; class Magnoliopsida; order Malpighiales; family Linaceae; genus Linum; species Linum tenue. The sequence continues at coordinate 89,417,740 of CAMGYJ010000005.1, read as the reverse complement.
CAGTTTGGTCGTGGGCTAATCCTATGCCTCCATCATCTTAGCTAGTGACAACATGAATGCTACATTTCATGGAAGAGGGATCTATCACACAAGAAAGAAACGAGCAGGCTCAAATCTCACATGGCTACCTATATGCTCTATCTCACATTCTGATTCCCTGAACTAGATGCATAAATGACTGTCAAAAGCAAGTGATCAAATGCAAGTCGCAGTTGGTAAGCAAACAGTCGAAAACTGAACCCCTACACAACTCTACTACGCATCTCAGTCATCGTAATAGGCTATCTTAGTCACACTCAAGTTGTCATGCATCGAGTCAAAAGCCATTCAATTCTCTAATCACATCCACAATGCCAATACGATCAAATATCAAGCAAACAGCAGTGCTTGGAGCCCTCAAATCTCAAGATTTGGACAGTGGACTAGGCTCCAAGCACCCATACACCCATTCCAATTAATACAAAGAACCCCCCCCCCCCCCCCCACACTTAAATGCGACAATGTCCTCAATGGAGCAGAGGGAAGGGGAACGATGTTACCGTGAAACCAGGAACGGAGATCGAGAGGCAGACCAGACAATAGCAGAGGACGGGAAGGGGACCCAGTCCGAGGCACAAAGCTAAAGTCACACAAGAGACACAGTGGGTGATAGAACCGAAGTTCCGAGTCTACAATCCAAAATAAAAAAACAAATCCAAATGAAACAACATAAACATGGAGTCTCAGTCTGGAACAGGAATCATGGTCAGAGCCCGGTACTCTCTCCACTAGAAGTCATCGCCACCATCGCCGGCAGGTGGTGGGTACTGGTCCTCATACCCCGGGGACTGGACAAAAGGGTAGTGAACTGCGCTCAGGTCCATGCCCAGGTAGGACATGATGTAGTGCTGGCCGGACATCAGACGACGGCCGCGGTCCCGCTCGCGATCCAGGCGGGTGTGAATGAGTTCCTGGCCGGCCAGGATGCGCTCGTTCTGCTGAGCGATAGCCGCCAACTGATCTGAGATGGGCACCACCACGGGTGGAGGAGACCTGGGGGCAGGAGACCGGGGGGCAGCGGCGGGGCTCGTGGGAGCCTGAGCACGAGGAGTAGCACGGCGAGGAACCTGGCGTGATCCAGCAGCGCTGGACTCTGGCTGGTCTCCCGCAGCGGGCTCAGGTGGCTGGGGAAACCCCGCAATCCAGTGAACACGCCCCCGGCGGGCCACCAGGTACTGAGCACGGAGGGTGCTCTCGCTGAGTGGAGTGGCCTCGTGGACCAGGGTCATCCCAGTGATGTCGACCCCGTAGTAGCGGGCCAGGGCCGTGATGACTGGGCCACAGACAAGGGCGCGACTTTGGTTGGCAGCAGCTTTCGCGAACGTCCGGGCGACCACCGAGCCCAGCTGGATGGTGTCCTCAGAGCGACCCATCGCCTCCATGAACCACAGGGTCCGGAGGGTGACCCGGTTGGCCGAGCCCCGGCTGGGGGTGTAGGAACTGCACAATAGGTGGTTGAGGATGCGCCACTCAGGCCTGAGGAGATAGCCTCTCGTCTGGCTGGCGACGTACTCCACATCCACGTAGTCGGGATGACAGATCCGTCGGAAGTATGCCTGGCAAGGAAAATCTGTGGGATCGGTGATGTCCAAGCGCAGGACCCCGTCGCTGGCGTGGGGGAGTTCACCCGAAGTGCATTGGCGAGCTCCCGGTAACTGATGGAGTGCTCGACCCCGCCAAGTGTGAACTGAACGGCGTTACTATGGTCGGCATTCCCCCTCTGGTTGTGGCGGAAGGAGGCATAGAACTCCCAGACGAGCTCTTGATAGGTCGACTCGGCGAGACAGAGCAGGCGCCGCCAACCATAAGCCTGCACAGCGGCCTCCATCTGCGGCCTGGCGTGAAGGCCATCGAACACCGCAAAATCGAGGTGCAGGTGCTCGGGAATGGTGTGGGTGCGGATAGTCCGCAGTGCATGGCGCTGGGTGATGCTCAACTGCTCTAGGTAGTATTCCATGACCCTGCATAGCACAAGAACGGACAAAATGGAACACGAGCAAACGGGGTCATTGTTAGTCAAGATCACACCGGGAGCCCTCATATCGGAAGATATGGACAGTGGACTAGACTCCCGGAGAAAAACAAACAGCCCCATCACACAGCAAGTACACAGCCAAATTCACCGGGGCCCCTCAAATCAACCGATTCGGACAGTGGACTATGCCCCCGGGAAATAAACAACAAATCCAATCCACATAATCACCAAGCAACCAACCACATCCAAAATCACCACAAACCCGGAAATAATTCCCACATGCAAATGGTAGGCCGAGGGACTGAAATCCCAAGATAGAACAGAGCATGCAAAGAAAACCATCGGCCTACCAAATCATTCGCAAATTATTGCACAATTCAAGTTCTTCACCTAACTCTAGGTATCGATTCTCCATAAATACAAGACAGGGAAGGATAACACACCTGGAGACGCAAGAAGATACCCGGAGAAAGGTGAAGAAAATAGAACGAAGCCCCCAAAGTCGCCGGAAAACTCACCGGAGGCTCGCCGGAGAACTCACCGCCGGCGACCCAACCTCGGCTAAACTCGCCCAAACCTCTGGGGAATGTGCTCCTCGACGCCAGGAGCGTGGGGGAGGTCGCGGTTTTTGATTTGGAGGTCGGGGGAGCAAGAAAGGGCCGAAAAACCGAAGAGGAGGAGGAAGGGGGGCGATTTCCGGCGAGGGGAAGGGGGGAGGGCGGCTAGGGTTCTCAGAAAAATGGGGGAAATGAGGGGGGGCTGCTGAAATTTCATTTTTATAGGGGGGAGTTAAAACACGGGCAGCCAAAACACGGCCGTAATTTGGCCATGTCCCGCCCGTGTTTTAATGGCCGAGAGAGGGCTCCCCCTCCTTTAAAACACGGGCGGGATGGGGGCAGAACACGGCCGTGTTCTGAACCCCCTGCAGCCCGTGTTTTTTAGGCCGCGAGCACAATGGGCGAAAAGGTAAAACACGGGCGGGCAAGGGGCAAAACATGGCCGTGTTTTGACCCCCTGCTGCCCGTGTTTTTTATGCCGAGCCCAGAATGGTGATTTTCCAAATTCCAATCTCAAACCACCCAGACTCATTCGTGCCCCGGCTCGAAAATTTACTCAATTACACATTAAAAAGCACCGCCAGAGGCACGAAATACATTCCAGACAGACTCCAGACAGACTCGATGACGCAAAAACCGACAAAAATAAAAAAAATTAAAAAAAAGCAAAGGGTAGAAATGCAAACCGTGGTGGGGTTGCCTCCCCACAAGCGCTTCTTTACCGTCTTTTAGCTGGACGCCCATGGCGGAACTAAGGGTCCGCGAGTTCCACTACCAACTCCGCACGTTCGACCTCGTCTCCCAGGTAGAGCTTGAGACGATGGCCATTCACTTTAAACGGCTCAGTTTGCGGGTTGGCAATTTCGATTGTGCCATACGGGAACACCTGGGTGACCGTGAACGGTCCAGACCACCGGGAGCGGAGTTTTCCGGGAAAGAGCTTCAGGCGAGAGTTGTAAAGGAGAACTCGATCACCAACCTGGAACTCTTTCGGACCCCTCAACCGTGCATCGTGTAGGCGCTTAGTGCGCTCCTTGTACAGCTTGGTGTTCTCATAGGCGTGGTAACGCCACTCTTCCAGCTCCAACATCTGCATTTTTCGCTCAGTACCTGCAACACGAACATCCAAGTTGAGCAGCTTAAGGGCCCAGAAGGCCTTGTGCTCTAGCTCCACGGGCAAATGGCAAGCCTTTCCAAAGACAAGCCGGTACGGTGAAGCACCAATAGGCGTCTTGTAGGCAGTGCGATATGCCCATAGAGCATCATTGAGCTTGGTGGACCAATCTTTGCGGGACTGATCCACCGTTTTCTCCAGGATCCGCTTGAGCTCCCGGTTCGTCAGCTCGGCCTGGCCACTGGTCTGGGGATGATAGGCCACGGACACCTTGTGAGTCGAACCATAGCGAGACAGTAGTTTATCAAATTGGCCCTGGAAATGGGTGGCTCTATCGCTTATGATGGCTCTAGGTGTCCCGAATCGGGAGAAGAGCTGCTTCAAAAAAACACAAACACATCTAGCATCATTGGTGGGCAAAGCTTGCGCCTCAGCCCACCTAGAGACGTAGTCAACAGCAACCAGAATATAGGTGTTACCAAAAGATGGAGGGAAGGGGCCCATGAAGTCGATACCTGACTCACTCCTACTGTCACCCTAGAAAATGGCCAAGTATAACCAATTCCTAAAGCGTAGTATAGCGGGTCGGGTTTTAATGTCAACCCGGGTCCTAGATGTGATGACTACTCGGTGAATTCTTGTTATTTAGCAGTGAACTTTTAGTGAAACTCAAGCAAACAAAACACAGAGCAAGTAAACGGTTTGTTGTCAAGTCAAGAGAGGTCACCCGGATATGGTTTCCCCCTAGACTGCCGTTAAGTCGGATTGCAATTTGCCAAGTTCAGTTTTCATGAAAGTTATACTGCGGAAGGTTCTCAATTAGCCTGAAGTCTCGACTAAAGGTCTCCAGACCCTCTCAATCTGAGTCTCTAGCGGGCGACTAACCTCCACCGGAGTAAACAGATTGAGGCCCTAATGAACCAAACCTCCACTACCGAATTGACTTCGGTACAGAATAGCGAATTGGCCCCTTGACTAAAGTCACCAATTCGCCACCTTCGATTAAGGGTACTCTATCAACCTAGGCAGATATTCTCATTCCAGGTCAAAGCAGAAACAACAGGAATTTGATCAGGATTCAAGTCATTCAATCATTCAAACCTCAATCGAATATAATCAATTCACAAACACTGTACTTGGGTTCATACAATCAGACCTAGCATACAAATCTAGGGTTCTCCATACCCAGATGAATGGGGAAACTACTCCATAGAGAAAGAAGCAAAAGCAGATTCAGACACGGAAATCATACTGTGAAGTTGGATTCCTGCTTCTGGACGTTTAATCGCACTTCTCCAAGCTCAAGACGGGCTCCAATGGTGTTGAAGATCGATCTATGGCGCTTGAGAACTCTGGTTCGACGCTTTCTCTCTCTAGGTATCGGTTTCTCTCTCAAAAACTCGGAACCCTTTGAAAATTGGCCTTCTTCCTCTTTTACCAGCTGCCTGGTCGCGATACCCGGTCAAAATACCCGGTCGGGTATTTTATGGTTCGACCGGGTATTGTGAAACGCACCGTTCCACTAAAGGCGAAAATCCCCGGTCTACCACCAAAATCCCCGACCGGGGATTTAAGGCCTTCGCCCGGGCCCCCTTCTGTTTCTCACGGGTGCCAAAAACGATAAATACCCGGTCGGGTATTTTGCCATCCGACCGGGTATTTTCCTCCTGCAGCCCCCTTAGTCCCAACTCGGCTCCTTTCGACCCAGAACTCGTTTCTCCGCCTCGATTCCAACGCCGGGACCTGAAATATGACACAAACACACAACCTGGCGTAAAATCGGCTTAAAACACGAGATTCCTCAGCACAAACGGCTCCAGAATAGGGGTGAAAATATGTATAATTATCGGTCTATCAAACTCCCCCACACTTAACCGTTTGCTTGTCCCCAAGCAAACCAAGTCAGACACTAGGTAAGCTTTACATATTTCAATCAACCAACACTGGGGACAAGTCATAAGGGCACAAAACACGTGAATCGCACTGGTTTTCAAACATCAATACATGCACAACCTTAATAACAACCTGGACAACCACCACAAAGGACATTAGAGTGCAGCAAATCGAGTAAAGGAAGAGTCTCCCATCTGTTCACTAGCCAACCTAGACTTGATTCAACCACTTACTCAAAACAGTCGACTCATGCATCCAACTCAAAACATCAGAATAGAGACCGAGCAATCTAGGTCCTCACCGGGGTACAAGAGCATATAGAAAATGGAAATGAATCACTCACTCTCGACCAGTGGGGTCAGGACAATTTTTGATGCGAAAGATGCGCATGCTATTTCTCTCAATCCCTATCATCTCTTCACCATGATGGCAGCCTCTAAATGCTAGAGTTCACATATGGGGTGTCACCACTAACTAATCAGGAGGTCTTAGACACAGGTTCAAATGACTGGCTAGGGTCTTGGACATGGGGAAAAGGCCTTTTAGGTGGTGGAAGTATTCATAGCAAAAAGGTTCCACATTTTCCAAACACACAATCACAGTCAACCAACCCGGTATTTTCTTTCTGCTATTCTGCATTCCTCAATATCTTAAGAGCACAAGAGCGAAGGAGGCATAATCATCAGCATTTCCAAGCCAGACTGCCGCACTTGTTTTCAAACATCAATACATGCACAACCTTAATAACAACCTGGACAACCACCACAAAGGACATTCGAGTGCAGCAAATCGAGTAAAGGAAGAGTCTCCCATCTGTTCACTAGCCAACCTAGACTTGATTCAACCACTTACTCAAAACAGTCGACTCATGCATCCAACTCAAAACATCAGAATAGAGACCGAGCAATCTAGGTCCTCACCGGGGTACAAGAGCATATAGAAAATGGAAATGAATCACTCACTCTCGACCAGTGGGGTCAGGACAATTTTTGATGCGAAAGATGCGCATGCTATTTCTCTCAATCCCTATCATCTCTTCACCATGATGGCAGCCTCTAAATGCTAGAGTTCACATATGGGGTGTCACCACTAACTAATCAGGAGGTCTTAGACACAGGTTCAAATGACTGGCTAGGGTCTTGGACATGGGGAAAAGGCCTTTTAGGTGGTGGAAGTATTCATAGCAAAAAGGTTCCACATTTTCCAAACACACAATCACAGTCAACCAACCCGGTATTTTCTTTCTGCTATTCTGCATTCCTCAATATCTTAAGAGCACAAGAGCGAAGGAGGCATAATCATCAGCATTTCCAAGCCAGACTGCTAAGAAACACTGCTTACTGGGCATTACTCCGATTTTTGGTAGTGACTCTCTTTTGCTTTCAATTTTTCTTTGTTTTTCTTTCATTTTTCTTTTCATTTCTTAAGAGAGCCCCCACTTCTGCATAAATTTCAAACACCTGCCCAATTTTTAAGCACTACCTCCAACACTCACATAGACTTTAGCAGAAACAGCAGAGAATATATAAAACCACTCTGTGGAACCTTCTAAAAGATGCAACAAGGGTGATTTTTTCATTATAGACCAAAAGAAAGGATAACACACGGCTCAAAGGGCTGACTAGGGGGTATGACACATCAGGACAGTCAGTTTTGGGCGTGGGCTAATCCTATGCCCCCATCACCTTAGCTAGTGACAACGTGAATGCTACACATCATGGAAGAGGGATCTATCGCACAAGAAAGAAACGAGCAGGCTCAAATCTCACATGGCCACCTATATACTCTATCTCACATTCTGATACCCTGAACTAGATGCATAAACGACTGTCAAGGACAAGTAATCAGATCAAGTCAGATCAAGTCACAGTTGGCAAGCAAACAGTTGACAAACTGAACCCCTACATCGTTTTACTGCACATCTCAGTCCTCATCATAGGTTGTCCTAGTCACAAACAAGTCGTCATGCATTAATCCGAAAACCAATCAATTCATCCATCAAAACACAGTGCCAATATGATCCAACAGCAGTACTTGGAGCCCTCAAATCGTAAGATTTGGACAGTGGACTAGGCTCCAAGCACACAAACAGAGCTAATGCAGTCAAAAGATAAACATCCCCCCACACTTAAGATCGACATTGCCCTCAATGGAGAAGAGGGAAGGAAAGGGGAACGATGTTACCGGGATGCACGGACGGCAGAGGACTGGAAATGGACCAGTCGGGAACACAGCACAGCTCAAGGGGAACAGAAGAGCTCAACCAGAATATGTGAGGTCCGATGTCAGCCCAATACGACGTCATCCAGAACAAATGAAACAAACCAAAACAAAACCAAATCGCAATCCGACTCGAAACATAAGAAAGAAAGTCAAACCGTGGTGGGGTTGCCTCCCCACAAGCGCTTCTTTACCGTCTTTTAGCTGGACGCCCATGGTGGATACTCAGGGAAGGGCAGGAACAGGTGCCTCCAAGAGCGGATCCACATCGCTGTTGAGGTACAGCTTCAGGTGGTGACCGTGCACCCGACGGTTGCAACCACCAGCAGAAGTCAGCTCGACCTGGCCATCCGGCAAGATGCAGGCGAGTGAGTACTCGGATGGCCAGGGTGGTCGTGGTGCGGGGGGTGGGACCAGCTCATAGTGGTCTCCACTCTTCTTCCGTGCAGGCTTAGCCACTTGCGGCTTCGGCCGCCACCCCTCCTTGAGCTTTTTGTTCGGAGGCGAGACTGGATGGAGTGGCGACGAAGGAATGATAGGCGGGTCCTGCAAAATGAGAGGTGCAGAAGGGTACACGACAGGCTCGTGTACCTGATCAGAAATAGCATGCACAGGCGATACAGAAATCATAGCACAATAATCAGACTCAGTCACAGGAAAAACAGCCTGTTCATTTCCAGCACGCAAGATCAGTTTACCATCATGCACATCAATCAGTGCCTTGGCGGTGGCAAGAAATGGTCTACCTAGAATCAAAGGCACATCCACATCATCATTTATATCCAGAATAACAAAATCAACAGGATATGTGAATGCACCCACATTAACAAGCAAATCTTCTATGATACCCCTAGGATGCACCACAGAACGATCAGCTAGCTGAATGCTCATCCTAGTAGGGCTAAGTTCACCTAGGTCTAGCTTTGTGAACAATTTGTATGGCATGACATTAATGCTAGCGCCCAGGTCCGCCAAGGACTTTCCTACATGCATGCTGCCAATAGTAAGAGGGATAGTAAAACTCCCTGGATCCTTGCGCTTTTCGGGCAGCTTGTTCTGCAGGATGGCAGAACATTCCTCGCTCAGCAGCACTGTCGAGAGATCCCCAAGTTTCTTCTTGTTGGTGCAGAGATCTTTCATGAACTTAGCGTACTTGGGCATCTTCGACAGTGCCTCCACAAATGGTACGCTGATGTTGAGCTGCTTCAACATTGCCATAAAATTGGCAAACTCAGTCTCCAACTTGTCTTTGTGAAGGCGAGTGGGGAAGGGAAGCTGGGGTACGTGCTCCTTCACCACTGGTTGTGGCTTGGGAGCAGGGGCTTCCTTCTCCACCCGCACTTCTGTATCACCGGCTGGAAGTGCTGAAGCAGGTAGTGGTTCCTCCTGCCTAGTCGAGGCAGGATCAGCTGATGTAGGACTGCCGCTCAGGGTGAAAATGGCATGTGCGGTCTCGTGCGGGTCCCGCGGATTGGGGATGGTGGTGGCATGTAGAGTCCCCGGGGCCCGAGCAGTAAGCTGGCGCGCTAGGACACCGACTTGGTGCTGTAGATCTTGCAAAATAGCACCCTGGTTCCTCTGCCCTGCCTCCAAAGAAGCTATGCTCTGGTCCACCCTTGCGAAATTCGCCTGGCTGGTGGTCATGAATGTCGCCAAAATGTTCTTCAGATCAGCCATCTGATTATCGGGAGCTGCGGCTGCTGGAGGCTGAGCAAACTGGCCCTGGGGCTGCTGGAATGGCTTCCCTTGCCTAGGCTGGTAGGGCTGCTGCTGTGGTGGTGGCCCTTGCCTATCCTGGTAGGGCTGCCTCTGCTGAAAACCACCTGTTGGTGCTGGGAAACCAGGTGGTTTGTTGGTGTTGTTGCTCCAGGCGAAGTTGGGATGCTGGCGCCATCCCTCATTGTATGTGTTACTGTATGGATCGAGGCGCCGAGCATTGGCGATGAAGGCCAACTGTTCTTGGGGAGTAGAGGACTCCCGCATAGCCTGGCAGTCCTCCACCAGATGGTTTGGACTCTCACACCACTGGCACTGAACTACTGGAGGCGCAGCTACACCTCGGCCCGAAAAGAGACTGTTAGGCTGCTTCAGTGTCTGCACCAACTCAGCCACCTGCTGCTCTAACCCGGATCTGGCCTCCATAACATGCACACCACGGTCCCGGGAGTGCCTGCCTCTGCTGCTCTGCCCCCAGGAATGATCGCGGGCAGCCAAAGTACTGATCATCTGGTTCAACTCGGGTGGAGTCTTAGTAAGGATATCCCCTCCTGGGCATAGAGACTCGATCACCCTCTGGCTGTCTGGGGTGATGGCACTGTAGAAGTTCCCCACTGTGAAAGCATCGCTGAAGCCATGATGGGGACACTGCCAGAAGTATCCCATGTACCGCTCCCATGCATCACGAAGGGACTCATCTGGCTCTTGGCGGAAGTGAGTGATCTCCCGCTGAATCTCAGTAGTCTTCGATGCCGGATAATATCTGTGCACGAACTTATCCGCCAGATCGTCCCAAGAAGTGATGGACAGTGGGGGCTGGGTCTCCAACCACCTCTTAGCATTCCCCGCCAGAGAATGGGGGAAGAGGTGAAGGCGGATTGCATCATCCGGAACACCATTCAGCTTGAAACCGTTTGTCAGCTGCAGAAAACGGGAAAGGTGTGCCCGGGCTTCCTCATCCTTCAAGCCATGGAACTGGAGGATGTGATGAGCTGAATCCAGCCTGGCTTGATCTCGAAGTTATTTGCTGGGATGGGTGGATAGAGGATGACCGGGCGGATGTCAGCAATCCGTGGAGTGTAGTAGTACTCCAAGGTGGGACCCGGCGGTGGTGGTGGATGCTGATTCACCTAGGGAGCCTGTCGCGCATTCCCCGGTTGTGGGATGTCTTCGCCCTCCATCTCGTACTCTTCCTCAGAATCGCTGGTCAAGTGGCCGTCTATGCGCTCTCCCGTAACCAGTCTAGCTCGCTGCTGTCTCCTAAGTTGGCGGCAAGTGCGTTCAAGCTCTGGATCCAACGGCAGTAAACCTCCTGACTGGCTACGGGTCATGCACTACCTGCACACACTCAAGCAAGCAAACCCGTGAAGGCACAAGTGGGACAAAGCAAAAACTCAATGCAAAAATGAAAATGCTAAAGTAACAGAAATCACTTTTCTTCAACAACCTAGCCGTCCCCGGCAACGGCGCCAAAAACTTGACTCACTCCTACTGTCACCCTAGAAAATGGCCAAGTATAACCAATTCCTAAAGCGTAGTATAGCGGGTCGGGTTTTAATGTCAACCCGGGTCCTAGATGTGATGACTACTCGGTGAATTCTTGTTATTTAGCAGTGAACTTTTAGTGAAACTCAAGCAAACAAAACACAGAGCAAGTAAACGGTTTGTTGTCAAGTCAAGAGAGGTCACCCGGATATGGTTTCCCCCTAGACTGCCGTTAAGTCGGATTGCAATTTGCCAAGTTCAGTTTTCATGAAAGTTATACTGCGGAAGGTTCTCAATTAGCCTGAAGTCTCGACTAAAGGTCTCCAGACCCTCTCAATCTGAGTCTCTAGCGGGCGACTAACCTCCACCGGAGTAAACAGATTGAGGCCCTAATGAACCAAACCTCCACTACCGAATTGACTTCGGTACAGAATAGCGAATTGGCCCCTTGACTAAAGTCACCAATTCGCCACCTTCGATTAAGGGTACTCTATCAACCTAGGCAGATATTCTCATTCCAGGTCAAAGCAGAAACAACAGGAATTTGATCAGGATTCAAGTCATTCAATCATTCAAACCTCAATCGAATATAATCAATTCACAAACACTGTACTTGGGTTCATACAATCAGACCTAGCATACAAATCTAGGGTTCTCCATACCCAGATGAATGGGGAAACTACTCCATAGAGAAAGAAGCAAAAGCAGATTCAGACACGGAAATCATACTGTGAAGTTGGATTCCTGCTTCTGGACGTTTAATCGCACTTCTCCAAGCTCAAGACGGGCTCCAATGGTGTTGAAGATCGATCTATGGCGCTTGAGAACTCTGGTTCGACGCTTTCTCTCTCTAGGTATCGGTTTCTCTCTCAAAAACTCAGGAACCCTTTGAAAATTGGCCTTCTTCCTCTTTTATCAGCTGCCTGGTCGCGATACCCGGTCAAAATACCCGGTCGGGTATTTTATGGTTCGACCGGGTATTGTGAAACGCACCGTTCCACTAAAGGCGAAAATCCCCGGTCTACCACCAAAATCCCCGACCGGGGATTTAAGGCCTTCGCCCGGGCCCCCTTCTGTTTCTCACGGGTGCCAAAAACGATAAATACCCGGTCGGGTATTTTGCCATCCGACCGGGTATTTTCCTCCTGCAGCCCCCTTAGTCCCAACTCGGCTCCTTTCGACCCAGAACTCGTTTCTCCGCCTCGATTCCAACGCCGGGACCTGAAATATGACACAAACACACAACCTGGCGTAAAATCGGCTTAAAACACGAGATTCCTCAGCACAAACGGCTCCATAATAGGGGTGAAAATATGTATAATTATCGGTCTATCAATACCCCAGACATCAAAAATCTCACAAGTGATAAACACATTCTGGGGCATCTCATCACGGGCAGAGATGTTACCTGACCTCTGGCATCGGTCGCACCTGCGTGCGAAGGCGTCTGCATCCTTGAAGAGCGTGGGCCAGTAAAATCCCGACTGGAGCACCTTCCTCGCCGTGCGGTTTCCTCCGTGATGACCGCCAGTAGGTCCCTCATGACAGTGAGATAGAATGCCCTCCATCTCACTCTCCATAACACAACGACGGATGATCCCGTCGGCTCCGATCCGAAAAAGATGAGGGTCATCCCAGAAGTAGTACTTCAGATCGGAGAAAAACTTCCTCTTGGCGTGAGTTGCCATCCCCTTGGGCAGCTGCTGGCCCACCAAATAGTTCGCAAAATCAGAGTACCAGGGGGTGACACTCTCCACCAAGCACATCATCATCAACCTCTCATCTGGGAAGGAGTCATCAATCTCCTCCACGAGGTTGTCCGCAGGAGGTGCGTCCAACCGGGAGAGGTGATCAGCTGCAACATTTTCTGCTCCCTTCTTGTCCCGGATCACAATATCAAACTCCTGCAGCAGTAAGATCCATCGTATGAGCCGAGGCTTGGCATCGGCCTTGCTCATCAGGTATCTAATCGCGGAGTGATCTGTGTACACGGTCACTTGGGACAAGACCAGATAGGGGCGAAACTTATCAAAGGCAAACACCACCGCAAGCAGCTCCTTCTCGGTGGTGGTGTAGTTCTCCTGGGCATCATTCAGAGTCTTCGAGGCGTAGTAGATAGGTCGGAAGTGTTGATCTCGCCTCTGCCCCAAAACAGCTCCAACAGCAAAGTCACTGGCGTCGCACATCAGCTCAAATGGTAAGGACCAGTCTGGAACAACCATGATAGGAGCCTGGGTGAGCTTCTCCTTCAAGGTGGTGAACGCCGCTGTGCAAGCATCAGTGAACAGGAAGGGGGCATCCTTCTCTAGAAGCTTAGTTAGGGGCAGGGCGATCTTCGAGAAGTCCTTGATGAACCGCCTATAGAAACCTGCATGGCCAAGAAAACTCCGGATCCCCTTTACAGATGTAGGAGGAGGCAGCTTGCTGATAGTCTCGATCTTTGCTCTGTCTACCTCGATCCCCATATTGGAGATCTTGTGCCCCAGAACTATGCCTTCTCGAACCATGAAGTGACACTTCTCCCAACTCAGTGCCAGGTTCGTTTCTTCACACCGTTTAAGAACGAGTTCCAGGTTATGGAGACAGTGAGAGAAGGAGTCTCCATAAACCGAGAAATCGTCCATAAACACCTCCATGATCTCGCCGACCAGACGGTCAAATATGGCGAGCATGCATCGCTGAAAGGTGGCCGGGGCGTTGCATAGCCCGAATGGAATCCTCCGGTAAGCAAATGTGCCGAAGGGGTAGGTGAAAGTGGTCTTCGCCTGGTCCTCCGGTGCAATAGGGATCTGAAAGTACCCGGACATCCCATCCAGGAAGCAGTAGAACTCGTGCCCCGCCAAGGAGGTGGTGATGCGGGTGGAGGATGAGATCGGTTTAAACAGCCTGTCGCCCTCCAAGAAAGGGCCACTCTCCAACGCGGCCAACTGCTCCGCCAGCTATGGCTCCTGCAATGCCTGCTCACCTAGCAAAATACAACGCTCAAGAGCATCATCAGTACCCGCACTCGTGATGGCGAGTGCGGTCTCAAAATCGGTAAGCACATCACAGTAGTCTATGTCATCATGCAAATGAGAATGTTTCCCATTGTCAGACACAGAAAAAGTAGCCTGTTCATCACCAGCACGCAGAATCAATTTACCACTATGCACATCAATAAGCGCCTTGGCGGTGGCGAGAAATGGTCTACCCAAAATCAAAGGCACATCCACATCCTCATTTATATCCAAAATAACAAAATCAACAGGATATGTGAATGCACCAACATTAACAAGCAAGTCCTCAATGATACCCCTAGGATGCACGATAGAACGATCAGCTAACTGAATACTCATCCTAGTAGCTCTAGGTTCACCTAGGTCTAGCTTCTTAAACAATTTATAGGGCATGACGTTAATGCTAGCGCCTAGGTCCGCCAAGGACTTTCCTACATGCATGCTTCCAATAACAAGAGGGATAGTGAAACTCCCTGGGTCTTTGCGCTTCTCGGGCAGCTTGTTCTACAAGATAGCAGAACACTCCTCGCTGAGCATCACTGTCGAAAGATCCCCAAGTTTCTTCTTATTGGTGAGGAGGTCTTTCATGAACTTGGCATACTTGGGCATCTTCGACAGTGCTTCCACGAACGGCATGCTGATGTTGACCTGCTTCAACATTGCCATGAACTTGGCAAACTCTGTCTCCAGCTTGTCTTTATGAAGTCGAGTGGGGAAGGGCAGCTGGGGTGTATGCTCCTTAACCACAGGTTGCGGCTTTGGAGCAGGTGCTGTGCTGCCTTCCCCCACCTCTGCAGTATCAGCTGGAGGTGTTGAAGCCGGTAGTGGGTCGTCTCGCCTGGGCTGGGCAGGAGCAGCAGATGTAGTCTTGCCACTCCTGGTGGTGATGGCGTGTGCGGCCTCATGCGGGTCTCGTGGATTGGGGATGGTGGTGGCAGGCAGAGTCCCCGGTGCCCTAGTAGTGTTCTGGCGAGCTAGGCTCCCAATCTGATTTTGTAGATCTTGCAGAATGGCACCTTGGTTCCTCTGGCCTGCCTCCAGTGAGGCTATGTTCTGATCCATCCTTGTGAAGTTCGCCTGACTGGTGGTCATGAAAGCCTGCAAAATATTCTTTCAGGTCAGATATCTGAGGATCTAGTGCTGCGGCTGCTGGAGGATGAGCAAACTGGCCCTGGGGCTGCTGGAATGGCTGCCCTTGCCTAGGCTGGTAGGGCTGCTGCTGTGGTGGTGGCCCCTGCCTAGCCTAGAAGGGCTGGCTCTGCTGGAAACCACCTGCTGGTGCTGGGAAACCAGGTGGCTGGTTGGTGTTGCTGCTCCAGGCAAAGTTAGGGTGCTGGCGCCATCCCTCATTGTAGGTGTTGCTGTATGGGTCCAGGCGCCGAGCATTGGCGATGAAATCCACCTGCTCTTGGGGAGTAGAAGACTCCCTCATAGACTGACAATCTTCCACCAGGTGGTTCGGGCTCTCACACCACTGACACTGAGCGACTGGAGGCGGAGCGACACCTCGGCCCGGTAGGAGACTATTGGGCTGCTTCAATGTCTGCACCAACTCAGCCACCTGCTGCTCTAACCCGGATCGGGCCTCCATGGCATGCACACCACGGTCCCGGGAATGCCTGCCTCTGCTGCTCTGCCCCCAGGAATGATCGCAGGCAGCCAAGGTACTAATCATCTGGTTCAGCTCGGGTGGAGTCTTAGTGAGAATATCCCCTCCTGGGCATAGAGACTCGATCACCCTTTGGCTGTCTGGGGTGAGGGCACTGTAGAAGTTCCCTACTGTGAAAGCATCCCTGAAGCCATGATGGGGACACTGCCAGAAGTATCCCATGTACCGCTCCCATGCATCACGAAGGGACTCATCTGGCTCCTGGCGGAAGTGAGTGATCTCCCGCTGAATCTCAGTAGTCTTCGATGCCGGATAATACCTGTGCACGAACTTGTCTGCTAGATCGTGCCAAGAAGTGATGGACAAAGGGGGCTGGGTCTCCAACCACCTCTTAGCATTCCCTGCCAGAGAATGGGGGAAGAGGTGAAGACGGATTGCATCATCCGGAACACCATTCAGCTTGAACCCGTTCGTCAGCTGCAGAAAACGGGAAAGGTGTGCCCGGGCTTCCTCATCCTTCAAACCATGGAACTGGATAGATGATGTAATGAGTTGAATCCAGCATGGCTTGATCTCGAGGTTGTTTGCTGGGATGGGTGGATAGAGGATGACCGGGCGGATGTCAGCAATCCGTGGAGTGTAGTAGTACTCCAAGGTGGGACCCGGCGGTGGTGGTGGATGCTGATTCACCGGGGGAGCCTGTCGAGCATTCCCCGGTTGTGGGATGTCTTCGCCCTCCATCTCGTGCTCTTCCTCGGATTCGCTGCTCAATTGGCCGTCTCTGTACTCCACCGTAGCCAGTCTAGCTCGCTGTTGTCTCCGAAGTTGGTTGCAGGTGCGTTCAATCTCTGGATCCAACGGCAGTAAACCTCCCGACTGGCTACGGGTCATGCACTATCTGCACACAATCAAGCAATGCAAACCCGTGAAGGCACAAGTGGGAAAGAACAAAAACTAAATGCGAAAATGTAAATGCTAGAGTAACAAAAATCACTTTTCTTCAACAACCTAGCCGTCCCCGGCAACGGCGCCAAAAACTTGACTCACTCCTACTGTCACTCTAGAAATTGGCCAAGTGTAACCACTTCCTAAAGCGTAGTATAGCGGGTTTGGGTTTTAATGTCAACCCGGGTCCTAGATGTGATGACTACTCAGTGAATTCGTATTATCTAGCAATGAAACTTTAGTGAAGGTCTAAACTAACAAGCAAGCAAAGCAACTAAACGGTTGTTTTCAGGTTAAGAGAGGTCACCCGGATATGGTTCCCCCTAGTCTGCACTTAAGCCGGATTGTAATTACCAAGTTCAATTTCTATTATAGTTATACTGCGGAAGGTTCTCAAACAGTCTGAAGTCTCGACTAAAGGTCTTCAGACCCTCTCAATCTGAGTCTCTAGCGGGCGACTAACCTCCACCGGAGTAAACAGATTGAGGCCCTATGAACAAAACCTCCACTACCGAATTGAATTCGGTACAGAATAGTGAATTGGCTCCTCGACTAAAGTCACCAATTCACTACCTTCAATTAAGGATACTCTATTAACCTAGGCAGATATTCTCATTCTAGGTTAAAGCAGAAACAACAGGAATTTGATCAGGATTCATGCCATTCAATCATTCAAACCTCAATCGAATATAATCAATTCATAGAAACAGTACTTGGGTTCATACAATCAATCCCAACATACAGAACTAGGGTTTCCCACACCCAGATGAATGGGAGAACTACTCCATGGAGAAAGAAGCAAAAGCAGAATCAGACGCGGAAATCATACTGTGAAGATGGATTTCTGCTCCTGGACGTTGAATCGGCACTTCTCCAAGCTCAAACCAAGCTCCAATGGTGTTGAAGATCGATCTAGGGCGCTTGGAGACTCTTGTTCGTCGCTTTCTCTCTCTAGGAATCGCTCTGTCTCTCTAAAACTCGAATCCCCTCTCAATTTGGCTGAAATCTGCCTAAAAGGGCATCATTGGCCAAAGCACGGTCGAGGGCACGGCCGTGCTTTGCCTCAGCCCGCCCGTGTTTTGGATCTGGCTTAAAAACACGGCCACGGGCATCATGAAAACACGGGCGTGTTCAGTGCAAAACACGGCCGTGTTCTTCCTCAAGCCTGCCCGTGGGTTTTTTAGGTGGTTCAAGCCACCCTTGGGAAGTCTCGGCCATAAAAGCACGGTCAGGAACACAGCCGTGTTCTGAGGGCCTCCTGCCCGTGTTTTGGCCTTGGCTTGTCCAAACGACTTCCAAACGATCCGAAACTCGTGCTTGGCCTTCCCTTTGACGCCTGGGACCTGAAATAGGACAAAGTAGCACAACCCGGCGTAAAATAGGCCAAAACACACAACCATGATCCGCAAATGGATAAGAAATAGGGGTATAAAATCATGCAATTACATCGTTATCACTGCTGGTGCAATGCCGACGTCATTAGCTCATTAATGACTCGGCTCCTTTTGTATTATTGAAACTAGCATAGTCTAACTGGTTAGGTTGTTGAACCCTTCTTTACTGATCAACAGGTTAGATGTTCGATTCCTACAGCTAACAATTTATTTTTGTTGCACTTTTTGATATTTGGGGAGTTCTTAAGTGGTTTCGTTGATCCTACCTCATATAGGATAACTTCTCGATTTTTTTGCAGTCTCGAATCATGCAATATACGTCTGCTACTAGGAAGAAGAAAAATTATCCGAGGTTCTGGATGTTACAATTTAACCGACTTCTTACGATTTATTGGCACAGGTGTTGACTTCTCGAACTTGGTGAGCATGATGTTGGTGGACGACGTCATGAAGACTCCTCGTGTTCCGCATGCCGAGAAGAAGAAGAGGGAGGGCGCGCAACCCAGCAGTGCGAAGAGGAAAGAGGTGGAACAGCCACTGGTTGCTGAGAAGCCTAGGAAAGCGGCTCGGGTGACCGAGCAGCCCGCGCAGGCGGCGCGCCAACTGCCTCTGGTGATTTCCGAACAAGAGGCGCGCGTCGGGAAGTCTCTGCGCCCTGAGAAGGAAGTGGCTGCCAGTTCATCTGGGGCGACTGTCCAACAGAAGCTACCGGAGATGGCCGGTTTTGGGGGAGCCGCCATCGCCATCAATTATTACCGCAATGTGCGGCTACACACTGGTGTGGCGTGCAACAGTACGGCCGCGCAGGCTGCCCTGCGAGCGGTTGGCCCTCTGCTGAGTGTCCCTACGCGGCTGGAGAAGTCGGATCCGCTGCAGAACCTGGCTCAGGTTCACTTCGCGGTAAGATAAATTTAATCTTATGCATAGTCCATCTTACCTGTTAAGTGGGATTCTGCTAAGTCCTGTGGCGTTGTGAATGTAGGGCTTGCTGGTGACCTTCCGAGCCCAGCAGGAGCGAGCCTCGCACCGCGCAAAGCTGAAGGCGGAGGAGTCGAGGATTGTCCAACTGGAAGGCAAGCTTGCCGGGGCAGAGAGTCGCGCAGAAGTGGCGACAAATAAAGCTAACGAGGTTATGGAGGAGCTTGGCATGCTGCAGAGCAAGTTGGCGGACGACGTGGAAGCGGCCAAGGAGCGGGTGAGGGCGGAGGAGCACGACACCCTTCGGGAGGAGTTGCGGAGCCAATTCGCGGAGGAGAAGAGGCAGCTGGAAGAAGCGCACACGGAGAAGCTGAAGCAAGTCCGCGAGGAGTTTCAGAAGGAGAAAGAGGATCTGGTCCGCCTTCATGATGTAGCGAAGGCGGAGGCCGTGCGCGCAGCGCAAGTTACTGCTATCCGCCAGTGCAAATCGTCTCCCTCTTTTGGGAAGATTGTGGCGGATGCGATGACTAAGGCTGTTATCGCGATCCGCAAGAAGGTGCGGCCAGAGAATCCGGGTATCCGCGGGAACATTCGCGCGATGGTGCGACATGTTCAGATGTGGGTGGGCGAGAAGAGGTCCTTAGAGTCCGATTCCGAGCCGGAAGCTGAAGAAGAGGAAGTGCGCACATGCACAGGTGCGGGGGAGGATGAGGAGGCTGGGTCTGGTGGCGAGGAGACGGGTGATGCGGCGCGGACTACCACTGCAGATGTTGTAATAGACGAAGTGTAGTCGCGCTAGTATGATGTCATCCCGTGAACTTGCTTATTATTGTGTTTTTTATGTATGCTTGTTTTTTGTCATATCGCGGCATTGGGCTCGCGAATATTGCTCCCGCTAATATAATCCAAAGATTTCCTTTCTTTCTTCGCTCTCGTGTGACGCGTGATGGCTGTTGTTTATTTTTGTTCCGTAGAGCTTTCGCGTAGTGCACGATGAATGCTTTATTGCACTCGTGGAGCGGTGACACGAATAATTCATTATTATTGCTATTCGTGTTCCGTAGAACTTTTTGAGCAATTCATGATTAATGCTTTGTATGTTTTACTCTCGTGGAGAGGTGGCGCGAATAATTCATGATTATTGCTAGTCGTGTTCCGTAGAACTTTTTGCGCAATTCGTGATTGATGCTTTGTATGTTTTGCTCTCGTGGAGCGGTGGCGCGTATAATTCATGATTATTGCTCTCGTGTTCCGTAGAACTTTTTGCGCAATTCGTGATTGACGCTTTGTATGTTTTGCTCTCGTGGAGCGGTGGCGCGAATAATTCATGATTATTGCTACTCGTGTTTCGTAGAACTGGCATTTATTTCTTCGCGCCAAAGGCGTTGTAGTGAAAAGATACACATCAGGTGGGGCAGTGATATTTCCTAAGGTTTTGTGCGTTCCACATCCTTGGTATTTTCGTGCCTCCCAACTCGCTGAGCTTGAATGTGTTGGCGCCGATAACCTCGCGGACTAGGTAAGGGCCCTCCCATGTTGAGGCGAGCTTCCCATGTTTGGGGTCGGGGCGGAAGTTCCACCTAAGCACTTGGTCTCCTAGGACCAGCTTGTGTGAAACCAGCTTGGCATTGTAGTACTTTGCTACTTGTTCTTCAGTGGCAGCCAGCCTAATAGCTGCCAATTCTCGTCGTTCTTGCGCCAGCTCCAAATCTAGCAGCCGCGCTTGGTTATCACTCTCTTCATCATACATCGTGATTCGGTAGGTGGGAGTGGCTGTCTCGATAGGGATCACTGCGTCCGTGCCATATGTGAGGGCGAAGGGGGTTTCGCCCATCGCCACTTTGAATGTGGTGCGGTGTGCCCATAGCACCGTGTGAAGCTCGTCCGCCCAATTTCCTTTCGCCTCATCAAGGCGGGTGTGTAGGCCATGTCAAATTGCCTTGTTTGCCGAATCCGCTTGGTCGTTGGCTTGGGGGTAGGCTAGTGATGTGAATCTTGCGATGGCTCCTACTTGGTCACAGAAGTCTATCACCTCCGCGCAGTCGAACTGCTTTCCATGATCGAATACGAGCGCGTTCGGAACACCGAATCGCGCAAGGACATTGTTCTTTAGGAAGCGGGTCACCTGTTGCGCGGTTATCGAGGCTAGTGCTTCTGCTTCGATCCATTTGGTGAAGTAGTCAACCGCCACGATTATGTACTTGCGCTTTCCCTTTGCCGTGGGGAAGGGGCCCAAAAGATCCACTCCCCATTGCGCGAAGGGCCATGGGCTTAGGTTGCCTTGAAGCTCGGTCGATGGTAGGTGATGTTGGCGCGCATTCACCTGACACTTGTGACACTGGTCTGCATATTATTTCGTATCTTTTTTTATTCGCGGCCAGAAGTATCCATGCAGCAAGATAGTTCGTTCCATGCTGCGTGCCCCCGTGTGCATTGCGCACAAACCTTCATGTAGGTCGCGTACTAAGTTACGCGCCTCTTCTTGCCCGATGCATTTTAAGTACACGCCAGAGTATGACCGGCGGTACAGCTCCCCGCCAATGAGCGTGCAGCGGGCTGCTTTCTGCCTTAGGGTCCATGCCTCTTTACTGTCTTCTGGCACTACACCCTCTTCTAAGTATCTTCTTATTGGGGTTCTCCAATCTTCCTCTTGCGCTATTTCTGTGGCGTTGATCATTACGTCCTGGTGAATTTCCTCTTCTTTCTTCTGGACCGGTACCAGGCGCATTGATTCGAAGTCGGTGGTGGTTGCTAGTTTGGATAGCACGTATGCATGCATGTTTTCCTCCCTTCGTATTTGCACGTATGTCACCGCTTCAAAGGCGCTTGCCCGTTGTTTGACACGCTCCATGTAATGGGCGAGCGCGTCCTCTTTGGCGTCGAAGGTTTCGTTCAGTTGGTTAACTGCTAGCGAGGAATCGGAGAGTACCCGGATCGTTCTAGCGCTCAAGTCATTGGCGGCCGCCATTCCCGCCAGGATGGCCTCATACTCGGCCGCGTTATTTGTCTTCAACACTCTGAATCGGATTGCGCCGTCTACGTAAACCTCCCATACTCCTTCTGGTGTCGTCTCGAGAGTGACTCCCTCAGCGATGAAGTCTGCTAGGATCTCCGCCTTTATTGCTGGTCTTGGCGCGTATTGGATGTCGTACTCTGGCAGCTCGACCGCCCATTTAACCATCCGCCCGGACACCTCCATTGAAGTTAGAATCTTTTTCAACGAAAGGTTGGTCAGGACGGTGATTGGGTGTGCTTGGAAGTAGAGGTATAATTTCTGAGATGCGCTCACCAGCGCCAGAGCAGCTTTCTCTATTGGGGAATATCTGGTTTCCGCGCTAACCAGAGTTCGCGATGTGTAATACACAGGCCGCTCGGTCTGGCCGTCCCTCCTGGATATTAGTACTGCGCTCACGGCTCTTGTCGACACGGCAAGATACAGAAAAAGTTTTTCATTAAGCTTGGGGGCGGCCAATACAGGGGGGATACAAGATATGCTTTGAGTTCTTAGAAGGCCACTTCACACTCCCTGGACCACGCGAATCGCGCGCCGTTTTTAAGCATTTTGAAGAAAGGGGCGCACTTGTCAGCCGACCTTGGTATGAACCTCCCTAGTGCCGCTATCTTGCCGTTCAAGGATTGAATCTCCAACGCGTTCCTCGGCGCCCGCATCTGCTGGACTGCGGTGATCTATTTCGGGTCAACTTCAATGTCGCGCTTAGTGATCATGAACCCGAGGAACTTCCCTGCTTCTGCTCCGAATACACACTTTAGTGGGTTTAAGTGGAAACTGTGTTTGCGGAGTGCCTCAAACGTCTCGCGCAAATCTTCCATATGTGAGTTGGCCGTTTTGGTTTTAACGATGAGGTCATCCACATACGCTTCAATGTTCCGCCCTATATGTTGTGAGAACACTGAATCGATCATTCTTTGGTATGTCGCGCCAGCATTCTTTAATCCGAATGGCATTCTAACGAAGCAAAAGTTTCCGAATGGTGTCATGAAGGCCGTTTTTTCCTCGTCTTCGCGGGACATTGGGATTTGATGGTATCCTGCGAACATGTCTAGAAAAGACAATGTCTCATGATCAGCGGTGGCGTCGATCAGTTGGTCAATGCGCGGCAAGGGGTAAGGATCTCCCGGGCACACCTTGTTGATCGTTGTATAGTCGACGCACATTCGCCAAGCCCCTGATGACTTCTTCACCAAGACCACATTTGCCAACCACTTCGGGTATTTCACTGGGCGGATCAATCCTACTGCTAATAGTCGCGCGACTTCTTCTTCTATGGCTTTCAGTTTGTCGCCTGTAAAGCTTTGTCGCGCTTGTTGCCTTGGTTCCGCGTTGACTGGAACTGCGAGGCAATGTTGAGCTACTTGCCTCGGAACTTCCGGCATGACTTCTGTGCACCAGGCGAACAATTCTTTGTACTCCTTCAGTAACGCTATCAGCGGCTCAATCGCGTCACCGTGGATATGAGTCGAGATGCGTATTTTCTTTGTCGGCTAGGTTGGATCGAGCGCAACTTCAAAATCGAAATCCATGGATTCTGAGCGGGGCTCTTCTGCCCTTGTGTCAACGATGTTGGTCTGGCGAGCCTCTCCTTCTACCCTTGAGCGCGCTTGATTAGCCGCGGATCGATGTCCATTTGGTCGATGGTGCTTTTGAAAAGGATGTCTGCCGCGCTGCCCCCGTCTATCAGTAGGCGGTGAATTTTGAAGGCGGCCACCAGTGCGGTGATGGTGAGTGGGTCTTCTGACGGGATCCCTTGTGGGAACTCAGCGTCGTCGAAGCTTAGGTTGCACTTTGTCTGTACCTCGTCTGTCGCGCATTCCATTGCGCGTTCATGCTTGGTATTTTTTTTTTTTGGGGCGGTCTCCTTCTACTATTACCACCCCTATTTCCTTCCGTCTACATACGAGCCAGTAGCCTCCTTGTAATCGGCTTGCGGGGATGGTGGCGGATTTTGGGGCTGCTCTATCTGTTCTTCCGTTCCGCGGATGAACTCGGTCAGTAGTCCTCTTCGTATGAGGCCTTCAATTTCGTACCACAGCTTCTTGCAATCCTCTGTCCAGTGTCCCATCTCTCTGTGGAAGTCGCAATGCTTTTTTGGATCGCGCATATGTGGTAAGGCCTTAAAGGGTGCGGGCCAGTTGATTTTGGAACCTTTCTCGCGGAGCACGAGAAACACGTTTTTTACTGAGTCATTGAGCAGCGTGTAGGCGTTGGGTGGGCGCCTATCCGGTGATCGCCCCCGCTGAGCTTGTTTCTGGTGGGGGGGGGGCGCCTCGGCCCGCTGTGTAACTGTACCAACTGCTCCCGTGGTACCGGGAGCTGCTTCCGCCCTTGATCTTCTCTAGGCGGTTTCGCGGGTTCAAAGCGTCTGACAGAGCCCGCGCCAAGGGTTTCTTCCAGTGTGATGGCCTTCTCGATTTTGACCTCTAGCTCTGTCGACAGCGTGACTGGTCTTTTTGATAATGCCCGCTTGAGTTCCATGTTGGTGGTGGCATCCATGAGATGATGGGCGGAGGTTTCGGGGGTAAGATCTCGCACGGCCATTCCCACCCTGGACTACCTGGCGTAGAACGCTCGCAAGCTTTCTCCGTCTTTTTGCCTGATGTCTATCAGTGCCTTGAGGTGGAGAGGCCTTCTTTTTTGTGACGCGAATTTTGTTGTGAACAAGAGTATGAACTCTTCGAACGAACGGATGATTCCATTTGGGAGTATGTTATACCAATCGAGGCATATTCCGGAGAATGTTGACGGGAAGGTTCTGCATAGCGCCGCGTTGGAGTTGGTTTGGAGTTGCATCCGTAGGCAGAAGGTGCTTACATGGTCCTCTTGATCGGCCGTTCCGTTATACGTTGGAAGGGCGGGTGGCATTCCGCTTAGGTGCTCCGCCATGATTTCCGCGCTTAGCGGTTGGTGGAGAGCTCTTCTGGGTGGGTTGGGGCGGTATTGCGGGGATAAATGTTGCTCCAGGAAGCTGAGGTCCGCTCTGCCTAGCAGCTCGGCTCGTTGCTCTTCGCTCGCGGGTAACACAGCCGGCGCTTGTTGTGGTAGCAGGGCAGTCCCTGACGCTTCCCCTGCCATTTGTTGCGGCGCGACCGCCGCCACGTCCACTGTTGTCGCACCCTCCTTGCTCATCATGAGCGCTATAACTTGGCTCATTTGTTTTTGCATATCGGCTATGACGTCGTTTTGCTTTGCCATTAGTTGCCTCATTTCTTTGGCTGTCAGTTCGGGCTCCTCCTCTTCAATGAGCACAGCGTTAAGGTTGCTGGTTTCCGCGAACACCTTTGGGTTTGTCATTGCCTTGATGGGTGTTGCCTCGTCGGGCGAGTTGGAGTTACGTTCTGCCATTGGTTGGTTTTCTACTGCTTCTCTACTTAGCCCCACGGTGGGCGCCAATTGTTTGAACCTAACTGAGTGTAGGAGTGAGGTTCGGGAAAATGGGTCAAGGAGAGTAAGCAATGGGAATCAGCTATGGATTGAAGAACAAAGGAAAGGGAGAATCAGGTTGAGAGAGTGATATCTTAGAGAGATAATTTGGTAGTTTATAGAGATAGAGTCTGGAAAATCCGATCCCCTCACCCACCGGAGTAAATGCCCTATTTATAGGCTACATGGTGGTGGGTGAGTTACATGGTGGTATGGTGACATGACTACTGACATGTCAGAAGTTTAGGCCACACCTCTACCTAGGACAAGGAGATTTATCTATGATTGTACCTATGACTATGATGTGACCACTCCTCGGGAAATGCGGCGTCGTTTTCCGTGGTTTCTTGGTCTGGTCAACGCTTGGCATAGACGTCGTCGTTCAGTGCCCGGCATCCTTGTCCGCGAGTGAGGGCTTTGCCGTGCTTGAGGTCCTCGCGCGGGCTTTGGTCGCGTTGGCGCTAACGCGCTTTACTCCTCTGGGGGCGATGCCGGGCGGCTAGACCCAAGTCATATACCCAACAATTTTTCATTCACTGAGGAGTAGTTCGCTGCCCACCCCAGCGATGCACTCCAACTAGTAAACCATATCCTTACGCCTTGTCCTAAGACATGTAAGGAGAAAGTGAGATCACAAAATAATTGAAAGTGGTTCGTTACAATTGGCAGCGAACCACATTGTTCACTTATATTGGAAGCAAACTACAAAAATATGTCGGCAGAACTTACATAGGCAGCGAATCACTGTAGTTTGCTTACTTTATCAACGAACCACAGAGTCAGCGAACCACAGTAGCTCGGTTTTCTAATGCGTGAACAACTGGTTTTTATACGCTTCTCAATCTGTCGAACAACTTCGCAATCCTCTTTTTTCAGCGAATAACCTAGTTTTCTAGGGATGGGATTAGGTGCTAACCCTTATAGAGGGTTAGCACCGTGATAACTAGCAAAAAACGCTACTAAAAACAACGAAATCACTACGGATTATTATAAAATCAATACAACATCTAAGCTAAATCACTACTAACCCTTGGTTAGGACGGTGCTAACTCTTGTACAATTAGCACCGTAACTTACGGTGCTAATTGTACAAGAGTTAGCACGGTCCTAACCAAGGGAAAAACTACTACTAGTTTGAATTAGTTGTGATTTAGCTTAGATGTTGTATTGATTTTATAATAATCCATAGTGATTTCGTTGTTTTTAGTAGCGTTTTTTGCTAGTTATCACGGTGCTTACCCCTATAAGGGTTAGCACCTAATCCCATCCCGTTTTGTGGTTCGCTTTATTTTGCAGCGAACTACACAAAATTTAGGTATTTTGAATTTTTTTTGGTAAATACAATATATTAGCCACAACTATAAGCAGCGGGGAATAATAGTCACAATTATGAAAATACTAATTATTAGCCATAACTACTGTTGTGCATAATTCTGAATCTGCTAATTCCAATATGAAGAGTTTTAGGGTTTTCTTCCTCCCTCTCATCCTCCTCGTCTCTCCCCTCCTCAAAGATTTGCGCCACTCCTCTCTCCCTCCCTCTACAGTAACAACAGAAGAAACATAAGTTTTTTCAGCAACAGAGAAGAAATGAACCACGAGCTAAGTTCTTCATCTCCAACGGTCGACAACGACATTTCTTAGTTTTCCATTTTCATTGTTCTGTTTTATTTACTGCCCTGAGCTGGCGTTGTCTTGTAAGTTGTAATGACACAATATGGATATATATATGAATGGAAGGGGGCAGAAGGAAGACTAACTTTCCTTCTTGCAAATTTCTCTGGGAATTTCGTTGTGATACAGTTCTAAATAATATCTTAATTATTTAATAATTTATTTTTTAAAATTAAAAATATTATATGGTAACTGTTACGTGGGAGCCAAGTCAGCATCGTAAAGTTTAGTCCAATGCAGTCAAAAGCGCGATTCTACGTAGAAGCAGAAAATGGGTAAAATCATAAAGCGTAGAATTAAAGCTTAATACCGTAAGTTTTTTACGTATACTGTAAAATAGCCAAAAATGTGTTAAGTATGACATATACTGTGTAAAATATGAGTGCACAAAATTTAGATAAGTTAATAGATACCTCCAACTCATTTCTAAAGTAGAGCAACTCATAACATCTTAACAATAAATTCATAAACAGAAATCTTAGCAATAAAACCACCTTCTCATCAATCCGCCGAACAAATTCGTAATCCGCTTTTTTTTTACCGCGAATAACCTAGTTTGCTCCCCTGACACGCGAACTGTTTTGTGGTTCGCTCTAAGTTGCAGCAAACTGCACGAAACTTAGGTATTTTGAACTTTTTTGTAAGGTGTTGTATTGTGGGATTTTTTTTTTAAATAGTCAAACCCAGACTGAAGTCCGGAAACATAGTGAGAGTACAACATTCAACCACGGGCGGAAGTCGACTAATCGTCGAAATTCCGATGAGCGAGCATTTTTTGCCACAAAATGAGCTGCTCTATTAACTCGACGAGTAATATGGGAGTAGGAACAAAACACGAAAAGACCAGCCAACCTGCGGATGTCTTCAATGATTGCTCCTCCTGTGACATGGTGAGTATCGGCCACCAACACACGCCGAATTATGAAGAGAGAATCACCATGGCAATTGATAAAAAGGAAATTGTGAGTTAAACACCATTGTAAGGAGTCACGTAAAGCTAAAATATCTGCAAGAAAAGGATCATGTACATTTTCATAAAACTGACCCATGGCAAAGAATATCATGTCTGAATTATTGTGACAACCAAAAGCCACACCTACTCCTCGGTCACGTTGTACCCAGCCGGTGAAGCTTACCTTGATAGAAGCAGGGGGATGCAGAGCAGCCAATATCTTGCGAGAGTTGAGAACGCCCGAAGAAGCTTGATGCGCCGCCTTGTTCTTTTGCTAAGTCCGAGTGAGAGTTGTAAATAGTGCATGAATTGGGTCCTAAGAGGAGGACCTCCATTCCTCCAACTGCATATTGAATTATCGATGTAAAGCCGACGGTAGGTACTGAATTCCACCATGAACCGCACGACACCTGCCTTCCCAGATCCTCAAGAAGAGAAAAAGAATTTCAGACCTGCAATTTGGACAATAAAATAGAGAAGAAAAGAAGTTTCCATGCATTACCATAATCTGGACTGTCTAAAAGTTGGCAGATAGTCTCTTTTGCCAGCAAGTTGTCATACCCCTATGGCTATCAGACATTGCATAAAACAGTGTTGGGGAGTTTATTCGGCAGCAGAGAAAACAGGACAGATCGATGACGTAACGAGCGTCTTGCAAAGAAACACTGTTTGAATTGGTATAAAGTCGCGAGCATACCGCCACGCGAAATTCCGCAACTTTGGCGGCACATGGAGGCTCCATAGGAATTTCTAGAACTTCCAATCGAACGACAATGCAGGAGGAGGGATCCCGAGTGTTGAGCTCATTTGTGAGAACCTAGTAACCTGCTTTGACCGTATACTAGCCTAAGGTGGAGTAATGCCATATCAAACGATCCTCCGAAGGGTACACAGCCAACGAAATTCCTAAGATGGTCTTGAATGTGGCAAATGGGAAGAGGCTCCCCAATATAGCTTATTGCTTCCAACAACGACAGGTAGAGCAAATTAAATAAAAAAAAATCCTAAGAGGAACACTACTGACAGCCTACAGTAAGACTGGGGAAGAAGGAGGGATGGTCGGCAACCACTGATCATCAAGAACTCGTACCGAAGAGCCATTTTCAATCTGTCATCTTAAACCGCGGTTGAGTAGGTCGCGCCCTTCCAAAATCCCTAGCCATGTCCATGATGGTCGAGAGCCCGACTTAGCTTCGAGAAAGTGGTGATGTTGATGGCAGCAAGCTTTGTAGATTCAAGCGAGGCAACTATCAGGATTTCGCAGGAGATGCCAAGCCTGTTTAGCAAGCAAAGCAACATTGAATCAGTCAAAATCACAGAAACCTAGTCCTCCCTGAAACTTACTTTGACAAGTCGTTGTCCATGATAGCCAATGAATCTAGCTCTCCTTATCCTGCCCTGCGCACCAATATCGAGAAAGGAGGCTGTTACATCGATGACAAGTACACGAAGGCAGCCGGAACGAGGACATGGCGTAAACCGGCCAAGCAGAACCACCCACCGCTATGATAACAACCTCCTTTCCTGCAAAGGACAAAGCATTGATTTTCCAATTCCGGATTCGATTAGCTAACACCTCTTCAACAAAATGGAAAGTTTGAGTCTTAGATCGCTGGACTTGATAGGGTAACCCTAGGTATTTGTCACCTGGGGCCATCACAAAGACCCCCAGAAAAGAAGTCAAAGCATTCAATTCCTTATCTAACATATTGTGACTCAGTGAGACTACGATTTCTGCAAATTGACATGCTGGCTACTAACCATTTCATAGTCACTCAACAACTGCATAAGGTTAGTACATGCAGGAATAGAGGTACGAAGAAACAAATAAGTGACATCCGCAAAAAAGAGATGGGAAGTAATAGGAGCTAGCCTATGGACCCGTAATCCATGAATAGCAGAAGCATTAACAGTATTCAGAATGGCATCAGAAAAAGCTTTCGAGTATAAAGCAAACAGTAAAGGAGAAAGGGGGTCTCCTTGCCTGATACCGCATTGAGGGCGGAAATAACCATACTCCACGCCATTCATAAGCACGGAGAAACACATAGTTGTGATACATGTTGGATCCATCGGAGCGAGCGATCAGAAAAGCCCATCGCCTCTAGTACCGAGATGAGGAACCTCCATTCAACTCTGTCTTACGCTTTCTCCATATCAAGTTTTAATGTCATCCATTTTTCCTTTCCCTGCACCTTGGTCTTTAAGAATTGCATAATTTCTTGGGCAATCAACACATTATTAGTAATCGATCGACCTTTAATAAACCCATTTTGATAAGGGCTAATGATAATAGGGAGGATGAGACTTATCCGAGAAGCAAGAATTTTAGCTATAATTTTATACAGAACCAGACAGAGGCTGATAGGCCGCAATTGATTCATAGAATCAGCATTAGGCACCTTAGGAATGAGAGCAAGCCACATGTGATTTATACTCTGGAGTAGGCGTCCAGTTTGAAAAAAGGAAAGGACAACCTCCGTCATAGATTGCCCAACATCAAGCCAGAAACGTTGGTAGAAAGCAGCAGTGAATCCATCAAATCTCGGTGCTTGCGTCATACCGATGCTAAAAACAGCAGCCAAACCTCTTCCTGCGAGATCGGAGCCATAAACTAAGCATTCATGTCGTCACTAACCACCTTGGCCAACTGTATCCTGTAGATAAGAATAAATTATGATAAAAGGATATAACTACAGCCTTCTCCTCCTTAGTGTGAAAACCCTGTGCTCGTCACGAAAGAAGAGTATAGTTATTTTTTATTTTTTATAGGAATATTTGCTTATTTATTAATGTGTAATGGGCTCCTTATCCAGAATTGGAAGGAGGAAAATAGGTGGCCTGGTTGTCCAACATTCCTGGGCTTCCCAATTACACTTAATATGGGTCATACTGTGGGCTGCAGTATTACAATCACGTTTTGCAAAACGCCACCGAATCTTCCCTATCCTCTCCGCCTCGGCCTTCAATTCGCGAATGATGACCTCCCTCTCTATTCTTGTCGACTATGGGTTTTCTAGGGCGAGAAATGCGGTCTGGCAATCCGTTCCACCACCATGTGATTAATTCCACTCCGTCCAGCCATTCTGATGCCGAATTCGATGGCTTTAAGCTCCGCTATCTCTGGTGACCACTGGATCCGCTCCCTCCGTACCGCCACCATCACGAAGATCCCATTCTCATCGCGGGCCACTGCTCCGAATCCCGTTCCTTCCCCTTTCAAGACCGCGGCGTCGACGTTCACTTTGATCCAGCCCGTCGGCGCCGGTTCCCAGGTATGAGTTTTCTCTTCTTCGCTTCTGAGCTGCTTTGTGTGGTGTGAATTGAATTCCTCCCAAAGCTCCACTGCCCTGCCCACAATCTCCCATTCTTCCGCTTTCTTGTTGTTGAAAAGTTGGTTGTTCCGCTCGTACCAAATTGACCACAAAACCATTCCTAGTTTTCCTAGAATTTCATCGTCCACCTTCTCCATTAGCTCGCATATCCTACTCCCCACCGTTAGGTTAGGTTCTAGCTCGAACAGTGGTCGAAATTCAGTTGGTCGCCAAACTCTGCTAACCCACTAACTATCTCTGAATATATACTCTTGAGTCTCCTCCAAATTGCAAAATGGACACTCTTAAGAAGCATTTTCCTTCCTCTTCTCAATGTAAGTTAACTATTTAAGGATTTTTTTCGCATCATCCGGATAAGGAAAAAAACATCAAACGCTCCAACAACCCAACTGCACCTCGCAGCAATTCAACGGCTACGAGAGGGGCGCGCATTCAAGTCGGGAGGTAAAACCAAACTGATACGAATACAATGTCCGCGATGATGACGTGTCTCAATCTGGTCTCCCCTGCATAAAGTCGCGATCAAAAACTCGCAGGCGTGGCCTCATTATTGCCTTTCCCCATTTCCAGTCGTTCCACCTTTAGCATTCGAGAATCTTCCACAGTCGCACTCTCTCACTCTCTGTCTACTGCTTCTCCATCGGGGGAGACGAAAGTCAATAATAGCACAAGGGTTCTCACGAGGAGATTACGAGTCACCTCTGCATCTATGGCCGGTCTGCCTCCCAAGCCCACCGTCCTCGTCACTGGAGCTGGTGGCAGAACTGGTTTTTATTTCTCCTTCCTTCCCTCCTTTCTATTCCCCTCTCGCTCTCTGTTATGTGAACTGGGTTTTGATTGAACAAACGGAAACTATTGGAATTTCAGGCTAGCATTTCCAAGTAGAACCTAAAATTGGAGGGGAATCGTAGGATTTTTTTCTGGATTTGTGGATCCTGGTATGCTGAATTTTGAGGAATCCCTCTGAAGATGTTGAAAAACTGATGGAGCATTTGGTTGAGGGGTTGATCATGTTAAGTGGGTTCATGTTTGGGATGACCAATTATTTAGTATTTCTTAGAATCATCTGGTTATGGATTGTGGTCCTGTGATGATCAGTATTTTGTATTGAGACTTGATAACATGGCTACAACTGTGGTGGCAGGTTCTATTGTTTATAAGAAACTGAAAGAGAGGTCAGACCAGTTCACTGCAAAGGGTTTGGTCCGGACGCCAGAGAGTAAGGACAAAATCGGGGGAGCTGAGGATGTCTATGTCGGGGATATAAGGGATGCTGACAGCATAGCTCCGGCTATTCAGGGAATTGATGCGCTCATAATTCTGACTAGTGCTGTGCCAAAGATGAAACCCGGGTTTGATCCGTCCAAAGGTGAAAGGCCCGAGTTCTACTTCGAAGAAGGTTGCTTTCCAGAACAGGTGAGAACTTAATTCTTGATTGTGATGATGAATGTGTCTTATACTCTTGATGAACTAGGAATGAGATTTTTTGCCTTGTAATCATGTTAGGTTGACTGGATAGGGCAGAAGAATCAAATTGATGCCGGTGAGAATTTGGTCTTTTTTCTCCCTGTATTAGTCAAATTTTCTCTTCTTTTCAAATGTGTTGCGATTTGTGGTTAACTGACTGGAAATGTGAAACAGCCAAGGCTGCTGGAGTGAAGCAAGTTGTGCTGGTTGGTTCTATGGGCGGGACAAACTTAAATCACCCATTGGCCAACCATTTACGTGGAGGCTAGAGGCATATAAGCAGACTAACTTAGTAAAACCCTAATCCCCTAGTTACCCTAAGCGCCGCTCAAACCTTCTCTCCCTCCCTCTCGTATATTCTCTGTGATTTGAACGAAAGAGGAAGTAACCTCCGAAAATATCGTCCCTTTCTTCCTTCTGAAATCCAAAACTCTCCTCCATCGATTAAATTCCTTCTTCTTTCTAAGAGGCAGATCAAGGATAATCCTGTGTCTCTAATTCCACCTCGGAATCAGGCTAGATCCCGGCCTAAAAAATGCCATCAGAGCGTCAATCAGCCTCCAAATCGACGGTAAGTGGCGGATGAGGGTTCTTGCATGTTCGATTTTCTGGATTTTTGGAGTGGCTCAAGGATCTAACCTTCTCGTTTTGATTTCTATTTTTTTTTGGGTTCGATCGAAGGAGAACGAAGGAATCGAAATACTATCCTTCTTCTCTCTCTCTCTCTTCTTCTCTTCAATCGCCGAACACAAGAAACTACTCAGATTTCCTCAGATTGACCAGAGAAAATGACGATCTAGATAAGGTTCTGGCTTGCATGTGAGTTTTCTTTTGTTTTTTTGGTTGAAGAATGGGACTCTAATATTTTTCTGGGTTTTGGTTTTGGACGAAGGGAGAAGGAAAGAGGTCGTCGGGGGTGACTTGATCGAGGGACAAACAATGGTAAGCGTTGAAGGTTATTTCTCGGTTTTAATTCTACTCTCTTTGGTTTAGCTAAATGATGACCCATTTTTCCCCATCTTCGCAGGTTTGGAAAAAGGCCAGATCTGGCTGAGGTTTCTCCCTACTCCTCTGATTTTGATTTCGATTAACCTGTGGTGGATCTAATTAGATTAGAGAATTTGTGATTGATGGTCCTAAGTTTGGGATTGGGGTCTGGCGTTTGTGGGTGATTTGGATATGAATTTATGACTTTGAGATTAGGGGATAATGGTTGTGTTCGTCTGAATCTGGCGTTTGAGGGTTTTTTTTGTGGGATTTTGTGGTGAATCAATGGTTTGCGAGTTTAGAGGGTTGGGGATGATGTGGTGAATTTGGTTATTTCTTATTATTGTCGGGTCCAAAACTGACGAAATGAACATCAGATTAAACTTGACATCGTCTCATTATTGTCGGGTCCATTCATGCCCGATTAGCAAGAGTTTAACGTTTAGCAGTTAACCAGCCTAAAATTTTAGAGAACCAGTCACCTATAGTTTGTACAAAATATTATTGATCGTATTAGTTCTGAAAATTCATATTAATTTACAGAATTCTACTATCGCTTTTGCATATTCAATACTTCAGTTTGATATGCAATATTTAAAGCAATGAAATTTGTGTTGCAATTTTAAGATTATCCGTCATTTTATAGGTTATAAAAATTATAAATCACGTATTAAACTTTATTTTCAGAAGATTTAATAGGCTAGCTAACCGTGAAAAGTCCTCTGCTTTTCAAATCTTCGCTTAGTGCATGTTTACAATTTATGAAGATAAAACAAATTTGTTTAGTGTAACTAGTTGTGATTATTGTTTTTGTTTGAATAGACCATGGTTTAAATCTTGATATTGATACTTTTTCATATGAAGTAGATAATAATTGTGATGACAAAAATACTCCTCCTACTTTCACTCTTGCTTCACGAAATTTGAAATAGAAAATCTTAAAACATTGAATATATCTTATGGAAAGAGCTTCTTCAATCAAGTAGGAAAGGTATTATACCTGAAATTATTTTATCTTATAGAAAGTGATAATTGTGAAATCGGAACTCAAGTAACATTGATTCAAACATTAAATGATAAATTGTATGTGTGGTTCAGTTTAGACAAAATACATGTGTAGCCAAAACATTGATCTTTGTGACAAATATAATAATTTTTTGTCACAAATCTACACATAATATAAAGATATATTGGGTACTATGACGAAAAAGAGCTTCCTAGAATCCTCTCAAACCATGAAATTTGAAATGAGACTCTCATTTTTCCAATTTTATCATTATATTATGTAGATTTGTCACAAAAAAAATTATTATACTCGTCACAAAGGTCCATGTTTTGATTACACTTCTGTATTTTTTGTCTGAACTAAACAACACATACAATTTAATATTAATGTTTGAATCAACACTACTTGAATTCCGATTTCGGAATTAATATCTTTCTATAAAATATAAATAACTTAAGATAAAATATAAATATAGAAGCATCATCATCAAACATATTCCTAGAGTTTAATCAAAGAAATAACAATAAATAAAATGTAGCCTAGTTGGTTATAATGCTCTTACTTCATTCAAGTGACCAAGGTTCAAACTTCAATGATAACATTCTTAATAAATAAACATGAACTGGGTGCAATGACAAAAATGACTTCTTATAATCACTCTCAGACCACGAAATTTGAAATGGTAGAATTTCAACCCATGTTTTTCCTTTATGTATTTTGTAGATTTGTGTTGTGCAAAAAGCCGAGATTGGAAGCCAATCGATCCTATTAGATCTACTGGAATCAAATTCGAATAAATTGTACAATCGTTGATATTTTAGATTCACAATGGCCATTTCAAGATTAAGCTTATAATTTTTAGTTGAGTAATTGACCCGGACAAAATGAGGTGTCTACACTAGGGAATTCGCAGTCCATCACGAGGATCAGTGGCTCTAGATGACTCATAATTAAAATATGGGTATGTCTACGATGACTTGCAAGTCACCGTAACTTAGAGAAAACGGCCGACCTCTTCCATTAACTGGTCCACCACTTTCTAAGAAAATTTCCGACCTCTTCCACCAAGTGGTCTACCACTTAAGCATCTGGTCTACCACTTTCGTAAATGGGTCGACCTGATGACACACTTACCTTCAAGTGTTAAACCTCTTCCACCAATTGGTCTACCACTTTTCAAGAAAATGATCGACCTCTTCCACCAAGTGGTCAACCACTTGAGCAACCGGTGTACCACTTCCGGAAATGGGTGCCGACTCGAGCCGAGTTTTAACCCAGTTTTAGCTCGACTCGTTAATAAACGAGTCGAGTCGAGGCGAGTTCGAACTAGCTTACTTAATAAAATCTTGACTCATTTTTTCCATATTCATTTTGTATGTAATGCATGCTACATGTGATTAATATCGGGTTAATTGCACCTGATACCACTAAGTATTGGTTTCGTTGCATACTAACCAATTAAGTTTTTTAGTTGCAACTAAACCACGTAAGTCAACTTCCGGTTGCACCGTTATATTTTCCGTCCTTAACTTAACGGTGGGTATCAAATTGAATTTTTTCACCTTAATTTACACCATATCATTTTTATTTCACTTTCTTCCTCTCCACAAAATAATTTTTTTATAATGAAAATGAAGGATTGAATAAACCTGATCACAATAGCCCTTTGAAATTCTTCTCTTGCTCTAAGGCTGTTGATTCTCTTGTAAAATTATTTATAGAGTTGCAGATGGGAGGCTTCGGCTGCGAACTTTTGTCGAAAAACTGAGTTTCGCTATGGAAGTCTTCACTTGATAAAACTTCACTTGAAATTTCCCCATTACCTTACTCTTTTTGTCGCTCGATTTTACTACTTAAGACTGTTTCTTAATTCTTCTCCACTCATTCAGTTTAAAGCATCCCTTATATTTAATCTAAATATGCTTCTTTGGTTTTTATCTAATCGTCACCTGAAGTTCAGGTGTGCAGAACTCATCTAAAAAAAGACTCTTTATGTTGGAACTTCTTTCAGCTCAAATATTCATTACAACACTTATACAACAATAACATGTATAAATTCATTTACAATAGATGATTTAAACAATCTTAAGAGGGGCAACGAAAAAACTTTTCCCCGAAAGAAAAGATAGTGAGGTGCCAATTATGCAAAACATATTATAAACGGAGAAAAATAGAATAAGGATTGCATTTCACATTCCACATAATAAGTTAAAAAAGTTAACTTTATCTGGAAAGAAGCCAAAGTTTAATTCAATTAGACCCAAAATAAAAATGAAACAATTATAATTTTTTACGAAAACAATAAAGGAGGGCATAAGATAATTAAAGAGAGCGCTAGTAATACCGAAATGAAGATGGAAGAATGTGAGGGAAAATGGCGTTGTGTAAATTCGTACGGAAAATTTTAATTTGATATCTGTTGTTAAGTTTAAGGATGGAAAATGTAA
Source organism: Linum tenue (assembly GCA_946122785.1). Classification (NCBI taxonomy): domain Eukaryota; kingdom Viridiplantae; phylum Streptophyta; class Magnoliopsida; order Malpighiales; family Linaceae; genus Linum; species Linum tenue. The sequence goes on along the minus strand of CAMGYJ010000005.1, from coordinate 89,380,572 downwards.
CGGTGCAAGCGGAAGTCGACTTATGTGGTTTAGTTGAAACTAAAAAAAAGCTTAAGTGGTTAGTATGCAATAAAACAAATACTTACGTGGTATCTAGTGCAATTAACTAGATTAATCACGATGAAAAATAATAATAATAATAGTTAAGTGTTCAATATTAACTAATCGCATGTTATACTTTGTGGTATCAAATTATTTAGTTAATAAATTTTAACTAGTGAAAATTATATTATTTCATAATATCGAAGCAATCTATGATATATAATTTCTTTTAAAATTAAATCAAACATATTTGGTGATATTAATCTATGTGTTAAACTTCATATAGGGTGAGATATATAATTTAACAATCCTATAAATTATCAAAATCAAACTCATATAGATTGATTCGCTCATAAGTCGGTAATCAAGTTGGCTCTCTAGCCACAATATTAAGAGTTGATGCATCTCATGAGCCCTAAACGAGTAAGCTCACGAGTTGAGCTCAACAAGCCATTGAGTCGAGCTAGCTCACGAGCTCCGGGAGCTGTAGAAGGCTAAGCTCCAGCTCGGCTTGTTAGAAAACGATTCGAGTTTCGAACGTGTTTTTTTCAAAACGAACATCGAACCGCTCGCGAGCAGTTCGATTCATTTGCAGCCCTAGCCGTCAATGTTATCAAACAAAAGCAAACAGTTCAAGGGGAATTAAAGAAAGGAGAACATTCTTAATCATAACTAATTTATTCGCTGTAGTGTTGGTGGTTTTCGTGGCTTTATTTTCAATTGTGTTGAGGCCTAAGGGTGTTCATGGTGATAATAATATGTTTGAGCCCGGGCGACTGGGCGTCGCTCGGGTCCAAGGGGTTTGGGGAGTCAGACATGACTTTAGGGGGTAGGTGCCCCACCTCAGCCGAAGTGAGAAAAGAGAAGAAGTATATAGAGAGAGAAAGTAGAGAGAAGTTAGAGTAAGAGTCATATAGATTGCCATTCATGAGGAGAACACTCCTATTTATACAAGTTTGGATGTTATGTGTGTGGTCCATGCACCTCAGACTCTCTGTCACTGTACATTGTACTTCTGGTCAGAAGGTGTCTGGTGGGGCAGAGGGTGTCCCCCTGACCTCTTCCTTGCTGATGTCAGGTGTGCCAACTTGTCTCTTAACCTTGTCTTCTTCCTCTGATGATGTAAGTCTCTAGTGTTTTGCCCCTATGTCTTGGCTTCTCTTGGACTCTTCTTGTAGACCTTCTCCAAGTATTATACTTTACCTTCATACCCTATCAATTGCCCCTTTGACGTCGGTATGAGTATCATGGCGGCGTCAACTGATATGATCCCAAATAGGCCACTCCACAAGTTGGAATTACTTGACGAAGAAGCAAGCTCAAGCTGCCTGAAGAACATTCATTTCTGTCAGTGTCATTTTCCGTGTTCAAGTAGCCAATTTTGGAGGCAAGTTTATCTCAATTGGCTCAATGGAAATTCAAGTTTAATGGCTTGTATTGAACATGGGGTGATTATCTACACCTTGGTATGCTTGGTTGCTCAAGAAGAAGTCATTAAGGTTGTTTTCCAAAGTCTCAAAGTTGCTACCTCAAAACTGGAAAACTGCCAGAAAATATCTAAGGCAGAAAACTGTGTTGAGATACCAACTTTGAAGGCCTATATCTGGAGTTTGGAGAATGATCTCGGGCTGTTTCAAGTTGGAGGTGAAATAGGGAGTTTTCTTCTACAGAGGAAAGGAATTGGTTGAGTTCGAATCCACTTGGAAGGCTATGATCGAGAGGCTCAAAGATGGCATCAAAGCTGTTTGGTTACTTGGAGTTAAAGGCAGATTTTCCTTTTCTTGTTTAGTTAGGATTTCATTGTTTTGGTAGTTTTTTATTCCTTTTCGTATTAGACTGTAATTAGGAGTTTATGGGACGTGTTTAACCCTACCTAGGCCTATTTAAGCTTTCTATTTCGTTGTAAAACTCAGACTTTGTTGAATAGAAATCGAAACCTTTGGGTTTTTGCAAGTTTGCGTACTTGTGTGAGCTTTGGTGGATTCCAAGCTCGTTGAGCTCTTGTATCGATCCAGAACGCGTTGATCGTGGTCGGGCATCTACCTTTTAATCCAATTGAGCGTTCCCCAGGTGTGGAATCGTCCTTTTGGTTCCGTTTTTCCAAGTTCGTATTAAGAACGCTTCGTTCTTGATTCGAGCTCAATCGATTCTTCGATTGAGTCGTTAGCTGCGTGACTTTGATAACATACACCCCCCAGGGGCGTATTATCAACATAAAGTGAGTGTTTCACTAACCTTGGTTTCTCGTCTTCACAATCAAGTGCCAACTCTCTTTCTTTAGTTAATCGGCACCAGGCTCTTCCTTTCAAGTGGGTGCTTCATTCCCTTATTGATCTTCTGATCTGTTGAGCGCTTGTGCACCCGTGTGGGTGTGCTTGCTTCCAAATAAGGTGTAGTAAAATGAGAAAGAATAAACACATGTCCCAATTAACGGAGACTAGCAAAAGAAGCAATCATGCCCCTTTTATCAAGCGCCTGACGCTTGCATTCTTCCATTCTTCATCAATTATTTCCTAAGTGACTACTCTTTCATCTTAGAGGATGTGCCTACGCTCGTGTTAGAGGATTCAATCTATCTTGACAATCAAATGAAATTGAAACAAACTTGTCAGTTTTCCTTTGACTGTGCCTTGCCATTTGAAACGAGCGCCTAGGGCTCTTTACCATTTTTTTCTTTTTGCCAAAAGATACCACTGATATTCAAATGCTCTCCATTCATTGTCTAAGATGCTCCATTTTTCTTTCGATTACTTGTGCTCTTTTAGAAGAGTGCTTGCTTTGATTTTTTGGCTAAGCACTGGTCACCCAGCTTGTCGTTAGTTGCCCTAAGACCCAAACTTAACGAGATGTCTGGCGACTCGCTCCTTTGCCGATGTGTCTGACCTTCAGTTGGGCGCCTGACACCTTACTCCTTAGCGAGGTGCCTGACCTTCAGTGGGGTGTCTGGCGCCTAACACTTTCGCTTATGTTTTTGGTAAACATTTGTCACCCAACTTGTCGTTTGTTGCCTTAAGACCCAAAGTCAACGAGGTGCCTGATGACTTGCTAATTTGCCGAGATGCCTGACCTTCAGTTGGGCACCTGACACCTCACTCCTTCAGTGAGGCGCCTGGCACCACACTCCTTCAGCGAGGTGCCTAACCTTCAGTGGTGTACATGGCGACTCGCTCCTTTGTCGCGATGTCTGACCTTTGATAGGGTGCCTAACACCTCACTCATTCGGTGAGGTGCCTAGTGACTCGCTCATTTGCATAGGTGTCTGATATTCAGTTGAGCGCCTGTCACCTCACTCCTTTAGCGAGGCGCCTGGCACCACACTCTTTCAGTGAGGTGCCTAACCTCCAGTGGGGCGCCTGGCACCTCACTCCTTCAGCCAGGCGCCTAACCTTGAGTGGGGCACATGGAGACTCGTTCCTTTGCCGAGGTGTCTGACCTTCAGTTGTGCGCCTGGCACCTCACTCTTTTAGCGCGGTGTCTCACCTTCAGTGGGGCGCCTGGCTTCTCATTCCTTTGTCTGTGTATGACACTAACGACTTAGAACCTTACTCTTGTAAGTCTAGCATTACTTGCTTTGGTTTATTTGAGCGCACAAGCGCTTCAACGAGGTGCCTGGCAACTCGCTCCTTTGTCGGGGTGCCTGACCTTTGGTAGGGCTCCTGACACCTCACTCCTTTGCCGAGGTGTCTGACCTTCAGTTGGTGTTTGGTGTCTCGCTCCTTCGCTTATGTATTATGTTAATGACTTATAACCTAACTCTTGTAGGTATAACATTACTTGTTTTGGTTTACTCGAGCGCATAAGTGCTTCAAATGAGGCGTCTGACGACTCACTCTTTTGCCGAGGTGTTTGAGCTTTGGTAGAGCGCTTTGCACCTCACTCCTTCAGCAAGGTGCTTGTCCTTCAATGGGGTGTCTGGCACCTTGCTCCTCATGCGAGGTGCCTGATATTTAGTGGGGCACTTAAACGCCTCACTCCTTTGCTTGTGTTTGATGCTCATGACTTCTAACCTCATTCTTTTAGGTCTGTCATTACTTGTTTTGGATTACTAGAACGTATAGGCAATTCATCGGGCGCCTCGCTCTTTTGCCGAGGGCCCGACCTTCAGTGGGGTGCTAGACACCTCACTCCTTCAGCGAAGTGCCTGACCTTCAGTGGCAGGATATCTGTCACCCCCACTTCTTTGCTTGTTTGCCCTTGTCAAACTTGTTTTAAATCGAGGATGGGCTAATGGGTGAAAGTCCAATCACCCCTTGTGAGACTTTTTCAATGTCCAGCTCTTCCTCAATGTGTCGATCTTGAGAGCGCCTCATCATGTAATCTTTCTTTTTTCCTTGTCGAGGTGTGGTCTCCTAGGTTCTTGTTTTAGAGTGCTTGCGCCCTTCTTTTCCTTTCCATTCAATAGAGCGCCGAGGCGAATTGTCATTGCTTGGTCGCTACTGAATTTTTGGTTGAGCACCTAGGGTCTTTCTTTTCTTCGTAATGTATGACATTCTTTTTCGTAAGTATCAATACACGATTCAAGGTGTATGGCACCTCCAACTATGAGGTTAATGGACCCTCCTCCCATGAAGTCGATGCACCACCTCCTAGTGATGACGGGGATGACTCGTCCAGCCTTCTCCACGATGGAGTAAGCGAGCACAATGGGCTCCCTCTAACTAAGCAGGAGCATTTTGAAGGATGTGTTGGGGACATCACCTCTCACTGGGACCTGGGATCTAGGCGCCTGACAATCACCTAAAGAGTCAAACACAAACTCTAAGTCTCTTCTCTTTGACGGGAAATAAAGCGGTTGGGTTCCACACTTTTAATCATTTGGTGATGCTCCCCAAAGCATTGCAGCGGCGCTCCTAAAAAGGAGGTAGCGCGCCAGGCTTCTTCTCGACGGAGGAAGCGAGCTATATGAGCCCCATCTATCTAAGCAAGGATATTATGAGGGATGTGTTGGGGACATCGCCTCTCATGGGGAACTGGGATCCAGGCGCCCGACACTCAACTAAAAAGTCGAGTGGAAGCTTTAAGGCTCTTACTCTTTGGCGGGAAAGAGAGCGGTTGGGCTCCACACCCTTAACCGTTTGGTGGTACTCCCCACAGCATTGCATTGGCGCTCCTGAAAAGGAAATAACGCGCCAGGGCTTCTCCTCGTTGGAGGAAGCGAGCTATATGAGCTCCATCTGTCGAAGCAGGGAAATTTCGAGGGATGTGTTGGGGACATCGCCTCTCATGGGGACCTGTTATCCAGGCGCCCGAAACTCAACTAAAGAGTTGAGCACAAGCTCTAAGGCTCTTCCGTGTTGGCAGGAAAGAAAGCGGTGGGGTTCAACACCCTTAACCGTTGGTGGTGCTCCCCAAAGCATTGCACCAGCGCTCCTGAAAAGGAAATATTGCGCTTAGCTTCTCCTCGACGGAGGAAGCGAGCTACATGAGCTCCATCTGTCTAAGCAGGGTAAAAGATATCCTCAAAACATCACGCCATGTTGTGGTGGAGGCTCTTTTTTTTTTTTAAGATTGACCAAGGAGATCATTGACAATGTCTGCTCGTTTTGACCCACAACTGTTGCATGCCTGCATCTTTCGGTGAAAGTAGAGGGAGACACTTTGTAAAGGATATGTAGCTGCATCTTTTGAAAAGATTTCTTTTATGTGATCCTCATGATCGGTCCTCCCTTCGTACGAGGGATACTTGGACTTGCAAGGTTAGGTTTGGCTCTTCCAATATTCCCTTAGATTGTATTTGTCAAATAATGTCAAGTCATTTGTCTCTGGCGCCTCTTCCTCTTGTCAGGCGCATGTCACATGCTGCAACCTTGAATGTAGAGGTGGCTCTTCGATTATTCATTTTCCACCGATTGAGCCCTTTCTGAGAGATGTCCTTGAATGTGTGTCATCTTTCATCTTTGTTTCCTTTCGAGTTTGGCGAGGAGGCACCTCAAGCGCTTAAGGTAGGCAATTTTGGGGAGAGGTAGAGTAGATTGGGCTTTGGGGGCAGCCCACTTTGGAAACCGTGCGCCTCCTTCTCTACTCACCCTATTTAAGATCCTCCTTCTCATTTTCCTCTCTTCCCCTCCCAACTCGACCGCTCCCCTTCCTTTCGGCGCCTCTTTCTAAGTGCTCTCCTTGACCGGCGCCACCCCCGCGATTTAGGTAGCTTTATTTTGTACCCAATTTTTGTAGGCGCCACCCTTCTTTCTTCCTAGGCGCCACCCTTTGTGATTTTTTAATCATGGGCGGCGTCGCCGTGCGCCTCTTCTTCAATAATAGGAGGCGCCTCCGCGTCCTCGTTCTTAAAATTATTGGTTTTCTTTTCAGGCATCGTTCCTTCAATTCGTTAGGCGCCTTTGGATCTTGCGTAGGTAAGTTTCACTTCGTCTTTCTTAGGCGCCACCCTTTGCGATCTTTTGAATAAGGGGCGGCGCCGTCGTGCGCCTTTTCTTTAATCGGGGGAGGCGTCTCCCAGTCTTTGTTACTCAAGTCATTTTTCCTTTTGCGAATTCTTTCTTGTTTGTTGAGCGCCACCCTCCGAGCTTTTAATAGGCGTCGTGCCCTGTTAAGCTTCTCATCATTTTCCTCGAGAGTTGCTCTATCTGATTGCTCTAAATAACCAGCAAATCTGTTAAATCGGTACAGTCAGCACTCCACGTCAATAAGTAAATTAATAAAAAATAGTACAAATAACCAGCAAACCCTAACTGAACCTACCACCCGACCATTACCCAGAACTATAATACTCTTTCTTCCCATCCTGTAAACACTCTCTCCCTCTCCCTCCCAAATTTTTTAGCTCAATTTTTCAGCTTGGCTCTCCGGTCACTGTCCTCCGCGGCTGCTGACCATCAATTCAAATATTGACAACAAAGTTTCACAGCCGAATTTCGATAATGCAACTTCAAATAAACTGCAGTGTTCCACCAGATATAAACCCATTACAACAGCAAGCAAAATATCATTGAACTGTTTGCAGTAATCAACAATTAAAATCCAAATTTCATTGTTCTTCTCTGCAGAGAAATACCAAACTATTCAATGGGGGAGTTCTGAAATACCCAGACAACAGGATTCTCTAAAGATTCGGACTTTAAAGCTAAAAAACCTTTGATGCGGAATTGAAATAGAACACACGAGACAACGATTTTACGTGGTATCCTCGATCGATTGATTGATCGAGACTAATCCACGGTGAGCTCATAAGAGCTCACGCCTGATCTCTTATTCGGATTACATATTGACGGCTTGCTATCACACAAGTCGATAGCTAAGCTTATATAGATAAACTTAGGGTTAAAACCCTAATCCAACGAATCAGACGAGGCCCAACAAGGCCCAATATTAACACGGTTTAAGTAACCGCAACACTCCTCCTCAAGCGAAGACATGAATGACAAGAATGTCGAGCTTGACGAAGTAAATGTGAAGAACAAGCATGATGGCTTGAACCAAAAAACTCGAGATGAATAAAATCTCGAACGAGGTTGATTGGAGACGACTGACTCTCTCTGAACAACCTGATGATGGAGACGATTGACTGCGTCTCTTGAACTTGAACACACCTGGTACATCGCGGTCGACCTGATGACTGAGGTAGTCGACCGACGTATGTTGACCTCCTATTCTCCCCCTCAAGCTGGAGCATGAACATCGTGAATGCCCGGCTTGAAAAGCGATGAATGGCTGAAATGTGCCCACTAATGAACCGGAAAAGGGGACGACCATTTCTTAGATCGTGAATGCTAACTGGACGATGAAGGGACGATGACTTCTCTGATCGTACTACCTTTTGAATGCCAGGGACGACCATTTTATGAATCGTGAATGCCTCGACCTGATTACTTGAAAATTTTGTTGAAAGAAGCTGTTCTTTCTTACCAACACTAGCTATTGAAGGAGCGACAACTGTAGGTCACGATTGTCTTCAACGCCATGACTGGAATGTGGGTGAAGAATTTTGCCTTCTTCTCAACCCTGGCCGCCGAAGGGATGATCCCAATTCTTAGGTCGTGACTGCCTTTGGTGCCAATGACTAGACTGAATCTCCGTTGTTAATTGATGAAAGCTGATTGAGAACATGACAGGCGAGAACTTAACAAACTTGAGGATAAGATCAAGCCTTCTGTTGACAGTATAATTTCGTTGACCCAATGCACTTCCACCAAGTCCAACTTGTCTCCAAACTTTAAAGAACCAAAAGACACACGGACTTATCCAAGTCAAAGTAAAGCAAGAGTTTATGCTTCCTTGCAATGCGGCCAACACATACCAACCGAAGTGGAGTACTGAACTAGAGGTAAAATTGCTTTGCACTCTTTCGGATGGACAAGACCCAAAACTGGAAGAGTGGTGGCCCGCTGTGTTCGGGCCTGCTGTGAGCGGCCCAGTTAGGGAAAACCCTTCTCCATATTGCCCACTTGAACATTCGCATCATCGCCTCTGGCGAAGCAATCAAAGGCGGAGATGGCAGAACGGCGGGAGACGCGGCACAATTGACGGTGGAGCATATCGATAACGGATCTGAGTAGCCTCGTCTGACGCCGACAATTATGACAATTTGACTGTGTCGGGATGAGGACGACGATCGACGTCGAGTCACCCACGTCGACTAAGTCGCCAGGTCTGATGGCGCTGGAGGTGGTGACAAAATTGGTGTTGTGATCTGATGGTGACTATGGCACGGAGGACAATGACGGCCGGATGTGAAGAACCAGCATCGCACGATGGCGGACTGGCGCTGATTTGAGGCGACCTCGGAAAAGAAGTTCCGAGCGGAAATGAGCACCTAGACTGGAGAGATGCGCCAGAATCGCGAGCTTGCTGAGCGTGGCCTTCTTGCGGCCCTTGACGAGCGGACAGCTCCAACGAGATGAAGAAGAACTCCACGAGCAACTTTTCTGTCTCGCTTACCGTTGGACTGATGAAGAAGCAACTTCGGACTGTGACGTTGATGCTGTCGGAGAGAGGCAACGGATGCTGACGTTGATGGACGGCGGTCTGGACTTCGCCTATGGAGAGGTTGATTGCGGAAGCTCAAAACCCTAAGAGGGATCGAGTTTTGCTCTGATACCATGTAGAATTTGATGATGCGGAATTGAAATAGAATACATGTGACAACAATTTTACGTGGTATCCTCGATCGATTGATTGATCGAGACTAATCCACGGTGAGCTCATAAGAGCTCACGGCTGATCTCTTATTCGGATTACATCTTGACGGCTTGCTATCACACAAGTCAATAGCTAAGCTTATATAGATAACCTTAGGGTTAAAACCCTAATCCAACGAATCAGATGAGGCCCAACAAGGCCCAATATTAACACGGTTTAAGTAACCGCAACACAAGACAAAGAAGAGATCCCCCCCTTTCTATGACGAACCTGCGCAATAACAGCGGCAAAAGAAATGCGAGAGGGAGAGCATCGACGTCCAAGTTCTCCCACGATTGTCATCCCCTCGACTTCGCCGTCACGGAGCAACCACCAACTTTCGACGACGGGGTATGTCGGCAGGCCGTAGATTTCTCTTTGCAGAGCTGAAAGAGGACAAAGAAGAAGTTGGAAAGGATGAGGATGAAGCTTCGTCTACCGAGAATAATTTCTTCTTCTTCTTCTTCTTCTTCTTCTTCTTCTTCTTCTTCTGATTGGATTGCCGTTCTCGAGGGGGTGTGGAGGAGTTGGGATTACCGGAGTAGGGAGAGGGTCAGAGGGAGAGTGTGTTTACGGGATGGGGAAGGAAGATTTATTCTTCTGGGTAATGGTCGGGTGGTTGGTTTGGTTAGGGATTGCTGGTTGGTTTTACTATTTGTTTATTAATTTTTATTTGTTGAAGTGGCGTGTTGACTGTACCTGTTTAACATATTTTTGGACGGAATTGGAATGGATGCCTAATTTGGTATTCATCCAAACATATTTTACTAACATGTGCAAAATTGAACTTTAGTTAACTGAGAAATTTTACAATGTTATATAGTACTGGTGCTATAGGATTTTGCCTTTATGGTACAACTTAAAATTGTACATTTACGTTATGGTACAACTTTAGATTGTACCTATACTTTTTGTACAAATTCTTTTATGGTACAACTTGAACTTGTACCTTTATGTGATGTACAACTTCAAGTTGTAAAGTTGTACCATAACATAATGGTACAAATTGCTTTATGGTACAACCTAAACTTTTACATTTAATGTTATGGTACAACTTTGAGTTGTACATTAAAGCACCGATGCTATATAGCATAATAGAAGTGTTCGAGGAATTTTACAATGCTATATAGTATTAGTGCTATAGGTTTTTACTTTTATGGTACAACTTGAAGTTGTACCTTTAACGTTATGGTACAACTTTAGATTGTACCTATACTTTTTGTACAAATTCTTGTATAGTACAATTTGAACTTGTACTTTTATGTGATGGTATAACTTCAAGTTGTAAAATTGTACCATAGTATAATTATACAAATTCCTTTATGATACAACCTAAACTTATACGTTTAATATTATGGTACAATACTATATAGCATAGTTCCTCTAGTAAACTAGTTGTGTGACGGTTTATACTAATTACCCTATCACCCACTAGAAGAAAAAGAGCGAGAAAAATCAAAGAAAGTAAGGAAAGCAAAAGGAAACCAGAGAGAAGCAACCCAATTGGAAGAAGCGAAAGACAATTCCTCTGTTTCTTCCCCTTTTTTTCCTTGCCTGCTTTTCTATTTGGGCAATCGTCAATCAACACTTTCTTCTCTCGGCCAGGTGCCAACAGAACCCGGCGGTGAGATCTTATGCAATCGTTCTGAACATCACCTCGAAAGTGCTGCTCCCCCAAAGTTGCAACCTTTTATGTTTTCTTGAGCTGGAAATCTTAGGCTGCTCTTTCAAGATCCGGCCTTTTCCTTTCGGTTCCCTGAGCTTCTTGGAGTTGGCCACTGTGAAGAGGAAATCTGGGGGTTTCTTTTTGTTTGGATGGGACTTTGCTGGAGTAATCAAATCAAAGCATATAGTCCTTCAAATACAGGTACACTGACATAATAGATTTCTATCGTTGATCTCGTTGGTATTCAGGTTCTCTATTCTACTTTGTCTATCTCCTTTCTGCTTTCGTTTGAGATGGTTTCTCGATATATAGGCTAAGCATCCAGTTCAACAAATGGGTTTCCATTTGCTAAAATGGGTTGTAGACTTGTAGTGTCCCAGTCAGCTAGTAGTTACCTTTTTTTAGCGTGTCGGAAGAGGATGTCTTTTTTCTGCCTTGCAGAGGTTCAAGGTTCCAATTTTGATAGGCTGATTTGTGAGAAAAGAGGGGGAATGATGCATTGGTGGTGGGTTTAACCGTGGGACTTACCTTTTTGGGTGCTTCATCTTGTGTAGGGCTGAATTCGAAGGGTGGTAGTAGCAGAGATGGCAGAAGTTTGAGCAATTCGAGTAGCAAGGATTCATTACCTCACACTCCTAGGAGTGAAGGTGAGATTCTGCAGACCTCCAACTTAAAAGTCTTCAGCTTTAGTGACCTGAAGTCATGTACCAGAAACTTCAGACCGGATAGTGTGCTTGGAGAAGGTGGGTTCGGATCAGTCTTCAAAGGATGGGTCGACGAGAATTCACTATCTGCTACCAAACCCGGGAGCGGCATTATAATTGCTGTGAAGAGACTGAATCAGGATGGGTTCCAGGGCCACAAAGAATGGCTGGTAAGGAAATGTCTAGTAGATTAACTACAGATGCTGTTTAGAGGCAGGAAGGTTTCATAATTACTGAGAATTTGACTTTTGTTGATTTAAACAGGCGGAAATAAATTATCTTGGGCAGTTACATCATCCAAACCTGGTCAAACTGCTCGGCTACTGCTTGGAGGATGACCATCGTCTTTTGGTTTACGAGTTCTTGTCCCGGGGCAGTTTGGAGAATCATTTATTCAGGAGTGAGTTAGTTGATTGCAGTCTTCGCCATCTTATCATCCTAACCAAGTTTTGTTCCCTTTCCTTAGACCACCAAAACTAAGCATTGGATTGTGTTTGCATTGAAGTAGGAGGTTCTCATGTTCATCCCCTTTCTTGGGGCATTAGAATGAAGGTGGCTCTGGGGGCTGCGAGAGGGCTGGCCTTTCTTCACAGCAGTGAAGTACAAGTTATATATCGGGATTTCAAGGCATCTAACATTCTTCTCGACACGGTATGTGAAAGTTCTGTTTCCCCTCTTCTTATCGCATTCATTCAGGTCAGGTGTATTAAGAACTGACTTATTTTGTTTGTGTCTGCACCTTTCTTGGTCCGTGAGTAGAACTACAACTCCAAGCTTTCTGATTTCGGGTTAGCAAGGGATGGTCCAACCGGTGATAAAAGCCATGTCTCTACCAGGGTTATGGGAACTTATGGATATGCAGCACCAGAATATCTAGCAACAGGTAGCTATCTCAATTTGTGTTCTCGCGTCGTTGAGAAGTCCTTGTTTTGTTCTTTTACTGATATCTTTGCTCTATGATCTGTATTGATGCCAGGTCATCTGACAGCAAAGAGCGACATCTACAGTTTTGGAGTTGTACTTCTGGAGATGCTGTCTGGCCGGAGAGCCATAGACAAAAACCGGCCTTCTGGGCAACACAATCTGGTTGAATGGGCCAGACCTTACTTGATAAACAAACGACGGGTCCTCCGAATAATGGATGCACGTCTAGAGGGCCAGTATGCTCTCCCTGGAGCTCAAAAAGTGGCCAACCTTGCCCTTCAGTGCTTAGCCATGGAACCAAGGTTCAGGCCAAACATGGATGAGGTGGTCACGGTCCTTGAACAGGTGCAAGAGTCCAAGAAGAAAGGTGGCCTAGAGCACCAGCAGCAGCAGCAGGAATCTGATGATAAAGAGAACCGTGAAGTACGACCCGCTTATCCTAGACCTTCTGCCTCCCCACTTTTTGCTTGAGTCCAGTTTTATTGTTCATTCAAGTTGGTTTTGATGGGAGTTTTAGGGAAATGGGTATCGTTGAAGAATGTACAGGGTGTTCTTTTATAGTTATTGTTGTTGTCGTTCGTTGTGCATTTCTGGGTGGAGAGGATTTTAGAGATATCCATACTGGACAGAGGATAGAAACAAGGCTTCTGTACCAAGAGTCCGTCCAGATGAACTTGACAATAGGTTTGTATGTGAAGAGGGCTTCAGAGGAAGATAGATAACAAGAGAACGATTCTTAATATTCTCTATTTGCCACTTCAGGAGACGAGGAAAGAAATAGAGAGTTGCTCGGAATACAATGCAAAGTATAAGAAAACACAGATCCCAATTGCATAAGATCAAGAACACAGTACGTTAAGCAATCACTTGAAAAAGAAAAACATACAGTGATACAGAGCTAGAAGTTGCTGAATGAGATCAACACAATCTATCATCTATCTATCTACCCAGCAGAGCAACACGATCCTTCTGTATAGCCTGAGAGAGACTGATCTCAAATAGCTCACATCTAATCGGCATCTCCATCTCATAGAAAGGGTTCTTCAACACATAATCTGTATACAATTCATACATGTATTTCAACAGATTCTCCATGTGCAGCGTTCCAGGCTCACATACCACAAAGAACTTGGTTCCTGCAACAAAAAGACATTCAAAAGCAGCAAAGTCATTCCCTTTTTCCGCTTCTGGGGATTGGGGTTCACAAGTAACCCAAAAGGCTAAATGCAGGATTGAAAATTTACAGTTTCAAGTTTACCTGTAAGTGACTGGAAGCAATGGAGATCAAAATTATCGGCTTCAAGGAGGTCGATCCCCGCGCAGCCAAGAACAGGGGACAACTGCTGTGAGATGGCGTGCATCGAATGCCACAAGCTGGCCACTCTCAGGCTATCGTTCGTATCCATCCTTCCAGCCGACCCGTAGTCCTAATCGCAAAGGGTTTCAAATCCATTTTCAAGGACAAAATCCAAAAGCACTGTGGGAAGCGATCCGAGATTAGCCAGTAGACAGATACCTTGTAGAAAATCAAGCCGCCGGATTTGTTGATGATGTAGAGATTGTAAATCGCCGCCATTTCTCGGCGCTTCTTCTGAACTCTGAAGTGTTGTTCAACAGTGGAAGGCAAAAGGAACGAGATCGGCGAAATGGGGGGAGCGGCTCGGTTTGTTGTTTGCTGGTCAGTTTTTTTTTTTTTTTTTGGGATGAATTTGCTGGTCAGTCTTGATGTCTGTGCTTAACTTTAGGATACCGTGGAGCGAAGGTGGGAGTGGGAGTGGGAGTGGGAGTGGGCTCAAGATAGGGTGCATAACCATGGGTTATGCACCCATCAATAACCAAATATGGACCCTTCATTTAGAAAATTCAGATCTAAGGATGGAGAATTAAAGGCTATTTTTATTTTCACTAGCTTTCTTAATTGACTCATATCTTTTTCGTTTTAACTCGGATTTTAATTTTTTTTGCACAGATGGAACGAGTTCACCGTGCTCTACAAAATGAGATCAATTTTCAATATTTTTTTTAGGAAAAAAAATTCTGGCCTCTCGGTACCAACTGCATACCATATGGTATCTTCTTCGTTTTTAATTCGTTTTTGAAAACGTTTGCACAGCAGGGATGAGTTCATCATGATCTACTGGATCTACAAATTTCTGGGTGAACAAATTACAGGACCAAAAAATACCACACAATACCATACAATACCACCCTGGTACGGGGTGGTATTGTATGGTATCTTCTTCGTTTTTAATTCGTTTTTGAAAACGTTTGCACAGAAGGGACGAGTTCATCATGATCTATTGGATCTACAAATTACAGGACCAAAAAATACCACACAATACCATACAATACCACCCTGGTACGGGGTGGTATTGTGTGGTATACAATGTTAAAAGTCGTAAATTACAATTAATATACTTCTACTATCATGTATTCAACCATCCTACAGTATTGGTTTGTTCATACCACCATGGTACGTTTTTCAAAACATAGGTATGCTTTTATTTCAATACCAGTCAATACCATATGGTATAGGCTGGTAAAAAATGACTCAATTTTTTTTGTTCGACAAATATATTAAAATGGATATCATTTTGAAGAGCACAATTAATTTGATCTAACTGTGCAAAAAAAATTAAATTTCGACTTAAAATGAGCGAGAAATCATCCGTCAAAGATTAAAGAGGGAAAAATTAAAGGCTTTCCATGAGAGAGAGGATGCTGATGTCATGCTGACGTGGACGGGTTACTCATGGTTACTCACCATAAGGTTACTCACCTGATCCATTCCCGTGGGAGTGTGAGAGCGTTTATTTTGAGAGAATTATATATTGAGGGTGTCAAAAAAGCGTTAATATTATATTATTTTAATTAAAATATGATTTAATATACTATCAAATTTGGAAAATATCATCACACATATGAGAGAAACTAAATCAAGAAAAAAATTCAACAAATATACTTATGAACAATAGTAAAAGAGCACCTAATCTCTTTGGTAAAAAAGAAGAGAACGTCCAAGAAGAGAACGTCCAAGTTGAATGGCCCAACCTTAATGAATCCTAATAATTGCTTAGCTAGATGGACCCAAAGCCCAAACCTAGAGCCGAAGCTCTTAACCTAGACAGCCACACCCACCCCCTTCTTCCCCGCAGCAGCATCTGACTCTCAATCCCCCCTCACCAGTCACCGCCTGTGCACACGCCAATCCAATCGTTCAACACCTTCTTCCTTCCTAATCGTACAACCATCCATCTCTTCAAACGTAAACAAGATCTGATGATGATTCCCAAAACTCAGGTAACTCAGCATGTGGCTGATTTTAACAGCAATATCGTTCATCATCTATCGACCAATATCCTCCCTCCAGTTCAAGATCTCTCTGATCAACCAAGGCTCTTCAAATGCAGAGCCGACCTCTTGGCTTCCCTCCACAAACCCGACCGGCGATTCCATCCAATCGATAGTCATCACCGTCTTCAGTTCCTTTTCTCTTCCGCTCTATCCCTGTGAAATACAAATGCGGATTATCCAGCAAAAATCGCGCTCCAACAGATAATAAATCGCGAATTTTTCGCGAATTCATTCAAGATCGCGCTTTTGCGCTCTAAAGCGCGAGCGCCTACCCATTTCACACGAATTGTATGACCTAAGTTTAACTTTATACTCTTGTTTTATCAGTGGTCACTCTCCGATCCGTCAAGGTTGTCAAATCCGTTTAATTCATTAGGCCGGTCAAGTAAGAGATTTGAGGTTTAATGGTCTGCTCGGGGTCCGGTCGGTTTGAGTCGTTGTAGACGTTTTCTAAATATATATAGAAATAAGGTAGTAATTAAAGATTTAATGAGTAAAATAAAATTTATATCACATGTATGTATTAAACACTTATTTTCCACTTTCTATTAAAAAAAAACACTTATTTTCCACATGTTAAATCTACCTAACCTGCATGACCCACCATCTCACTTATTTCGTTCCTCTTCATCTCTTCCCCCTCTTTAGGGGTCAGATCGCGGGGGCCTTTTTAGAGGCCGTTTTGAAGTTCAATTAAGGTAGGACCAGGTCCAACCGGGGTCCGATAGGGGGTTTGACAACCTTGCTCTTCGTACATTTTCGTTCACTTTAGCTTACATAACAAACTACTTTCGTAGTTGACCGTTACGCGATAATTAAAAAATAATAAATTTTTACATTTTCACCTCATTATTACCACCATTTAAACATAAAATAATTTTTTTCTTAAGCATGGATCTCTTCTTCTTCTTCAGGTTGCACAGGAACAACTTTTGCAAGTTCCCTCTCACCGCGGACTCGTCAGAAGCAATTCTCGAAAATCTTTGGTTGGCGGCGGTGGTAGAACTCTACTTGTTGCATCTTGGCCCCCTCATCACCAGACTTGCTAGGTATTTCAGGGTGGACCTCACCCGTTGCACTAGCAGGACTGAGATCTTTCCGGTGAAGACACTCCACCATATGAGAGTGATTCGAGTCGAGCGAGACATCGAGTACATCGATGGCCTCCGACCTTCAGCCTTATTCCGACCCGTAATAGAGGAGGCACCAGAGCCAGAGCCAGCACGGAGGGCCCCACCACCACCACGTCGTCATGTTCACCACATGGCTTCATCATCTTTAGCTGGAGTCGACCCTTCTTCTTCCTCCGACAACCTTGAGACCCGAGTCTCGGCCCTTGAGGACCATTTGTCGGGGTATCCTCCCAGATATCCCGTGAGCGAGATGCCTAGAGACATTCACAATGCTTGGTGGAGGCACTCGCCCGTGCTCAGGGTATTGAGGTTCAGGACGAGTGGCAGCTATCTCCACCTCGTCGCCAGGAGAGCCACAAGTTTTGCCATGTTGGCACGTTGTACCTCTACCTTCTTTCTCTACCCTTTGACTCTACACTCTTTGTTCGTTCTTTATGTGTGTTGAACTAGTAGTATTATTGTGTTTGTTTTTATTTTGTGTGTATAAGAAACACGGATCTTGGCGCGTTCGACTAGGGTTAGAGAATTGGGAATTGTTAGAGAATTGGGGGAAAAGAGAATAGAATTAGGGATTTGATTGAGGAAGAAGATCGATTGGAAGCCGAAGGAAATTCGGCCACCCCTAGAATTAAAGTTTGGCATGGCACCATGTAGTTGTAAGTGATTTGTGGTGAGCAATGGTTTTGAGGACTTGAATAAAAATGTTAATATGAATGCAGATGATGGAACTTATGCAATAAGAAGTTCTTATTCAGAGCAATGAGCAGTTGGAATTGGTGCAAGAAGAGATTCATGTTTGATCATTGTTTAGCCACCCAAATCTTCCTCCTATTATGGTTTGTGCTATTATTGATGTTAAGTTGATTCATCTGATTGGCTTCTTGGGATAATCTAGGTACTACATCCTCTCGTCCCCCCGGTCTCTTGACTTGCATTGAATTTGTAAGCCGCTTTGTGTTTCTTTCCTTTCTCACCATTCATACAAACATGGGATTCTCAGTTTTCTAGTATTAAGTTAATTCTGCAATAGGGTACTGATCAAGCTATTTTATTGTAGATCCGATTATGAACCTTGAGTTAATTTGCTTTATGGGTTAATTTCCTTTTAGAGTAGTTGCCATGGAATCTTTGCACGTTACTTGAGCTATAGACAATTTAGGTGTGTTTAGTGTTCACAAGTGTAGTGTCGATATATTTGTCCCGGTCCTCAAATCTCATTTTTGAGTAAAACTTCAATTCTAAGCCGGTGAAGGATTATTTCTTCTTTAGATTTGAGAATTCCTTTGATCTTTTGATTGAGGGAATTGAGTTGACTAGTAATCCCGTATTCAACAAACACATTTCATTACTCTGCAGGACTTATAGTCCATCTTGATATAGAATCGGGATCCATGCCTAATCCACACTAAAGTCCCATTCCATTACACTAACCCCCCCCCCCCCCCCCCCACCACCACAAAAAAAAAAGAACAACCACAACACTTGAACCTAACCGAATCGATCTTTTTGCACACACAACAATTTTTCAGTCCATTCTGCCAAAATTGACCCGTCGATCCCAACCGACCAGACCTGCCCCTCTTTCGCCCCTCCATCCCTCTTTTGTTTTCTGCAAAAACACAGAAAAATGAATAAGCTCCACTCTTGATTGAGCTATGATCTAAACATTAAAGATAGAGAGGAAGAGAAACTGAATTTGGGCACAAAAAATTGATTAGAAAAACGGGAGTAGGTTGAAGTGGTTGAAAGATGGGTGTATAATGGTCTTCGATTTCACAATAAGAAGAGGCAGTAAAGTTAGAATCAAGGAGGAGGAAAATCGACAGTTTTGCTCAATCTTTGCTTGCAATTCTATTCTACTAACAAATAAAACCCTTTTTTCTGAAAATTACCAACAATATTAATTCTTTCATCCCACATAATTATATGTTAATGAACATGTAATATTATTTTACAAATGATATCACATATTTGAAGTAAACCAAATAATTTCAAACAATCAAATATCAAATAAAAAGATAAATCAAATTGATAGAAAGAACTTAGGGCAATGTAAGGGTGCTAATACTTTCCATACTTGTAATCAACCCCTGAACCCATAAATCTATTTCGCTGACCGAGCCAAGTTTAAATCTTAACCGATTTAAGCTTTGTTTTTCAAGTGTCCAATCCACTCTGAGTGCTTTGTGGCGATTCCTCTATTTCGCGCCGCGTCGCGGACGGACCGTTTGCGACAGTAGGTGACTCCGTCAGGGACACATGTTTAACTTTACCTACGTGGGTCAGACTATGTTTGATTTTTCTTTAATTTTGTTGTTTGAAATGATTTGCTTATTCACTATCGATATATGATGATGTTCATGCATAAAGCTCTATACCCGAGCTACACCATTACTAGGACCCTTGGACGGAGTAGTGCATGCCTTTACGACTGTAAGGGTGCACAAAATCCTCCAGCCCGAATTGAACCAAATCTGATACAGCCGAGAGGCTATTAGATGAGGTTACATTTTACTAGCTCAAGGGAGTGACAGTGAAGTACACTTCAGGTTCCCTTAAACGATCCAAACCTAGATCCCACCCCGCGTATAATTATACTATGATTTTATGATAATTTCTCTTTAATTTGAGAAGTCTTGCACGTTTGTACTAAATGTGTTAATTAATCTTACTGCATTTCACCCATCCTTTTTTTATAGAAAATTAAGTGTAATTGCATCTTTCCCAAGTCATCCCATGCATTATTATATCTATTCCTTCATAATAATTTGTCATGGATAAACATGTTTCATTTCGACAATAATCCTCATTTTCATGTCTAATTTTAAAAATTTGTTTGCATTACATTTGGATCCATGTATATGCCATTAGCATTTAAAATGACTAATAAACGTCACCCATTTTTAGGGGTTTTCTAAATTTCCCACAAACAAAATGAAAAATAATCGATTTCCTCATATAAACCCAAAATTGCTCGAAATCAGACACATGGAAGGAAAAAAAACATGGAGAAGATGCTGAAGGATTTGGATGAGATTAAAGAAAAGCTATAATAGTTGGAGAATCTTGGAGAAGAAATAAGGTCATTCATAAAATCGATGAAGAGTAAAAGGAAGGAGAAGGCACCAGAAAAACTAGTGATCATACACTATGGGCAGCCACCTCAGGATCCTCCAAATTAAACTCTCCAAGGGGAAGTTTGTAGAAACCGATTGACAATATATATGAAGGAAAATTTCATAACGTTGAGTATCCAATAGTTCTCGAAGATCCCAAAAGATCACGTGCGATGGACTCAATGGAAAAGTTTGAATAGCTCGAAAAGAAGGTCAGAATGATAGAGGGGGTAGACTTATTTGAATTGCGCCGCTCAACTATGCCTAGTACCCAATATGGTGATCCCTCATAAGTTCAAAGTGCCTGATTGTGAGAAGTACAATGGTACTTCATGTCCACGAAGCCATTTGACAATGTATTGTAACAAGATGGCAAATCATATTCTCGATGGAAAATTAATGATGCATTGTTTGCAGGAGAGCTTAGAAGGACCAGTTATACGATGGTATATGCCACTAGAACGCTCAAGAATATGAAAATGGAAAGACATGACCGATGCTTTCATGAAGCAATACAAACACAACAGGGATCGTGCCATTGACAGGGAGGACCTAAGGAACATGCAGATGCAAGAAAGAGAGACATTTCGAGCATATGCACAAAGATGGCTAGGTAAGACTGCAGAAGTCGAACCACCATTAGTGGAAAGAGAACTAGTCTGTATATTTTTCGAGACACTAAAGCCACCATACTACAACAATATGCTAGGAGGCATTGACAATAATTTCTCAGATTCGTTGGTGATTGGCGAGAGAATCGAAAAGGGGATCAAACAAGGAAGAATAGAGAAGGGGGATACCGATGCATCTAATGATCGTGGACACAATCTACCTACTATGGTGATCACTTTGCGATGGCGAATCCACATCAATCATTGATATCGTATGCTTGCATCCACATTACAGTAAACAATTTTGGCACGTGAATGATGATGACATGGATGTATGACAATCTATAATGATGTATGAGAATCTAGTATGCTGGTGGACAATGATATTCCTCCTTTGATGCAAGCAGACACGAGAATCAGAATTACCCAATCACCACTTTTGTTTATTTATACATAGAAATTAGGAAAACTTGTATGAGAGAATGAGTATCTAGGAAGCCTGTGAGTTTTGTATCTGTTCGTTTTCTTTCTTGTGTGCTAGATCCCTTTCTGCATGATGATTATGCTTAATGTTTGCACGAGACAAAGTTGTGACATCATTAACAAGGAAGATGGATGTATAGGTATAGCCCATCACCTAAATTGCTACCCATATTACTATATCCCTTAGTCAAACCTCATTGAGTCTACCATGTTTCCTTAGGGCCCGTTTAGTATTGTTGCTTGTTTTTGTTGTCTGTTTTGTTTTATGAAATTTGGAAAACCAAGAAAAAAAATCGTGTTTAGTTGGGTTTTTATTTTCTGTTGTGAATCAAAGTTGCACAACAAGGCCCAAATATGAGAAACAACAATTTATTGCTTTGGATCTGATTCTTAAACATGTTGCACACGGGATTCCTATTGGTTGGGCACTTGATTTCATTAAACCATACCAGTTTTCGAATCCCCACAGAAGCAAAAAAATTTCTTTTTTTTAACTCAGCCCCCCCCCCCCAAAACCCTACTTCAACATATCACTATCAGTCGCCCCCCATACCATTTTACATCTTCTTCTCGACGACAGAGGAGTTCACCTCCGAAGGTCGCCCTCGCCCAGCCTCCGGCGCGACCCCTCCGCCTCCGCCCAGCGCCGCCCGGCGACGCCTCGCCTCGCCTCCGCCCGCCGCAGCCCGCGCAGCCGCCCAGCCCGCCGACGTCCGCCCGTCAGCCGCCGACCACTTCCCCTCCATAAACGCCTTACTCCATCTCTTTTTTCTGGTTTTTAGTTCTTATAGTAGTAACTAAACGCGTTTTTGTTTCTTGTTTTCAGTTTTCATGATTTATCAGATTTATCAACTAAACAGGTTTTTGTTTTCTGTTTTTTTCTTGTTGTGGTTGTACATCTGTTTACACAACACCACTGCAACCACAACAACAACAAAATGATACTAAACAGGGCCTTAGTTACATCATATTTTCAACCAATCTTTATTCTTTCAAGCCCTTATATTTGAAACCTTTTGAAGGTTCAACACTATGTTCAAAATATGGTATTATGCATTTCAGACAGAAAATACGAACTAAGGAAGGATCATATCCAAAAAGTGTTGTTCCTCAAATCCAAATATAATGGCCCTGTTTTGAACTCTCAAATAAAAAGTAGAAAAAGATCATACCATTGAAAAGAGAGTTGGACATCCAATTTCATACACTTAAATGAGTTTTTTCACAAAGCCCATTGGATATTAAACTCTCAAATCCTGAAACAAATTATACTCTCCTTTTCTCTCACGCAAGAGCGTGATTCAGTAGAAAATTATGATTTTTGGAAATGGTGGAACATTGAACTTGAAGCCATTTGAAATGACTATCTCATGTCCTTCATCATAGCCACACTTAGCATGTTTAAAATTCCTACAAATAAGTTAATGGTGACCCATTTCATGGAGACTCGGTCCAAATGCAAAATATTTAGGAGCTAACTTCATGATAGAAGGATGGTAGGCGAGCATATTCAAAATGAAATATCTTGCATAAATTATTTGTCCTGGCCCACTGTTCGAGTGAAAGTGATTTTTCCCTATGCTCTAAATCATGGTGAGGTCCTTATTTGCTCAACTTGTCATGCCATATTTCGAAGTTGCTATATTTGAATCATTGAGATATCGAGCAACCATTTAGGGTCTTATAACATTTTATAAGACCGATTCAAAGTTTCATTTATCACCAGCATACTATAGTCGAATGTCATTTGTGGTTATTGTAATGCCCATCTTATGCCTTCTCATGTGTCAAATTCAAAGGCCAATTGTGGCCCAACTTTTTCGTGCCCCTACGAGTATCGCCAAGGGCCTCGGGATACTTACAAAACAAGAATTATTTCAAAGGACGAAGTTCAAATAAGAAAGAGATTGGCATGATATGTTACCTATGCACGACTACAGAATCATCAACTCACCTGGGTAAAGAATCTCCCAATAGTGCTCAAGTGCCTTACAAAATCAAGTAAAAAATGGTTATACGTCACATGGAAAATAGTACATTGCTGTTGGAATGCGTACAACTATATTGATGGAACACATTATTATAATTGGGGAGCAACTGGGTGCACAATAGAGTGATTGCCTGTACATATTGGGGGTAATAAGGAAGTGGCTACAAATTCGAGAAGCCAAAGAAGAGAGCTCCTTCATCAAAATAATAAAAGAGCGATTGATGAATCACAACACTACAACTGGGGGCAAAGTATCAGAGGATCACATCCAGAAAAAAGGATTCACATGGTCTAGTTAGAGAGCAATGGGGAAGAAAAATGAAAAACAGAAAAAATAATGAGAAAAAGGGTAAAAAATACAGCTGGTGAGAATTCATGAATGTTTCCAAAAGTAATAAAAAGAATTTCTACCTATTTACATTTTTTGTTCTCACATCCCGAATCTCTCATTTTTCTCAATGAAAAATAATAATTCATTACATTATCAAACACATCATATAGCGCATTCCGCCTAAAAAATCAATCTTTGCAAACACATCATCATTCACTATAGGATATGAATTAACGTGCATATATCATCAACAGAAGGTTTATAGGTATAATATGTCTATCTACTATGCAGTTCTATCAAACATGCCCCTCTACTATTTTTTACATCAAACATGCACCTATACTTTGTAAAAATGATCAAACATGCCCTTCTGTTAAAATTTGCATAAAAAAACCGCCAACCACGGTCGAACCTTGGATTCAACGACACAAATATCTAAAATATTTCTAATGATTTCACTTTAAAATTATTTTATTTCTTTTGTATAGCCAAATACTTCTAATAAATTCACTTTAACGAGACCTAAATAAATAAATGAGAGGGAAAACTAGCATATTCTCTCCAATTTTGCTGATTTCGAGTTGTGTAAATCTCGGTTCAACCGTGGTTGACCATTTTTTAACGAAAATTTTAACATAAGGGCATGTTTGATAATTTTTTCAAAGTATAGGGGCATGCTTGATGTAAAAAATAGTAAAGTGGCATGTGTTGATAAAACTGCATAATAGAGCGCCATATTATACCTATTATTCCTATAAAAAACTATTTTTACCATTTATACCACTCACATCTTCATTTCCCCTCTTTTCCAATGAAAATGGGGTTCATTCCATTACCATGCATAATTACATATAATTTTTTTTATATCAAACATCATACTTAAAACATACTCATTAGCATTCATTATAGAATGAAATCTCGTGTTTATGGTTTGCTTATGTACAGAGAAAATAAATATTGCAATTAATCTACCTTCTATTCGGAGGACAATGCCCTAGAAGGTTTTTCGATTCAAAATATCATCCATACATTTTCATGCTATTCCCATTAAAGCGACTACTTACGCCATAGTTGCTTTGCCTTTTCACATATCAACATTGTGTCGGCAGGCGCTATAAACATCATGCACATCGACCTTGTATCGACAGGCTCTACAAACACTATGCATATCGACCTTGGGTTGGCAGGCACTATAAATACCATGCATACTGACCTTGCATCAACAGGCGCTATAAACACCATGCACATTGACCTTGCGCCGGCAGACGCTATAAATACAAGGTATATCGACCTTGCATCGGCAAGCACTATAAACACCATACACATTGACCTTGCATTGCCAGGAGCTATAAATAATATGCACATCGACCTTGCAACGGAAGGCGCTATTGTAACACCCTAACCCGGCCGGGTACTACTTTTACTAAAATGCCCTTGATAAATTAAATACTCAAATCTTAAATTGCAGCGGGAAAAATTTAACTAAATAAAATACTGAAAACACACACTTGTAGTTCAGAGCAAAGCCCTAACACGTGGGCAAATTCAACTCAAACTTTAAATCTCATTCTGATCTCCAGTCTATACTCATAATCATAAAATGTAAATAACTAGGTAGTCTATGTCGTTGCTGCTACTAAAAATCCTAACTAGGCATCCTCCGTGACGCTTGCACTGCCCTCCTCTAGCTGGTTGCCCTCAAACTTTTCCTCTCGAACTCGCTGCTCTCTAACTGCTCCTCTAGCTAGCTGCTACCGATCTGGTTCTCGCTCATTCCCTTACTAAGGCCTGGTGAGTGAGTTGGGGTCAGTCTACGCCCTTACGTTTTAATCTTTCTAATAATTTTGCACTTCTTCTCAAACACTTAACCTCAAACTGACGGAAGTTGTTTGTGCTTCCATTCTTAAAAATCTTAACTCTTAAAACTGTATGGGAGTAACTGTTACTCTCCATCCTTAAAGCTTAAATCTCAACTTAAATACTTGACTGACATGGGGATCCCTCACTAGCTAGTCCGGTTGCCCAACTCATACGTATGAGAAGCCATCCAGGCTTTCCTTAAACTTAAACATAGTTAGGGGAGTCGTAACGATTCATCCCCCTAACATCTTAAACTTATCGTGGTGGCTCTTCACCATGATTCTCAAGAGCATAACTGCTGCTCATCTTAAAAGTCTCAAGAGCATAACTGCTGCTCTATCTCAAAATGTCTCAAAAGGCAACGGACTGGCGCTAGTGACTAAAAACACTTAAAACGACTTCACCTTCTTGAAGGTGAGTTACTTCTTTAAAAAGAACTTGTTTCTTAACTTTAACAATAACTCATAACATAACGCTTTAAGGTAAATAGCACAAAATCACCTCAAATAGCACAAGATCACCTCAAATCATAGCTCAAGCAAAGCACAAATAATCAATCATAAACATCATCCAGCAATGGTATCCAATTCACAAAAATACTTAAAGTCATAATACTTAAAAGAATACGTAAGGCGTAGAATTTACCCCATTTACAATCACCTTG
The DNA here is from genome assembly GCA_946122785.1 of Linum tenue. NCBI lineage: Eukaryota > Viridiplantae > Streptophyta > Magnoliopsida > Malpighiales > Linaceae > Linum > Linum tenue. Next base: position 89,354,559 of record CAMGYJ010000005.1, on the reverse strand, counting down.
AGTTGAAACTGATTGAATTTGATTAGCTACTATCCAAGATTGATTTCCCTTCACTAAAATCAATTGCCGCCGCATACTTTCACCATCGGTCAATTGAGAGGCCACTAATTGCCGCCAGCTTTAATCCCTAACTGCCTTCTCTTTGCTGCTCGTAGGTGGGGAAAGAATAGTCCAACCAAGTGTCTTCTTCTGGCGGACCAGGGGCGGTTGGTGATATTCGCCTCCGATATTGAAGAGACTGGGGTAGACGAGCTGGGTGAATCAAGGTGGCCGGAGTGCAAGCGACGGGAAGCAGCATTTTGAGAAGGGAAGGAGTCCCAGGAAGAAGGAGGAAGCCACGCATCTTCCACCATCAGCTTTTCGAATAGGGACGCGAAGTACGTATCCACCGCCATTGGCCGATCGGCTCCGGGTAGCTAATTCTCAGGGATCAACAAGCTGCCGCCAGAGTTGGGGCTTGTGCAAAGTGAAATGGCCGGTGCCCGGCTGCCCGCTCCCTTTTTTTTCATTTTAGATTGTATTTAAAGGTCTAGTTGAGCCGAGTGAGAAGTAGGGTTAGGGTTTAATTGTGCGGGGTTAATTTTGGAATTTCATAATTATGGGTGAGTTTAATCCGAAACCCAGTTAACGTCCATAACTTATTCGATTTATATCGAAACTCGACACCGTTTGAATCGAGAGTTTGCATTTTTAGTCCTCATCGATATTACGATGGAATTTGACGAATTTCCCCCAAGGGTATAATAGTCATTTTGACTTTTGGCAAGATTGGGGTGTAACATTTCCTCCACCCTTATAAAAATTTCGTCCCCGAAATTTGATCGGGCTCATCCTTTCATACTCCTCATTCTCGTGTTTCTTTGGCTCAAGATTTCACTCATTCTATATGAACCTCAATGGCGTGCCCTTACCTTGTCTTGACTAGCTTACGATAGTTCTTATATGTACTCTTGACCATAACATATATTCTCATCTAGCTTGGTACATCGAATAGGTTTGAGTGACTCATTGCCCTTTTCAAAATTTTCCAACTTAGGACAAAATTTCGGCTCAATTTATTTGGTCCAACTGATTCAGTACTTGATGTTGAACCTATCGAAGTCGAGGTATCACATTTCCTCCCCACTTATAGAAATTTTGCCCTCGCGGAATTTTATTTCCTTTAACTTATACGACAAGACCTAAAATCCTTCTCTCCATTCCCTGCAACTTCAATGTTGTTGTGGCTTCTTAACCACTCACATTACCTCGGATGCACCTTGTACATATATAGGAACGATAACTATCCATTGTTCGGTACATGAGAAGTTAATGCCCCTCTCCAACCCCAAGGTCACTGATGGCGGCTTATCCTCCATCTAGTAAGGTGGTAAACTCTTTTAACGTAACTCTCGTCTGGGGTTGACCTCATAGGTGACCTAGGACGTTGTACCTCCTAACTTTGCATCTCTTACTTTCTTCTTTGATGCTTCGTCTTATCCTTTAAACCATAAACTGAGTGGTCATCTCCTCGTTACTTCTTGCTTAACTCTGAAACCTCATATTACAGCTTTTACCTTCTGTATGCATTAGAGGCATCCTTTGCATCTTTCTCTAGCTTGCGATCACCTTTACGATTCCTTTCAAGAATCATGGCATTCTCTCTGGCTTACCTGTTCACTCCTGTGGCCTAACTTAGCACTTACTTATCGCTGGTTGAATTTTATGTTCTTGTACTATCCATTCTGGTACTTTCGGACCCTAACTGAAATTCATTGTACGGTTTCCCCGTCCAATAAATTTTTATCCAAGAGATCGACACCTTTCACCCGCATAGGCGATCTTGGCTTCACTTTGGGGTAACCTATAAGATTCCCTAAACTCATATCCCTATTACTTCTCTACTCGTGACTCTTCTCCTTGATGTTACTCGCTAGTTCTAGATGTCCCTTGTTCTCGATGTAGTCATCTAGGTTCTCATATTCTCTTCTCACTTATGTACCTTGACCTATAAGGTTCTCCCTTTGACTATTCTTGACGACCACGATTCCACCTTACAATTGGCCGAAATTTCTCGATGGACTTCCTATGGATCAACTGTTCTCTACTGGTAATCAACCTAATGCTTTCTTGTTGTCTGCTGTACTCCTGCTTTGGCCCGTCCTAGCTATCTTCCTTGACGCATACATCGTTCGGTCGACGACCACCATTTTCTTTCTGTATCATCCTATGGTGTTCTCCTTGCTTCTTTACTTTTACTACCCTTCTGTTGTTGCTTTCTACAATATTTGGTCACCAAACTCCGTTGAGTATCTTCGCATTGTTGTTTTGGGTCAAAGCTTCATGCTTTTGTTTTGATCAATGTCTGTACATTGACTTAATCTCCCAGTTGGGGTTCCTAGTAGCTTAAGTAAATGTGTCTGATTTATCCTTAACTAGTCGCCTCCTCTGGATGAAATCCTACTATGCCCCACCCATTTATGGCAAGGCAACTTGGATAAGGTAACCTAGTGGTTTCCTCTTCTCGGTAATGCTTTTCCTCATCGTACCTCTTTATGCCGCTTCTTGAACTCGTGTTACCTACTCATATTCGCACTCCTTCATCGAAATTTCAATGTCCTTCCTCGAATTCATATAATCTACTACATCTCTAGTGCCACTTCCCTGTTATGGACATAGAGATGGATTCCTGAAGTCCAACGCTACTCTTAGTTTCCTTACCAGTCACCGAATGATCTAGCGATGCATTCTCACAAAGAAGCTTGTAACTCCCTCTTTAGACTTGTCCAATGGATTCCTTGGAATTTCGTCAAATTTCCCCTGGCCTTCTTGCTCTCTCCTGGTATCGTACATCAATCCTTCTCATCACGACCAGTAAAAATCTTCCTCGAATTCTCTAAAATTTATTAAAACTTCCAATGAACGTTCTACTTGTTTGTCTATACTCGGTTGGTTGAATGACTTACTCCTATAGCTAGTTTCGAGACTTCAGCTCTTAGCCTTCTAGTTCCAACTTATTAGAGAGGTTCTTCCATCTGTCATCCCTCATGTACCCTAGGCGGCTAGGTGCTCCCTCCATTTAGGATAGGACAATCCCATAACAGATCATCGTGAACTCTTGCATTCCCCTTTCAACGGTCCCTATATCCTCCTCACCTTTTGTGATCTGGGTAGTTTGTAGGGTCTCTAATATCCTCTTTCTAACTTGGTGTTATCTTGGTATCCAACTCACGCACTGCTGAGAAGTGGTTCTCCATTCGTACTGCCATTTACTAGCTAATTTTTATTCCCTCTCACATTCCATGTCTTTTCTTATGCATTGACTCCCCACTGTCTTCTACCAGGCATGCTTTAGACTTTGATGACACTTTCCTCCATGTCTCGTCCAATTGTGGTCGTACTGAGAACATAACTTGTCCTCTACATCATTTATCTCGTTGCTTGTCTTGCTCCTTCTAAAGGGTTTTCATCAGCCTAAGTTCCCAAGGTTATGCACCTTCTTCTCTAGTGACATATTTTATCTATAAAGATTCCTTCATCATCATAGGTAAATGAACCTGCCTCCTCTCCGCCCTGACCTATTGACTTCCTAGCGTCCTCCCATACTCCCTGTAACTTACTTATTACCTCATTTGCTTCATTTATACTACCTTAGCTTTTCTTGAAGCCTAAGCTTTCCACTACACCTTGTCACTGTGTTGTAATAGCGTCGAGCCATCAACGACTAAAATAAGTTGGGGGACTTCTCGTGGTACCTCTCCGTTTCTTGACTCTTTGCTTTCTCACCACTGCTTAGGGTCAAGGACCTTGAAATCCTCACATCACTATAGCTACTGACATCTAGTGATTGTAGCTCTTTGTTCGAAGATTCATAGTTCTCCTATTTGTTTATCTTAATTAATTAGATCATTTCCCAGCGGCTAAGTAGAAAAATCTCGTAGTGCTCCTTCAACTCCTTCAAATCCTCGTACTTATACCTCGGGATATTCCTTTGCGATTGGTGCACCTTTTATTAGGACTAAAGTTATTTATCTTAATACGATTAGAGTAGACTGGAGATTCTATAGACTCTTAAAAGAAAATCCTGACTCATTTTCCTTTCCTTTAAAACAAAAAAGCCCTTAAAACCGAGACTGATATTCCAGTATTCCTTGGAAACCAAGAAATAGAGGAAGACAGGCTCTGATACTAAAATGTAACATCCTAACCCGGTCAGGTACTACTTTTACTAAAATGCCCTTAATAAATAAAATACTCAAATCTTAAATTGCAGCGGGAAAAATTTTACTAAATAAAATACTGAAAACACACACTTGTAGTTCAGAGCAAAGCCCTAACACGTGGGCAAATTCAACTCAAACTTTAAATCTCAATCTGATCTCCAGTCTATACTCATAATCATAAAATGTAAATAACTAGGTAGTCTCTGTCGTTGCTGCTACTAAAAATCCTAACTAGGCATCCTCCGTGACGCTTGCACTTCCCTCCTCTAGCTGGTTGCCCTCGAACTTTTCCTCTCGAACTCGCTGCTCTCTAACTGCTCCTCTAGCTAGCTGCTACCGATCTGGTTCTCGCTCATTCCCTTACTAAGGCCTGGTGAGTGAGTTGGGGTCTGTCTACGCCCTTACGTTTTAAACTTTCTAATAATTTTGCACTTCTTCTCAAACACTTAACCTCAAACTGACGGAAGTTGTTTGTGCTTCCATTCTTAAAAATCTTAACTCTTAAAACTGTATGGGAGTAACTGTTACTCTCCATCCTTAAAGCTTAAATCTCAACTTAAATACTTGAATGACACGGGGATCCCTCACTAGCTAGTCCGGTTGCCCAACTCATACGTATGAGAAGCCATCCAGGCTTTCCTTAAACTAAAACTTAGTTAGGGGAGTCATAACGATTCATCCCCCTAACATCTTAAACTTATCGTGGTGGCTCTTCACCACGATTCTCAAGAGCATAACTGCTACTCATCTTAAAAGTCTCAAGATCATAACTGCTGCTCTATCTCAAAATGTCTCAAAAGGCAACGGACTGGCGCTAGTGACTAAAAACACTTAAAACGACTTCACCTTCTTGAAGGTGAGTTACTTCTTTAAAAAGAACTTGTTTCTTAACTTTAACAATAACTCATAACATAACGCTTTAAGGTAAATAGCACAAAATCACCCAAATTACCTCAAATAGCACAAGATCACCTCAAATCATAGCTCAAGCAAAGCACAAATAATCAATCATAAACATCATCCAGCAATTGTAACCAATTCACAAAAATACTTAAAGTCATAATACTTAAAAGAATACGTAAGGCGTAGAATATACCCCCTTTACACTCACCTTGACTTGAAACTGATTGAATTTGATTAGCTACTGTCCAAGATTGATTTCCCTTCACTAAAATCAATTGCCGCTGCCTACTTTCACCATCGGGTAATTGAGAGGCCACTAATTGCCGCCAGCTTTAATCCCTAACGGCCTTCTCTTTGGTGCTCTAGGTGGGGAAAGAATAGTCTAACCAAGTGTCTTCTTCTGGCGGACCAGGGGCGGTTGGTGATTTTCGCCTCCGATATTGAAGAGACGGGGGTAGACGAGCTGGGTGAATCAAGGTAGCCGGAGTGCAAGTGACGGGAAGCAGCATTTTGAGAAGGGAAGGAGTCCCAGGAAGAAGGAGGAAGCCACGCATCTTCCACCATCAGATTTTCGAATAGGGACGCAAAGTACGTATCCACCGCCATTGGCCGATCGGCTCCGGGTAGCTAATTCTCAGGGATCAACAAGCTGCCGCCAGAGTTGGGGCTTGTGCAAAGTGAAATGGCTGGTGCCCGGCTGCCCGCTCCCTCTGTTTTTTTTTCCTGTTAGCTTGTATTTAAAGGTCTAGTGGAGCGGAGTGAGAAGTAGGGTTAGGGTTTAATTGTGCGGGGTTAATTTGGGAATTTCATACTTGTGGGTGAGTTTAATCCGAAACCCAGTTAACGTCCATAACTTATTCGATTTATATCAAAACTCGATATTACGATGGAATTTGACGAATTTCCCCCAAGGGTATAATAGTCATTTTGACGTTTGGCAACATCGGGGTGTAATAGCTATAAACACCATGCACAAAAGATCACATCAATAAACACATCCAAGTTGTTCGGTTTGATTTTTATCAACGTGACAACTTGAATATATCATCAATAATGTTCAGTTTGATTCTTATCAATGAATTAATCTGTTCAACTCATCAATTTTGATTCCTATCATTGTGTTGACTTGGATACATCATCAATAATGTTTAGTTTGATTTCTATCACCGGTATTTATCCATTCAACTTTGTTTAGTTTGATTTTTATCACTGTAACAACTTGAATATATTGTCGGTATCAAATGTGCAGTTTGATTTCTATCACTCACATTTTCCCTTTCAACTCGTCCAGTTTGATTCCTATCACTGTGTTGACTTGAATACGTCATCACTAATGTTTGATTAAGGCATTAATCAGAATTGCATGAGTCCTGATATTTTTTTTTTGATTCCTGCTTTAACCTAGAACGATAGTCTCTTCATAGGTTAATAGAGAAAACTTAATTGGAAGTAGCGGATCGATTGCTTTAGTTGAGAAATCGATTCACTGCTTTGTACTGGGATTAAAACCAGTAGAGGAAATTTGGTGTGTTATTGCTTTGGTTAGTTTATGTCGGTGGAGGTTAGTCGCCCACCGGGTATTCGAACTAAGAGGATCTGGATTACTTTAGTTGAGATTCCAGACTTGTTAAGAACTTTCTGCAGTGTATCTGTCAATCAGAATGGCTTGAGAACATATAATCTGAACTAGCTTCATACTAGGGGGACTCATATCTGGATGACCTTTTGCATACTTGAAACCAGAACATTTTCTGTTTTCTGTTTAATTTGCTTTTAAACACCTCACTACATTTCAATCGCTAAATTATAGAGATTCACGGAGTAGACAGTACACCTAGGCCCCAGGTTGACAATTAGAACCTAAAATACTACATTTCCATTATACGATTATACTTGGTCGTAGTTTGGTGCTTTGTTTTAGCGAGTCAAGTTTTTGGCGCCGTTGCCAGGGACGACTAGGTTATTGCAGAAACGTGAAAATATGTTACTTTAGCATTTACTTTTTCTGCATTTTCTTTTCTCCACCTATTTGCCTTCACGGGTTATGTTTGCAGTCTGTGTTTAGGTAGTGCATGACCCATAGCCAATCGGGAGAGCCACTACCTCTGGACCCATAAATCAAACGGACTTGTCGCCATCTCAGAGCGCTCAAATTCAGAATGCTTACGGAGGAGGACTTGGACAAGTTTGTTGTCGTCGATGGATCTGAGAGCGAGGAAGAAACTGAGATGGGGGATCCTATGAATCAGTTGGGGGATCCAAATGGGGCTCAAGACCAGTCCGAGGAGCGGACCAGGGCTGAGGATATGAGGTAAAGCATCAAATATCCTCAATTTGCTGCTAACAACTTTGAGATGAAGACCTCTATCATCACAATGCTGAAGGAATCTGTGGTCTTCCATGGAAAGGTTGGCGAGTGCCAACGCTAGCACCTACGGTGGTTCCACGAGCTGATTGATGGGATCAAGATCAATGGGGTCTCTCAAGCAGCCATCTAGCTGCGCTACTTCCCATTCACTCTGAAGGGACATGACAAGACGTGGCTGGATCACCGGCCTCCGGGGTCGATTACCACATGTACCGACATGGCCAACAAGTTCCTGAACCGCTAGCATCCCACATCTAAAACAACGGATCTGCAGAAGGACATTACCCATTTTGCGCAAGAAGAGGATGAGACCATCCTGGATTCTTGGGGGGAGATACTAATGTCTTTTTTCTGAAGTGTCTCAACCATGGGTTCAATGATGCCTTCAAGGTGGGTACCTTTTATCGAGCTCTCTTTCCCGAAGACAAGCAGCTGATTGAATCGGCCCCTGGCGGAAACATGCTCACCAAGACGCCAACGCAGTTGAACCAGCTCTTTGACGAGATGGCAGAGCATGGTTATGATTGGGGGTCTGCACAAAGATCGCGGCAAGCACCAGGCCGTGGTGTGCATGCCATGGATACCCCGTCGTCCGACCTAGTGAGTGTGGTCACTAAACAGGTCACAACGATTGACTGAAATGGGATGGTTCCAGGTGCATGCCAGCAGCAGGCAATGTACTACCAATTGTGCGAGAGCATCAACCACATGGAAGAAGACTATCAGGAGATGAGGGAGTTTAACTCACTTCAGGATTAGTTGGACTTCATAAGCAATGCTTGGCGCATAGACCCATACGATAGCATGTACAATGAGGGTTGATGCCAACATCCCAAATTCTGTTCGAGTGGAAACAATAATCTCAAGCCATCTGGATCATAGGGACCACCAGGCTTCAAGAGACCCCTGTACCAGCAGTCAGGGCAAATTCCAACAGCTGCAACAACCTCTTTATCCGATCAGACATGGGTCATCTCTTTTCTAGTAGCAGCTGGGAGCAGTCCCAGTAGCCCCAGTTCTGCGTGATCCGATGGCCGAGCTGTGCGACATCGTGGGTGCCCGCTAGCGCTTAGAAGTTCAGCAACATGGAGCGGTTCATGGAGAAGGCCTCTGGCCAGTTCCTGGACCTTGAAGCTGGCCAGAAGTCCCTCAAAGTTGGTCAGAGGAACACACAGGCTATTATGCAGGACATCCATATCCAACCTGGAAGTGTCCACAAAGTCGTGGCGCAGCGGGCTCCAGGTACCTTACCCAGTCATACCATACCTAATCCCAATGACCCGGATGCCCACTTACATGATGTAACTACCAGGAGCGGCAAGATGAATGTAGAGATTCTTGTCCAGACCAGACAGGGGAAGAAAGACATGCTTCAGCACTTCCCACAAATGAGGAAGAAAAGGAGAAGGAGGTTGAGGTGCCTACTCCCAAGCCACAACCAGTGGTGAATGAGTACGTCCCTCAACTTCCCTTCCGCACTCGGATGCACAAAGGCCGGTTGGAGACTGAGTTTCTCAAATTCATGGAAATGCTGGCGCAGGTGAATATCCGAATGCCCTTCGTTGATGCACTGTCGAGGATGCCCAAGTACGCCAAGTTTATGAAAGACCTCCTCACCAACAAGAGGAAGCTTGGGGAGTTATTAACGGTGATGCTCAACGGGGAGTGTTCTTCCATCCTAAAGAACAAGCTACTAGAGAAGCGTAAAGACCCAAATATTTTTACTATTCCTTGCATTATAGGTAGTTTGCATGTTGGAAGTCCTTGGCGGATTTAGGTGCTAGGATAAATGTCAAGCCTTATAAACTGTTTGAAAAGCTAGACATAGGTGAACCTAGTAATACTAGCACGAGCATATAACTAGCAGATCGATCCATTGTGCATCCTAGGTGCATTGCAGAGAAGTGTTACTGTAAGGCCATATCAATATCTTGAAGACTTTGTGATTCATGATATAAATGAGGATGTGGATGTGCCTTTGATTTTGGGCTGACCTTTTTTTGCCACCGCCAAGGCACTCATTGATGTGAATGATGACAAGTTGATTTAGAGGGATTGGGGTGAACAAATCACCTTCTTTGTTTCTTATAATATGAAACACTCCCAGCTCCATGATGATGTTGATTACTGTGATGTGGTTGCTGATTATGAGACCGCACTCGCCATCACGAGTGCGGGTACTATGATTTCCTCGAGCGTTATCTTTTTCTAGGGGAACATGCATCATAAGAATTGCAACTCGCGGAGATGGAAGGATCAGTAATCGAGGGGCGAGAAAAGCCATTCAAGTCGATCCACATATCACCCCGGACCGCTACATCATTGGAGGAGGCACCAGAGCTGGAGCTTAAGCCCCTCCCCTCTCATCTGGAGTATGCATTTCTCTGGGAGGGGAATAAGCTCCCGGTCATCATCAGCTTGGAACTGACCCCCGAGCAAAAGAGCAGGCTAGTGGCGTTGTTGAAGAAGTATGTCCGGGCCATGGCGTGGAAGATCACTGATATCATAAGCATTAGCCCATCCGTATGCTCCCACAGAATTCTGATGAAGGATGAGGTTAAGCCAGTCAGGCAGCCGCAACGGAGGTTGACTCCTAACCTGGAGGCAGTGGTCCAGGCCAAGATTATGAAGCTGATGGATGCTGGGATCATCTTTGATATATCTAATTGGAAGTGGGTCAACCCCACTTAGGTGGTTCCAAAGAAAGGTAAAATGACTGTAGTCACGAACGAGAAGAACGAGCTGATCATGATGCGGACGGTGGCTGGGTGGTGTGTTTGCATCGACTACCGTAGCCTGAACGATGCCACCAAGAAAGACCATATTCCGATACCTTTCATTGACCAGATACTTGAGAGACTGGAGGGACACGAGTTCTACTGTTTCCTGGATGGCATGTCCATGTACTTTCAGATCCCGATCGCACTGGAGGACCAGGGGAAGACCACTTTCACATGCCCTTTCTGCATGTTTGCTTACCTGTGGATTCCATTTGGTCTGTGCAATGCACCGACGACCTTCCAGCAGTGAATGTTGGCTATATTCAACCGCCTGGTTTGGAGAGATTATGGAAGTCTTCATGGGTGACTTCTCTATTTATGGAGACTCTTCTCTCATTGTCTCCAAGACCTAGAACTTGTCCTGAAGAGGCGCGAGGAGACGAACTTGGCACTCAGCAGGGAGAAGTGTCATTTCATGTTTCACGAAGGAATTGTGCTTGAGCACAAGTCTCCAAGCAGGGGATTGATGTAGATCGGGCGAAGATAGAGACGATCACTATGCTAACTCCTCCTGTTTCTGTGAAGGGGATCCACAGCTTTTTGGGTCACACATGCTTCTACTAGAGATTCATCAAGGATTTCTCGAGCCTTTGACCAAGATGCTAGAGAAGGATGCACCATTTCATTTCACTCCAGAGTGCACAGCTGCATTGGTTTCTTCCATTTGAGCTGATGTGCAATGCGAGTGACTACACGGTCAGAGCTGTTCTTGGTCAGAGACGCGACAAGCATTTCTAGCCAATTACTATGTGTTGAAGACCTTGAACGACGCCTAGGAGAATTACACCACCATGGAGAAGGTGTTGCTAGCTGTGGTGTATGCCTTCGACAAGTTCCGACCGTACTTGGCGCTCTCTCATCATGAGGGACCTGCTGGCGGTCATCATGGAGGAAACTGCACGGCGCGAAAGATGCTACAGTCGGGCTTCTACTAGACCATGTTCTTCAAAGATGCTGATACCTTCACATGCAGTGCGATTGTTAGCAGCGGTCAAGTAACATCTCTTCCTGTGATGAGATGCCCTAGAAGTCATTTGTGACTTGTGAGATTTTATATGTCAGGGGCATCGACTTCATGGGTCATTTCCCTCCTTCATTCGGTAATCTATATATTTTGGATGTTGTGGATTACGTATCGAGGTGGACAGAAGCTCAGGCCATGCCCACCAATGAGGCAAGACATGTCTGCTCGATTATGAAGTAGCTCTTTTCCCAATTCGGGACACCTCGAGCCATCATTAGCGATAGAGGAATCCACTTTCAAGGGCAATTCACTAAACTCCTCTCTCGCTATGATGTTAAGCATAAGGTGTCGGTGGCTTACCATCCCCAAACGAATGGTCAGGCCAAGCTGGCGAACCGAGAATTGAAAACAATCATTAAAAAAGGGTAGATCAATCCCACAAAGATTGGTCTACCAAGCTCGATGATGCTCTATGGGCGTATAGGACAACCTACAAGACATCGATTGGTACTTCTCCATAGCGGCTTGTCTATGGAAAGGACTATCACTTACCCGTCGAGTTAGAGAACAAGGCCTTCTGGGCCCTTAAACTGCTAAACCTTTATCCGAGTCTTGCAGGTATCGAAAGAAAAATGCAGCTAGTGGAGTTGGAAGAGTGGCGTTATCACACCTATGAGAACACCATACCGTATAAGGAGCGGACCAAGCGTCTCTACGACGCTCGTCTTAAAGGACAAAGGAGTTTCAAACTTTTGTGATTCCTGCTTTAACCTAGAACGATAGTCTCTGCATAGGTTAATAGAGTAACCTTAATCGGAAGTAGTGGATCGATTGCTTTAGTCGAGAAATTGATTCACTGCTCTGTATTGGGATTAAAACCAGTTAGTGTGTTATTGCCTTGGTTAGTTTATGCAGTGGAGGTTAGTAGCCCACCGGGTATTCTAACTGAGAGGGTGTGGATTACTTTATTAGAGATTCAAGACTTGTTAAGAACTTTCCGCAATGTATCTGTCAATCGAAACGAATTAGGAACATATAATCTAAACTAGTTGCATACTAGGGGGACTCATATCTGGATGACCTTTTGCATACTTGAAACCAGAACATTTCTCATTTTCTATTTAATTTGCTTTTGAACACCTCACTACATTTCAATCACTAAATAATAGAGGTTCATGGAGTAGACAGTACACCTAGGTCTCAAGTTGACAATTAGAATCTGAACCCACTATACTTTAGTTCCATTCCACGATCATACTTGGTCGTAGTTTGGTGTTGTGTTTTAGCGAGTCAGTGTCATGTGAATCTCGGTTCAACCGTGATTGACCATTTTTTTAATGAAAATTTTAACACAAGGGCATGTTTGATAATTTTTCCAAAGTATAGGGGCATGTTGGATGTAAAAAATAGTAAACGGGCATGTTTGATAAACTATATAATAGAGGGGGCATATTATATCTATAACCCCTAAAAAAACTATTTTTACCACTCACATCTTCATTTACCATCTTTTCCAATGAAAATGGGGTTCATTCCATTACCATGCATAATTGCATATAAATTTTTTTACATCAGACATCATATTTAAAACATACTCATTAGCATTCATTATATAATGAAATCTCATGTTTATGGTTTGCTTATGTACAAAAAAATGGCAATTAATCTACCTTGTATTCGGAGGACAATGTCCTGGACGATTTTTCGATTCAAAATATCATCCATGAATTTTCATGCTATTCCCATTAAAGCGACTACTTACGCCATAGTTGCTTTGCCTTTTCACATATAAACCTTGCGTCGGTAGACGCTATAAAAACCATGCACATTGACCTTGCGTCGGCAGGCGCTATAAGCACTATGCATATCGATCTTAAGTCGACAGGTGTTATAAATACCATGCATATCGACCTTGCGTCGACACGCGCTATAAACACCATGCACATCGGCATTGCGTCGGTAGGCGCTATAAACACCATGCATATCGACCTTGCATCGGCAAGTGCTACAAATACCATGCATATCGACCTTGCATTGGCAGGCGCTATAAACACTATGCGCATCGACCTTGCATCGGCAGGCGCTATAAACACCATGCACAAAATATCACATCAATAAACACATCCAAGTTGTTCGGTTTGATTTTTTTCACCGTGACAACTTGGATATATCATCAATAATGTTCACTTTGATTCTTATCACTAAATTTTTATCTGTTCAACTCATCCAGTTTGAATCCTTTCAATGTGTCGACTTGGATACAACATCAATAATGCTCAGTTTGATTTCTATCACTGACATATATCCATTCAACTTGTTCGATTTGATTTTTATCACTGTAACAACTTGAATATATTGTTGTATCAAATGTGCTGTTTGATTTCTATCACTCACATCTTTCTTTTCGACTCGTCCTGTTTGATTCTTATCACTTTGTCGACTTGATTACATCATTAATAATATTCAGTTTGATTTCTATCACTTAATTTATAGGTTCAACTTGTCCAGTTTGATTTTTATCACTGTGGCAATGCAAATACATCATCGTTTCTTAAATGTTCGGTTTGATTTCTATCACTGGCATTTATCCATTCAACTTTTTTAGTTTGATTTTTATCATTGTAACTAACTTGAACATATTATCGGTATCAAATGTGCAGTTCGATTTCTATCACTCACATTTTCCCATTCAACTCGTCCAGTTTGATTCCTATCACTATGTCGACTTGAATTTGTCATCGCTAATATTGAGTTTGATTTCTATCACTGAATCTATACGTTCAACTTGCTCAGTCGATTTCTATCATAGAGAGCGTTATCGCACAATCATGACTTGGTGTCTCGCATGAATTCCATCACCAGACAACTCGATTCATCACCCCCAATTCTTACGCTCGCATCCCCATTCATTTTGTCCAAGTTAATCACAAGATTAAATATTTGAATTCTCTCCAAATAAGATCTCACACTTTGTATGCATCTTGTACCCAGAAACATACAAAGGGGGCAACTCTCGATAACTATTTTTGTCCCGGTCCTCAAATATCAATTTCGAATAAAAATTCAATTCTAACCCGGGAAGGACTATTTCTTCGTTAGATGTGAGAATTCCTTTAGTATTTTTTATTGAGGGAATTGAGTTAACTATTAATAACCCATTCAACAAACACATTTCATTACTCTGGAGGACTTATAGTCCATCTTGTTACAGAATCGGAATCCAAGCCTAATCCAGACTAAAGTCCCATTCCATTACACTAAAACCAGGAAAAAAAACAGCCACAATACTTGGACCTAACCGAATCGATCTTTTTGCCCGCACAACCATTTTCGAGTCAGTTCGGCCAAAATTGACCCGTCGATCCCAACGAATCCAACCGACTAGACCTGCCCCTCTTTCGCCCCTCCATCCCTCATTTGTTGTCTGCAAAAACACAGAGAAATGAATCAGCTCCATGCTTGTTTGAGCTGTGCAAATTGAAAACATTAAAGATAGAGAGGAAGAGAAACTGAATATGGGTACAAAAAATTGAGTATAGAGATGGGAGTAGGCTGAAGTGGTTAAAAGATGGTTGTATAATGGTCTTTGATTTCACTATAAGAAGAGGCAACAAAGTTAGAATCAAGGGGAGGGAAATCGGCAGTTTTGCTCAATCTTTGCTTGCAATTTCATTCCACTAACAAATAAAACCCTTTTTCTTGAAAATTACCAAAAACCTTAACATACCGTTTGGTATAAATGGATTCCATAAGTTTTGAGTAATTAATTTTGAAATGAATTTTTTTTGTGTTTGGCATTTAAAAGAATTCATTTTCAATTCTAAATTTTGAATTCTACGGAATTGGAACCAGTTATATCAATTCCGAAGAATTGAGATGAAATTTTCAAATGAATTCCACAAGTATTTTACTAATTATAATTATCCTCATTTATTAACTAAATTACTTCTACATATATTATTTAGCGTCAACTCAGCAGTATGAGGACGTCGATAAGAATTTGATTGCAACGCTAGTAGCATATGTTGGTTATTTGATATTTCTGCTTCAATTGCATCAATACGTTAAGAAGGTACAACTAGAGTGTATGGTTCATCGATGAAATATTTAAAAAGAGTTAATGAATATAATAGAATAGAAACACACAAGAATACTTTCGATATTCTACTTATGGGACCAAATGCATTTTTAGAAGATGGATTATAATGAATATTGTTTATACCGGAAATTAACAAGGGTGTAGTCAGTAACTTTTAGTTTAATTCAATCCTAAACTTATGTCGAACATGGCTTGGAAATTGAATTCATTTTATTTCTAAGAATTTGAATAAGACACACTAAACACAAGAATTCATTTGACAATGAATTCTACGTGGTAATTCATTTTAAAATGAAAATAATTCTCGATTCATTTGGTACCAAACGGTCTGTAATGCTTTCATCCCGCGTAATTACATGCATGTTGATGAGAATGTAATATTATTTAACAAATTATATCACTTATTTGAAGTAAACCCAAATAATTTCAAACAAACAAATATAAAATAAAAAGACAAATCAAACTGATAGTACCGACTTAGTGCATGTAAGGGTGCTCATACCTTTCTTACTCGTAACCAACCCCTAAATACATAAATCTATTTCGCAGATAGAGCCGAGTTTAAATCTTAAACGATTTAAGCTTGATTTTTCATGTGTCCAATCCACTTTGAGTGATTTGTGACGACTCCTCTATTTCGCATCGGGTCGCGAAAGGACCGTTTGCGACATGTAGAAAGTTTCCATAATGGGATTTGTTATTCCTCCTTTGTGTCCAATCTTCACATCTGGCTTCAATTGGTCCTTGGCTTTGTATCTTGCATCAGAATAGATCTTGATGCATATGCGGTCTTTGTTGTTTTGTGATACTTTCTGGAAAGTTATGTGTTTGATTGCTTTATGGGATACTGAACTCGGATCAAGTCACAGGGTGATTATATGAGGTCTAGTTTTAGCTTTCTGTTGGTATGATCTTGATTCCCAACAGACTGGAACAATTTTTCAATCTGGGAAGAAGGATCAAGATGTCCTTGATAATTATGTTGTTACCTTGCCTTAATGTTTATCTAGCATGATATATTCAATGTGTTTGTTGGTCTTTATCAGGTTTTATGTTGGATCTATGCACATTATATGTAGTTTATGTAGTCCCTGTAATTTTTTACATAGAACTTATAATCTATACGTTATGTTGGTTGTAGAAGGTCGTCTAGCCATGTCTACATATAATCCCAAGAACATCTAAATTACTGGTGCAGCTGGGTTCATCACATCCCATCTCTGCAATCAGCTAATCTGCAACTACCCAGGGTGAAGTACTGGTTCGAGTAACTCGATCGTATGATTGGGGCTCAACTTATGCATGTTTGGTCTTGAAGCCTCTCCAATATTCTCTCTCCGATTTCTTTCTGTATTGAATGATCATGGCCTCTCCAAATCACACACTTTGTAAGTAACCATACCCATAATTTGTTGATAGTGGGTTGAACGTGGTTAGTAAAATATTATTTTTATGGTTAGTGATTAACCACTCCACACTACAATGCAGATTGTGGGTAATATAATCCACATTTGTAGGTGTGGTTAACCACAAATGTAGGGCTGTGTGGTCATGGTATTTGAGTCAAAACACCCAATAAATGCACCCATTACCAACCCTACTTCCGAACTCACCACCACGAATCACAAGCAACAAGACGCCGACACACCAAATTTCCATACATGTGAATTTATGTGAACCCGGCAATAATACTGTGTCCTAGGCCCTCGATTTGGACTTCACCTAAATGTGGATAAGATGGAATTTTTTTGGCCTACTGAGGATCCTAGGAGTCGAGTTTTAGGTGTTTTTCCTACCTCTATTGATCGATCTTCTAATGGTGTCACCGTTCTGGGTGGGCCTGTCAGTACTTGTCCTGATTTTAGCATTGACCTCATGGCGAAGAGAGTTACCAGGACCGTCGAGCTGATGGACTTGTGATGACTCGATATTTGCACAGGTTTTTCCCTTTGTTCCTTGATCGTTTAAGCTTGCATTATTGCTTCTTTGGCCTATTTTACGCTAGGTTGTGTTCCTTTGTCACATTTCAGGTCCTAGCACATAAAGTGAAGCATAGGCGCAAGTTTCAAGTCAATCAGAGATCAATTGGCGATTCGGGAGAAGAAACTCTGGCATGACCTGAAGAAGAATGGATTTCTACCTCACTTTATGGACAAAGAATCGTGCAAGTTTGACATGAAAAGAAAGAGGACGAGACTACAAGCGTCTGGGATCAAACGGCGACTGATTCGGAGTCCGGACGAGGGAGAAACGAAGCATTGAATATAGGGGAACAGGTTCGGCAGTAAAAACGCGGGCAGGAGGCCTTCAAAACACGGCCGTGTTCTGTGACCGTGCTTTTACTGCCGAGAGCAAATCCGAGTTTGGCAGACATGAGCTGATTACACGGGCGGGGCCGAGACAAAGCACGGGCGTGTTTTCCCAAAGCACGGCCGTGTTCTCCCAAAAGCACGGCCGTGTTTTCACCAACATGTGACCGTGTAATTAACCCTAGCCAAAGCACGGGCGGGCTGAGGCAAAGCACGGCCGTGCCCTCGACAGTGCTTTGGCCAATGATGCCCTTTTAGGCAGATTTCAGCCAAATTGAGAGGGGATTCGAGTTTTAGAGAGACAGAGCGATTCCTAGAGAGAGAAAGCGACGAACAAGAGTCTCCAAGTGCCCTAGATCGATCTTCAACACCATTGGAGCTTGGTTTGAGTTTGGAGAAGTGCCGATTCAACGTCCAGGAGCAGAAATCCATCTTCACAGTATGATTTCCGCGTCTAATTCTGCTTTTGCTTCTTTCTCCATGGAGTAGTTCTCCCATTCATCTGGGTGTGGGAAACCCTAGTTCTGTATGTTGAGATTGATTGTATGAACCCAAGTACTGTTTCTATGAATTGATTATATTCGATTGAGGTTTGAATGATTGAATGACTTGAATCCTGATCAAATTCCTGTTGTTTCTGCTTTAACCTAGAATGAGAATATCTGACTAGGTTGATAGAGCATCCTTGATTGAAGGTAGGGAGTTGGTGACTTTAGTCGAGGAACCAACTCACTATTCTGTACCGGTTTTACTCCGGTAGTGGAGGTTTTGTTCTTAGGGCCTCAATCTGTTTACTCCGGTGTAGGTTAGTCGCCAGCTAGAGACTCAGATTGAGAGGGTCTGGAGACCTTTAGTCGAGACTTCAGACTGTTTAAGAACCTTCCGCAGTATAACTATCATAGAAATTGAACTTGGTAATTACAATCCGGCTTAACTGCAGACTAGGGGGAACCATATCCGGGTGACCTCTCTTAACCTGAAAACAACCGTTTAGTTGCTTTGCTTGCTTGTTAGTTTAGATCTTCACTAAAGTTTCATTGCTAGATAATACGAATTCACTGAGTAGTCATCACATCTAGGACCCGGGTTGACATTAAAACCCAAACCCGCTATACTACGCTTTAGGAAGTGGTTACACTTGGCCATTTTCTAGAGTGACAGTAGGAGTGAGTCAAGTTTTTGGCGCCGTTGCCGGGGACGGCTAGGTTGTTGAAGAAAAGTGATTTCTGTTACTCTAGCTTTTCTTTTCGCTTTGTTTGCTTTGTCCCACTTGTGCCTTCACGGGTTTGCTTGCTTGAGTGTGTGCAGATAGTGCATGACCCGTAGCCAGTCAGGAGGTTTACTGCCGTTGGATCCAGAGCTTGAACGCACTTGCCGCCAACTTAGGAGACAGCAGCGAGCTAGACTGGTTACGGGAGAGCGCATAGACGGCCACTTGACCAGCGATTCTGAGGAAGAGTACGAGATGGAGGGCGAAGACATCCCACAACCGGGGAATGCTCGACAGGCTCCCCCGGTGAATCAGCATCCACCACCACCGCCGGGTCCCACTTTGGAGTACTACTACACTCCACGGATTGCTGACATCCGCCCGGTCATCCTCTATCCACCCATCCCAGCAAATAACTTCGAGATCAAGCCAGGATGGATTCAGCTCATCACATCCTCTATCCAGTTCCATGGCTTGAAGGATGAGGAAGCCCGGGCACACCTTTCCCGTTTTCTGCAGCTGACGAACGGGTTCAAGCTGAATGGTGTTCCGGATGAGGCAATCCGCCTTCACCTCTTCCCCCATTCTCTGGCGGGGAATGCTAAGAGGTGGTTGGAGACCCAGCCCCCACTGTCCATCACTTCTTGGGACGATCTGGCGGATAAGTTCGTGCACAGATATTATCCGGCATCGAAGACTACTGAGATTCAGCGGGAGATCACTCATTTCCGCCAAGAGCCAGATGAGTCCCTTCGTGATGCATGGGAGCGGTACATGGGATACTTCTGGCAGTGTCCCCATCATGGCTTCAGCGATGCTTTCACAGTGGGGAACTTCTACAGTGCCATCACCCCAGACAGCCAGAGGGTGATCGAGTCTCTATGCCCAGGAGGGGATATCCTTACTAAGACTCCACCCGAGCTGAACCAGATGATCAGTACCTTGGCTGCCCGCGATCATTCCTGGGGGCAGAGCAGCAGAGGCAGTCACTCCCGGGACCATGGTGTGCATGCTATGGAGGCCAGATCCGGGTTAGAGTAGCAGGTGGCTGAGTTGGTGCAGACACTGAAGCAGCCTAACAGTCTCCTTCCGGGCCGAGGTGTAGCTGCGCCTCCAGTAGCTCAGTGTCAGTGGTGTGAGAGTCCAAACCATCTGGTGGAGGACTGCCAGGCTATGCGGGAGTCCTCTACTCCCCAAGAACAGTTGGCCTTCATCGCCAATGCTCGGCGCCTCGATCCATACAGTAGCACATACAATGAGGGATGGCGCCAGCATCCCAACTTCGCCTGGAGCAACAACACCAGTAAACCACCTGGTTTCCCAGCACCAGCAGGTGGTTTTCAGCAGAGGCAGCCTTTCCAGGCTAGACAAGGGCAGCCGTTCCAGCAGCCTCAGCGTCAGTATGCCGAGCCCGCAGCAGCGCCAGCTCCCGATACTCAGATATCCGAGCTGAAGAACGTTTTGGCGGCCTTCATGACCACCAGCCAGGCGACTATCGCGAGGATGGATCAGTCCATAGCTTCCCTGGAGGCAGGCCAGCGAACCCTGGAGGCAGGCCAGAGGAACCAGGGTGCCATTCTGCAGGATCTCCAACACCAGATAGGGGACTTAGCTCGCCAGAATACTACCAGGGCACCGGGGACTCTGCCTGCCACCACTGTCCCCAATCCTCGCGGCCCTCACGAGACTGCCCATGCCATTTTCACCAGGAGCGGCAGGCCTACATCAGCTGATCCTGCCCCGACCAGGCAGGAGGAACCACTACCTGCTTCAGCACTTCCAGCCGGTGATGCAGAAGTGCGGGTGGAGAAGGAAGCCCCTGCTCCCAAGCCACAACCAGTGGTGAAGGAGCACGTACCCCAGCTTCCCTTCCCCACTCGCCTCCATAAAGATAAGCTGGAGACTGAGTTTGCCAAGTTCATGGCAGTGTTGAAGCAGCTCAACATCAGCATACCATTTGTGGAGGCACTGTCGAAGATGCCCAAGTACGCGAAGTTCATGAAAGAGCTCTGCACCAAAAAGAAGAAACTAGGAGATCTCTCGAAAGTGCTGCTGAGCGAGGAATGTTCTGCCATCCTGCAGAACAAGCTGCCCGAAAAGCGCAAGGATCCAGGGAGTTTTACTATCCCTCTTACTATTGGCAGCATGCATATAGGAAAGTCCTTGGCGGACCTAGGAGCTAGCATCAATGTCATGCCATTTAAATTGTTCAAAAAGCTAGACCTAGGTGAACTTCGCCCTACTAGGATGAGCATTCAGCTAGCTGATCGTTCTGTGGTGCATCCTAGGGATATCATAGAAGATTTGCTTGTTAATGTGGGTGCATTCACATATCATGTTGATTTTGTTATTCTGGATATAAATGATGATGTGGATGTGCCTTTGATTCTGGGTAGACCATTTCTTGCCACCGCCAAGGCATTGATTGATGTGCATGATGGTAAACTGATCTTGCGTGCTGGAAATGAACAGGCTGTTTTTCCTGTGACTGAGTTTGATCATTGTGCTATGATTTCTGTATCGCCTGTGCATGCTATTTCTGATCAGGTACACGAGCCTGTCGTGTATCCTTCTGCACCTCTCATTTTGCAGGTCCCGCCTATCATTCCTTCGCCGCCACTCCATCCAGTCTCGCCTCCGAACAAAAAGCTCAAGGAGGAGTGGCGGCCGAAGCCGCAGGTAGTTAAGCCTGCACGGAAGAAGAGTGGAGACCACTATGAGCTGGTCCCACCCCCAGCACCACGACCACCCTGGCCATCCGAGTACTCACTCGCCTGCATCTTGCCGGATGGCCAGGTCGAGCTGACCGATGCTGGTGGTTGTAACCGTCGGGTGCACGGTCACCACCTGAAGCTGTACCTCAAGAGCGATGTGGATCCGCTCTTGGAGGCACCTGTCCCTGCACTTCCCTGAGTATCCACCATGGGCGTCCAGCTAAAAGACGGTAAAGAAGCGCTTGTGGGGAGGCAACCCCACCACGGTTTGACTTTCTTTCTTATGTTTCGAGTCGGATTGCGATTTGGTTTTGTTTTGGTTTGTTTCCTTTGTTCTGGATGATGTCTTATTGGGCTGACATCGGACCTAACACATTCTGGTTGAGCTCTTCTGTTCCCTTTGAGCTGAGATGCGTTCCCGACTGGTCCATTTCCAGTCTCCTGCAGTCCGTGCATACCGGTAACATCGTTCCCCTTTCCTTCCCTCTTCTCCATTGAGAGCAATGTCGATCTTAAGTGTGGGGGGATGTTTATCTTTTGACCGCATTAGATCTGTTTGTGTGCTTGGAGCCTAGTCCACTGTCCAAATTTTTGAATTTGAGGGCCCCAAGTACGTGTTCCCTGCAATTACCTGCTCAGTATGCTTTGAATTGACAGTCTCTGTAGTGATTTGCAACCTAGGGAGGTAGTGTAGCGCTATGGAGGATGTTGATGCATTTAAGACGTCTCATTTCTTCTTCATATTGTGTTGGTTGATTGAGTGAATTAGTGATCTTAGGACCCTTGAATTGTGTGGTGTTGTGGACTCTCTGCCTGTCATGGACTCTTGTATCATGTTTTGAAAGTAACAGGTGCTCGAAATGTGCTTTGAAATAACGTCTCCCGTGCGAATAGGGCGAAAGTGTGTAAGGGGAGACGGGAATCCGTTCCCAATTTCCACCTACTACCTCCAGCCCCCTTACATGTCTTTCCCCCGCACGAGGCTCGAGACAACTGCTCCTGGCATGGCCGGTAAGAGCCGGGCTCTCGCAAAACCTTTGCTAGGTGGGAGCCCCCGTTTTCTGCAAAAACAGGTTGGAACTCTTGAAAAAAAAAAGAGAGAAAAACAGGAAAAACAAGCAAAAAGAAGAAAGAAAAGGGGTTCCAACCATCTCCAAAAAAAAATCGAGCACCTTGAAAAATGTGAGTCCATGATCTTTTTTTTTTAGAGTCCCTTCATCCACGATTCATTTGTCCTCTGTTCACTATTTTCCATGATGCCGACTCGAGACTAGCGTTCTCGCCGAAGAGGCTATGAGATGACTTGTGCGTCGGTTGACCTCGTAAGCTGCTAAATGATCTAGGAAGTCCGCTACCTACGATCGAAGTTGTTTGTTGCTATAGAGGTCTGGAGAGTTGCATTGGTTTGAGTTAGGTTTGCTTGGGGACAAGCAAACGGTTAAGTGTGGGGGGATTTGATGACTCGATATTTGCACAGGTTTTTCCCTTTGTTCCTTGATCGTTTAAGCTTGCATTATTGCTTCTTTGGCCTATTTTACGCTAGGTTGTGTTCCTTTGTCACATTTCAGGTCCTAGCACATAAAGTGAAGCATAGGCGCAAGTTTCAAGTCAATCAGAGATCAATTGGCGATTCGGGAGAAGAAACTCTGGCATGACCTGAAGAAGAATGGATTTCTACCTCACTTTATGGACAAAGAATCGTGCAAGTTTGACATGAAAAGAAAGAGGACGAGACTACGAGCGTCTGGGATCAAACGGCGACTGATTCGGAGTCCGGACGAGGGAGAAACGAAGCATTGAATATAGGGGAACAGGTTCGGCAGTAAAAACACGGGCAGGAGGCCTTCAAAACACGGCCGTGTTCTGTGACCGTGCTTTTACTGCCGAGAGCAAATCCGAGTTTGGCAGACATGAGCTGATTACACGGGCGGGGCCGAGACAAAGCACGGGCGTGTTTTCCCAAAGCACGGCCGTGTTCTCCCAAAAGCACGGCCGTGTTTTCACCAACATGTGACCGTGTAATTAACCCTAGCCAAAGCACGGGCGGGCTAAGGCAAAGCACGGCCGTGCCCTCGACAGTGCTTTGGCCAATGATGCCCTTTTAGGCAGATTTCAGCCAAATTGAGAGGGGATTCGAGTTTTAGAGAGACAGAGCGATTCCTAGAGAGAGAAAGCGACGAACAAGAGTCTCCAAGTGCCCTAGATCGATCTTCAACACCATTGGAGCTTGGTTTGAGCTTGGAGAAGTGCCGATTCAACGTCCAGGAGCAGAAATCCATCTTCAGAGTATGATTTCCGCGTCTGATTCTGCTTTTGCTTCTTTCTCCATGGAGTAGTTCTCCCATTCATCTGGGTGTGGGAAACCCTAGTTCTGTATGTTGAGATTGATTGTATGAACCCAAGTACTGTTTCTATGAATTGATTATATTCGATTGAGGTTTGAATGATTGAATGACTTGAATCCTGATCAAATTCCTGTTGTTTCTGCTTTAACCTAGAATGAGAATATCTGACTAGGTTGATAGAGCATCCTTGATTGAAGGTAGGGAGTTGGTGACTTTAGTCGAGGAACCAACTCACTATTCTGTACCGGTTTTACTCCGATAGTGGAGGTTTTGTTCTTAGGGCCTCAATCTGTTTACTCCGGTGTAGGTTAGTCGCCAGCTAGAGACTCAGATTGATAGGGTCTGGAGACCTTTAGTCGAGACTTCAGACTGTTTAAGAACCTTCCGCAGTATAACTATCATAGAAATTGAACTTGGTAATTACAATCCGGCTTAACTGCAGACTAGGGGGAACCATATCCGGGTGACCTCTCTTAACCTGAAAACAACCATTTAGTTGCTTTGCTTGCTTGTTAGTTTAGATCTTCACTAAAGTTTCATTGCTAGATAATACGAATTCACTGAGTAGTCATCACATCTAGGACCCGGGTTGACATTAAAACCCAAACCCGCTATACTACGCTTTAGGAAGTGGTTACACTTGGCCATTTTCTAGAGTGACAGTAGGAGTGAGTCAACTTGGTTGCGAGAATTGATGACACACAATGTGAGTTGCTTTTGCTTCGGGCTTGCCCTGGTATTTCAAAACTGTAATTTACTTTGCTTACTGGCTCCCCTCGTGTTTTTGGGCCGGCCCAGCTCTCTTTTGACCCTAGCGACGTAGCTGCCCCAAAACTTATGAAGAAATTGGCAGACATATATTTCGCGAAGGTTGATGCTACTTCAGATTCTATTTTCTCGTTGACTACGTGTCATGTTGTTTTGTGGAAGTCCCAGCAGAGTGCACACTCTTCTGATTGGTTGCGTGCTGTTCCTATTGCTGGGTTGGGTCAGACTATGAATGGAAGGACATATCGTAGTGTGCTTAGTTATCGACTGGGTGTCCCATTATTTCTGGTCTCTAGGCCTTGTTCTGTTTGTTCCCGTGTCCTTGATGGTGATATCTTTGGGGATCATGATGTGTCCTGTGCTGGTATTGTGGGCATTAAGCATCGGTATAACCTCGTTCGAGACACCTTAGTGGACATCTATTACAGGTTTGGGATTTCTTTCGGAAAGGAGGTCTGGGATAGGGTGCGAGATGTGTGTATTGATCTGACTGGTTCTTCACCTTTAACTAAGATTGGGATGACTGATTTTGTGCCGGGCCGAGTTGTTGTTGATGCTGCTCGGCGAAAGTGTGCTAAGTATCAGGACTTGTGCATGGCGGCTGGTTACGGGTTCCTGCCCTTTTCTTTCTCTTCGCTGGGGGAGTTGGATACGGATGTTGTGGCTTTGCTTAACCGCATTCATAAATTTTTCGTGTCTCAGTATTTTGAGTCTCGGACGTACGCGTACATTTTCACTAGACTTAGCTTTGATGTTGCTAAGGGAGTGGGAGCCAAGATTGTATCTAGGCTGCCCACTAATTTCATGTAGACCTTTGACAATAGTTTATATAAATACCTGTTCATATTAAAAAAAATGTGTCACTCCAAACATCTCTTCGTCACATATAAATTTATGATAATGTACGTGGGAAGGGTTGAAGTGGGTATTTCTTGAGTTTATGGCAGATACCAATGCCTGCAAATCCTTTTCGCTTTGTTTGGGAAGGAGAGGTAAGGGCTGGGGGGGGGGGGGGGGCGTAAATGGCAAGGGGAAGTGGGTAACCCGAGGAAGAAGCCCCCGTTTGGATAGTTTGGAACAGTTATGGGAGTGGGCAAACCAGGGGTTTTTTCACTGTTTCAACTCGCCCCCCAAATTGGGGCGGAAGAGGAGAGAGAAAAGAAAAGGTTGAAAGTGGAGAGAGAGACACAATTATTTCCGTCGTCTCTCTTCCTTCTCCCACTGCAATCTTCTCCAGCCAGCGCCGGATTCTTCTTCCAAAATAATAAACCAGAAGAAGTGTGTAAATTAGGTTAGAATTAATCCAAACCCAGAAATTACCTCGATCTAACCCTCGTTAGCGCCCTATTGCCAACTTCGATTTGAACCTCCGACAAGAAACCCGTCATCCCGATTACCAAATCCGACAATAAACCCAGTCCTCCGGTTTGATTTCCACCTCCAGCAAGAACACGAATCTTCCTGATTTTCTTCGCAAAGCATATCTAGATAAATCACCACCTGCGGATATGCTCCACTAGTTGCTTACCAGCTTAAAGTCAGCCGCTGCTTCGTTTCCTATATCTCTGCAGATCGAGGAGAGAGAGGGAGGGAGGGAGAGAGAGCGGGCGAAGTTGAGTGTGAGAGATGGGAAAGAGTTGGAATCAGATGGGAAAGATAGGATTTGTCGTGAAATGAAATTTGGGTGGTGGGCGAGGTTTGTTTTAATTTCTAATGAATTTAAATAATTGTATATCATAATTTATTTCACAATTTTCTTTTAATTTATTGATATAATATTATAATTAATATATCACACACCCCAAATTTGCACCCTCCTATTTTTCTCCTAAACAACAATTTACGCTTCAATTTGCACCCTCCTTCAATTTGTACTCTTTTCAATTTGCACCCTCCTATTTTTCTCCCAAACAACAATTTACGCTTCAATTTGCACCCTCCTTCAATTTGTACTCTTTTCAATTTGCACCTCAATGCTTCCCTTCAATTTGCACCCCTAGTTGCCAAACAGAGCGTTTGTTTGTGTCACAATAACCCACTGCCATCCAATGCAACCCCACGACCTTTTTTTCCGATTCACCCTAATAGTCTTCTACAGTTTCAACCGGCTAATGTAATACAAAATGATATCTACGAATGTGTAGCATGTATACGTATTTACTACGGTAGAAATACAAGGAGAACCAATGAATACATGCACACTACAGTCTACAGGGGCGTCGGGGTCGGGAGCAAAATCATGTCAACTAGTCCTTACTAACCACCAGCCAGTTCCAGCTAGCCTTCATAACATATATCCCAAGAAGCTGCCTGCAATCAAGGCTTTCCGTGCCGGCCAGGGAGTAGAGGTCATCCAACATGCTGTGCGGTATTAACTCTCTACAAATGCAAGTAAGGACTAGAGAGCAATTGCTCTATGGACTCTGGAAACTCAACACTTCAGAAGACTGCCCCTTGCCACACCAGGAAGCCACTCTCTGCATGTGTTAATATGGGAGATGGATGGGCCAGCAAGAATGAATGGTTCACCACTTGCTCGCACTCGATACACACTCATTCATTCACAAGACCTCCCGTACAAAAATATAATCCTCGCGTGGACGAGCTTCGTCCACCTTAACTCGCACCTCATCTCCTACTCCTGATCCAGTGGATACCAACGCTGATGCCTGAAATCCAACCTGTGCCATAACACCAAAGTTAACACATAGTAAGAGTAATATTGCCATGGAAAGTTAGGAGGTCTGCTTCTGCTTCATTACTGGTTAATCTGAATATGGTACCCTTGAGGGTTCTTACATCTACTAATAGCAACGCTGCAACCCGATCTTTGATGAATCTAAGAATCAGAGCACGGTATCTTCTCTGCTTTGGTTGTCTCCTCAGATATTCTATTATCCCATGCATAAACTGGTATTGCTTAGTTTTCTTATCATACGAGTTTGCATATTTACAGAGGCTGCTCTTCCTTCCAGCTGATCTGCTCACAAAGGAGGAGAATCTCCTCTCAGAAATGCTTTCACCTGCCAAACAAGTCCCAAGTTATTTTTCTTCCCATAACATGACCAAGCAACCAAGAGTCAGTAGTGCCAACACACAAAGACTAAGGATGTGTGTGTTTGATGGGATACGAGATATGTTTTAGTTATAACCAAGGTTGTCTGTAGAAAACGACGATCGGAAGAAAACAAGACACGAGATTTACGTGGTTTCCCCGTTCAGTGTGAACGAGACTAGTCCACGGAGAGCCGAAGCTCTCAGAGATGTATTATTGATTGATTGTTCTTGAGATACAAAGATTCGGCCGTCAACAGTGAACAAGGCCTTAAATACAAAAAGATGTATGATTAACCTAATTCCCTTCAACATGTTACGTAGGGAAAAATTAAAAGAAAAGGGCCATTGGATTAATGAAACCGGCCCAAGAGAGTGAGTCACGAGAGAAGGACGAATGACTCGTGACATCACAACACGCCCCCTCAAGCGAAGGAATGAATGTCAAGCATTCCGAGCTTGACCTGAAGATGATAAAACTGATCAACGCTGAGGCCTTTAGTGAATAGATCAGCTGGCTGTTCGGAGGAAGCAATCTTGAGAGGAGCGATATCACGAGACTGCACACGCTCACGAACGAAATAACAATCCATTTCCACATGCTTAGTACGCTCATGGAAGACAGGGTTGGCAGATATGTGCAATGCAGCCTGATTATCACAGTAGAGAGGAGTAGGTGCAGAGAGAACAACACCCAAATCGCGGAGCAACCAACGAAGCCAAAAAACTTCACTGACCGTGCTAGTCATAGCACGATATTCACCCTCAGCAGAAGAACGTGCCACAACAGTTTGCTTCTTCGTTCGCCATGAAACCGGTGCTGGGCCCAAAGTGATAAAATACCCAGTGGTAGACCTGCGAGTAGTGGGGCAACCACCCCAATCGGCATCATAGTGAGCAAAAAAAGAGAGATCACCCTCAACAGGGAAGAAAAGACCACGACCCGGCGATGTTTTGAGGTAACGTAGAACACGGGCAGCAGCGTCCTCATGAGCCTGAGTGGGAGAATGAACAGACTGACTCAGAATATTAACGGCATAAGTAATGTCTGGTCGGGTGACCGTGAGATAAAGTAAACGTCCAACCAGACGACGATACGCCGCCGGATCCTGAGCAGGAGAGGAAGGATCGCGACCGAGCTGATGACTCTGCTCAATAGGTGTGGTACTAGGACGAGCAGCAGTGAGACCAGCCTCCTCGAGGATGTCAAGAACATACTTCCGCTGATTAAGAACCAAACCACGCGGCGAACGGGCAACCTCAATACCGAGAAAGTACTTGAGGGGACCAAGATCCTTGATGGTGAACCGATGATGAAGAGAGTCCTTAACCCGCTGAATAAACCCCATGTCATTTCCAGCTAAAATGACATCATCAACGTAGATTAAAGCAGCAACAAATGTGGACCCATGGCGATAAACAAAAAGGGAGTGATCGGCATGACTCTGAGTAAACTGCAGATCCAGCAAGGCAAGAGTAAACTTCTGGTACCAGTTGCGCGAGGCCTGTCGAAGACCATAAATAGACTTATGGAGCCGACAAACCCGTGTATCCCCAGGACGAGAAAATCCCTGCGGAATTTGCATATAGACCTCTTCTATCAATTCACCGTGCAAGAAGGCATTATTGACGTCAAGCTGGTGAATAAACTAACCCTGCTTAACGGCAACAGCTAGAAGACACCGGACAGTAACCATCTTGGCGACTGGTGCGAAGGTGTCGTGATAGTCAATGCCCTCTATCTGGGTGAAACCCTTAGCAACGAGACGCGCTTTGTAGCGCTCAACCGAACCATCGGGGTGAAACTTCACTTTGTAGACCCAACGACAAGCAATAGCACGCTTTCCTGGGGGAAGGACGCACAAAGTCCAAGTCCCGTTTGATTCCAGAGCAAGATATTCTGCCAACATTGCATCCCTCCAATACTTATAACGTACAGCTTGATGGAAAAACTTCGGCTCGAAAGTGGAGGAAACTGCAGCTACAAACGCGTGATGCGCCTGGGAGAGACGCCGATAAGTAAGATAATCTTCGATGGGATACTCAACGGCAGCAGCGTTGACAAAACCGGGGAGCTCCACGTCATATACCGCCAGACGAGTGGAAGGCTGACGTTGACGATTCCCACGGCGAGGATCAGGAGGAGCTATGGACGAGGACACATCAGGCGTGGAGGGTGACGACGAAGACTGATTGTCGGGGCCTGGCGAAGTGCAGTCGCCAGTAGTAAGCTCTGGTGAGGAGCTCGTGCCCGAAGACAGCTTAGCTGGCAAGGTGGAGGAATCACCAGCACCTGATGGAGTAGGCTGGGAGGAGATAGTGGAGGTGCCAGGTGTACTCATGTTGATGGGAGTAGGGACAGTAGCATCATCATGATCACTGTCATCATCAGTTGCCGAAGAATTCAAAGGAAATGGAGAAGGATGTTGGGCCGAGAGTTGACCAACGAGGGGTGATGGATCCTGGGAGCATTGATAAGGATATATATGCTCAATAAACTTCACGCCACGGGACGTGTAAATGATGCGTGACTCCAAATCATAAATCCGATAACCACGTTGAGTGCTAGGATACCCAACGAACACACCGGCACGTCCACGATCGCTAAATTTGTCGAGAGCTCGATGATTATCACGAGCATACACAAGACAACAAAAACTGCGAAGGTGATGATAAGGAGGGTCCTTGCCGAACATCACCTGGAAAGGAGACCTATTAGCGATCGTCACAAGAGGCATCCGGTTAAGAAGATAGGCTGCTGTCATGATGCATTCACCCCAGAACTTCACTGGCAGATTAGCATGAAAGCGCAGAGCTCTCGCTGTCTCAAGGAGATGGCGATGCTTGCGCTCTGCAACTTCGTTCTGTTGTGGAGTATCGGTGCACGATGTTTGCAAGATGATCCCCGCCTCACTGTAATAATCATGTAAAGCTGAAGTAGCAAATTCAGGCCCATTATCAGTCTGAATACGACACACCTGCTTGCCAAACTGAGTTTGCACCATACGACAAAAATGCAGAAGATAACGAGAAACTTCCGACTTAAATTTCAAAAGATAAACCCAGACTGCTCTGCTATAATCATCAACAATCGTCAGAAAATAGCGAGCTCCTGTGAAAGAGGGGACCCGATATCCTCCCCAAATATCCAAATGTATAAGCTCAAAACATGACTGAGTAGAAATAGAACTAGACGGAAAAGGGTCCCGTGTTTGTTTTGCCCGAATACAAGAATGACAAGGTTCCTCATTTTGAACAAGAGGACATGAAATAAACTTCTGGAGGATAGAGAGTTTGGTTGCCGATGGATGCCCCAACCGAGAGTGCCACAGGACTGGATTATCCGTCTCTTTCCGAACCGAATGGGCTGCTGCTCGCTGCTCCTCGAATAGCTTCAGATAGTACAGTCCATCCATATACTTACCCATCCCAATCGGCCTCTTGGATGGAAAGTCCTGAACAACACAGAAGTCCATGAAGATTAACGTCACTGGGAGATCAGCCGTGAGCCGACTGACCGAGAGAAGGTTGCACTGGAAATCGGAAACATATAAAAATCTCTGTAATAATAGATTATGTGACAACCGGACCGATCCAATCCCACGAACAGGAACTCCTGTCCCATTTGGAATACGTACCTATAAAGCCGGAGTAGGCTCCGACTCATTTATCAACAATGATTTATCGTTAACAATGTGCTCATTACATCCCGAATCTATAACCCATGAAGTATTATTGAGATGAAGCGTACCTGCCATGTTCGAAATGGGGTCTGAATTTTTTGAGCTATCTTGCTTAGTATCAGAATTGATAAGTTGCTTGAGTTGACTGAATTGCGCCGGCGTTAGCCCTGGAATTGGGCTAGACTCCACGTCGGCAACAGCAGCTTAAGGAGGAGGACGCTTTTCACGATCAGGCCTCCGTTTTTGCTGCTCACCCGTCCCCGAATTGCGCGAGGGATAACCATTAAGTTTGTAACAGGTATCCCGAAAGTGACCTGAACGATGGCAGTAGGTGCAATAGGGCCTTCCATCAGCATCACGTTCACCCTGGCGCCACGGCTTCTCCGCGCGACGATCTCCTTGGGCTTGGAAGACAGCGTCATCTACTCTAGGGCGCCGATTGCTAGAAACATGACGCTGATGTTCGTCATTGGTAACCAGATTGTAAGCTTCTGCTAGACTAGGAATAGGTTTCATAGATAAATTTTGGGTTTTGACAGTATTAAAAGCATCATCCAGCCCCACTAAAAAGTCAAACAACCTTTCTCCTTCTTTAGCTTCCCTTTGTCGACGTTTCATGTCGCAAGTGCAACCCCCACAGGTGCATTCTAGCGATGGTGAGAGGGAGGTAATTTCATCCCAATGCCCTCTGAGTTTGGTGTAAAAGGAAGCAACAGACGCCTTTTCTTGCTGAAGAAGGCTGATGATTCGCTTAAGCTCATACATCCGAGAAGCGCTACCATGGCCGAATCGGGAATGAAGGTCCAGCCATATGTCACGTGCAGTCTTTGCAAAGCTCACACTGCTGCGCACATCTTTCGTCATGGCCGTTTTGAGCCATCCCTTAACCATGGCATCGCACTGCTTCCAAGCATCATAATCTTCGCCCCCATTCGTCGGAGCCGATATAGTCTCATCCACGAAACCGAGTTTGTTTTTTGCTATAAGAGAATCCGTTATGTCGCCTAGCCACTCGCCATTATTGGATTCAGTGAGGAGATCTCCCACGAACAGTTGACTGGGATTATCCGATCGATGGATGGTGAACGGAGACGGAATCATAGAGTTGGAACCGCTGCCCTTATCACCAGCGCTCGATTTGCTTGAGCTGTTGAGAACGTCTTCTTTATCACTCATGATTGCGGAAACAGCTGTGGATCAATCACAGCTCTTATACCATGTAGAAAATGACGATCGGAAGAAAACAAGACACGAGATTTACGTGGTTTCCCCGTTCAGTGTGAACGGGACTAGTCCACGAAGAGCCGAAGCTCTCAGAGATGTATTATTTATTGATTGTTCTTGAGATACAAAGATGTATGATTAACCTAATTCCCTTCAACAGGTTACGTATGGAAAAAGGAAAAGAAAAGGGCCATTGGATTAATGAAACCGGCCCAAGAGAGTGAGTCACGAGAGAAGGACGAATGACTCGTGACATCACAACATTGTCAACCCGCAGGTCGACCCACGGGTTGACCCGGATTGGCCCGGACCCGGACTTGAAAGCGGGTTAAAATAGCCCATTTGAGAGTTAGCCCGGAAATGGTCGAATCCGGAAAAACCCGGACGGTTGGCCCATCCAAGCGGGTCAACGGGCTGCTCGTTCCAAAGTGTCGTTGAATTTTTACTATGTTGAATTTAAGTTGATGTTATTTAAGTGTGTTGGAGCTTAAGTACGATTGTTTTTTTTTATGTTGGATTCAAAATAAGTACAATATAATGACTTTTTTCATATTTTTTGGCTAAACCGGGTGACCAATTAACCCTTGACCCACTAGCTCTACCGGGTCCGGGTCGACCCGCGGGTTGACAACCTTGGTTATAACAAACAGGTTGATGGAATAGTATAAAGTCAGTTAATAATAGAAAAATGAGTGAAATATTTGAGAAACGAAATGAGTACCGTCGGTAGAGTTTTAAGAATATATTCTTATTTCAACTGAAATGGAATTTTACCATTGAGGTGGCTTTCGGATTCATAATTTGGTGATTTCAAGTGAATCATTGTTTTTTTTTTCTCAAAAGATATCATATATTGATCGAAAAAATAGACAGTTACACCCTGAAAACCAGCCAGGTCTGGAAATCAAAGAAGCGACTCATAGTCGAATACAAAGAGAGGGCTTTCCTGGCTACCAAATGAGCTACCCTATTGTTCTCCCGACCTACAAAACGCACACTAAAACCCGACTGAGTACAAAAATAAAGACCAATATCTTCCAGCACAGCACCCAACCGGCTATCTCTGGGGTCGGCTTGGTTAATTTTGTCAATAATTACCTTCGCATCGCCTTCAAACCGGACCTCCGACAAGCCTTGCTCCACACACCAAATAATGGCATCTCTGAGCACAAGCAACTCCACCACTGCAGGATTATCCAAATGAGCGAATTGAACCCCTCTAGCAAGAAGGAGATTCCGCGCAGGACCAAAGAGAACCATCCCACCAGCCGAATGCGACCCACTCTTAGTAGCCCCATCCCCCATGCAAACCAAATGGGATTCTCCCACTGTCTCAGTAGGTTGCATCCTCGGGATAGACACCCTAGGCTCCTGGTCTGCTGGAAGACCCATCCATTCCTCATACTGTTGGTTAAATTGCCGCATGAGAGCTGGGATCCCAAATTGTTTGCCTTCAAAGACCACCCAATTCCGAGATCGCCAGATCCTCCAAAGGATGGCAACAACAGCCATAACCACTGACGGTTGATGAATCAAAGCCAACAGACGAGTAAGAAACAAAGGAAAAGTATGCCGTGGCAAACCCTCCCCCAAGTATTCCAGCCCAGAATAATCCCAGAGAGCCCGCGCAACCGGACAATACAAGAACAGGTGCTCCATCGTCTCCGGGCCATCCCAACAAACTGGACACCGAGGTAGCACCTGAACCTTTCTCTCAATAAGCGCCTCCGTCGTTGGCAAAGCCCGATTAAGAATTTGCCAAACAAAAACCTTCAACTTAGGAGGGATCTTCGCCTCCCAAACTCTAACCAAGGATCGCCATCCACCCCTCCTCCTGTCCAAATCAACAGCCAAATGGTAAGCCAATTTTACCGAGAAAACCCCGTCTTCCGTAAAATGCCAGATCCTTTT
Organism: Linum tenue; assembly: GCA_946122785.1. Classification (NCBI taxonomy): domain Eukaryota; kingdom Viridiplantae; phylum Streptophyta; class Magnoliopsida; order Malpighiales; family Linaceae; genus Linum; species Linum tenue. The sequence goes on along the minus strand of CAMGYJ010000005.1, from coordinate 89,320,025 downwards.
ATCAGGGACATCCCTACGCGGAAGAGGAATAGCTTTAATAGCCTTACAGGTCTCTGGGTCAAACCACTGACTGAGCTTCTCATCACACCACCTCCTCCCCCCTCACAAATCACCTCCACAACCAAGGGATCTCCCCCCGCAGGCAAGATCCGCGGATTATAACATGGGGGATCTAATTGGTATTTAAGAATCCAGTTTGAATGAAGAAGGGAGACCGATTGGCCATTCCCGATCTGCCATCTCAATCCCTTCTCCAATAACTGTCGTCGATGCAGGATACTCTGCCACCCCCAAGAGGGACGAGACCTAGCAGTCACAGTCAGGAAAGACCCTTGAGGGAAGTACTTGCCTTTATAAACCTGGGCAATCAGAGACTGAGTTTCATTGAGAATACGCCAGCCTATTTTAGCCAAAAGCGCTTGGTTGAACTGTTCAAACTGGCGGAATCCCATCCCCCCATCATGCTTACACCTGCACATGTTTCGCCAGGACACCCATCTAATCTTGGGATTACCATCCTCCGCACCCCACCAGAACCGGGCTACATGCCTATCTAAAAGACGACAAAGAGCTAGGGGAAGACGGAAACATGACATAACGTGAAGGGGAAGAGCCAACGCTATAGATTTAATCAACGTTTCCTTCGCCGCCCATGACAACGTCCTTTGCTTCCACCCCTGAAGCCGCTCTAGGAGTTTATCTTCCAAATATCTAAACGTAGCCATTTTTGATCGAGCAACTAGCGTTGGAAGTCCCAGATATTTATCATGAACCCCCACTGCTCCAACCCCTAGGATCGCGGCCAAGAACTCCTGATCCGGCATGGAAATATTCTTACTAAAGCACATAGCCGACTTTTCCAAGTTCACGCGTTGGCCACTCAATTCCTCATACTCATTAAGCACCTCAATTAAATTCTCGCATTCCTGAAGAGAACCTCGCAAGAACAAATAAGAATCATCCGCGAAGAATAGGTGCGAGACTCTTGGAGCACGAGGAGCTACTTTCACCCCCTCTAACTTTTTCTCTGTGATCGCCTTACGAAGGAGGGATGCAAACCCCTATGTGCAGAGGACAAACAAGAGGGGAGAGAGCGGATCTCCCTGGCGAAGGCCCCTAGAGGCAGTGAAATAACCCGAGGGTGTACCATTCATAAGAACCGAGAAGGAGGAGGACCGGAGACATTCATGGATCCATCCTTGCCAGACTGAATTAAAACCCATTTTATCCAAAACTTCAAGAAGGAAGGGCCATTCGACTCGATCATAGGCCTTTTCCATGTCAACCTTCAAAGCCATGTACCCCTTCTTCCCTTGCTTTTTTATTTTCAGATAATGCATTTGTTCATGTCCTATAAGGATATTATCAACAATCTGCCGTTCTCTGATAAATCCATTTTGGCCTTCCAAAACGATCTGAGGGAGCATGCTAGCCAGCCGTTCCGCCATGATTTTGGTAATCACTTTGTAAACAAACTAGCAGAGACTAATCGGGTGCAATTGTCTAATTGTTTCCACCGAGTCCACTTTAGGGATCAAAGCGAGCCATGTATGATTAAAACTCCGCAGCATCCGACTCGAAGTAAAGAAGGAAATTACTGCCTCAACCACCGAAGTGCCCACCACATCCCATAAAGCTTTAAAGAACTTCCCTGTGAAGCCATCCGATCCCGGGGCCTCCTTCGATCCCATGGCAAAGACCGTATGCCGAACTTCATTAGGCAAAACCTCCGCCGTCAATTGCGCATTCATTTGCGGAGTAACATTACGGGCAATCGGTAGACTCGCCACCCTTTCCGCCATATTGGGAACCTGAGTTTCCGAGGTGAACAAATTCTGGTAAAAGTTTGTGGCAATAGATGCCTTCCCGGTTTCCTCAGTGACCCATTCTCCCCCCTCATTTCGAAGTCCAGAAACAAAATTCCTCTTCCGCCGAGCCCTTGTGACCGTATGGAAGTAGGCAGAATTTTGATCTCCTTTTTTTAACCATTTAACACTGGATTTTTGTTGCCAGAAAACCTCCTCCGCTTCTCACTGTCGGGAGAGCTCCGCCTCCAGGTTCCTGATCACATCCCAATCCACCGGATGGATCGACTTAATCCTGTCAATCTCGGCCTGGAGCGTCTTGATATTTCGCAAGGAATTAGTCGTGCCCGCTCTGCTCCAATCATAGAGCAGATGACAGAGTTTCTTTAGGCGCTCCCATAGTCGAAACATAGGGGTTCCTTGGATCTCCTCCTGCCAGACATAGTTGACCATTGCCCTTACCTCCGGGTTGTCCGCCCAACGGGCATCAAAATGGAATAAAGGCCTACTAGTAAGAACATAAGGCTTATCAGCAAGGAGGAGGGCACGATGGTCTGATCCTTGGTCCGTGAAGTGTTTGACTAGTGTCTCCGGGTAAGTATCATTCTAGGAATGAGAGCAAAGCGCTCTATCCAACCGAGCACGAATGCAAGCATCTCCCATGCACTTATTTGTCCACGTAAATTGATCACCTTGGTACCCAGGGTCATGGAGACCCAAATCATGAACAAATTCACGGAGGCTAAAAGCTTGGGCAGCATTCCACGCCCGTCCCCCATCTTTTTCACTCTCTTGTAGCGTAGCATTGAAATCGCCCATAATCACATAAGGGTGCATGATATTCGCACACACATTCCGCAATTGAGCCAATTGGGTAGCTCGAATAGCAACATTACAGCTAAGATAAACAAGGATCACCACATAAGAAAAATCTCTTTCATTAATTTGCGAACAAACATAGAAATTTGAATGACAAAACACCGAAGTGTCAACTCCGGGGGCCCAAGCAACTACTAAACCACCTGATGCATCGACTGCATCTACAAAAAAAACAATGAGAAAGAGCAAATCCTAGACCCCTCATACGACGGGACACTACACGCCGGCTCGATCGAGTTTCCGAAAAAAACACGAGATCCGGTTTATTGGAATGAATAAGCCCTACAGCAGTTTGGAACGTGAGGGACGGCCCGATTCCTCTCACATTCCAGGCGAGAAGCCTCATTTATCCTCTTGGGGCCATTCAAGGCTGGCTTCCTCCACCTTATCCAGATGATCAGTCGATTCCACAAATTGTTTCTTTGGAGTAGGAGGGTTACCCACATCCCCCTCCAGCTCCTCAAGCACACGCTTTCGATTCTCCTTGATAGGGTCCATCAGATTAGACCCGTACTCATTCAGCCTTACACGCCCTCCCTTGTCCACACCAATCTCCTCCCGTGCGAGAGTTAACCTAGCTTCAAAAGCCTCCACCACTTGATGAACACGCCCTTTCATGATATGACGAGTCTCTATGGTTTCCTCAGCTGGCGATCTTCGCTTAATCTCGAAAGAGTGCTGGTCCTCATCATCCTGATCTTCATCAGTATCGAAAGCATCTTGTTGAGCAACATCAACCGGCTCTTCTAGAGCAGTAAGATTCTCCTTCTCCAAGTCAAGCAAATCCTCAGAAGGAATGGAGCCCCCATGCTTATGAGGCGAGTTAAGAGAGCAAGCTGCTCCTCCTTTGCGAAGTCGTGGGCGAGCCCTGATTTTCATGCTAGGTTCCTCTGTCAGACCAATAGGAGCACGCAAAGTAGACCCCTCATCAATGGTCTCCTCCTCCTCCTCAGATTCATCCTGTAAAATCAGTCTGCGGCGCCTTGAATGCTCGAAAGCTTCATCCATCTGGCTCTGCTGGCCTTGTGAGACCTGCTTGGCACGTCGACCAGGCTGCTGGCATCCCTTTGAGCCCTGTCTAGGATGAGGTCCAACCTTTCTGGGTGATGCCCTTTTCTGTTGTCGCCGAGCACTTCCACCAAGCTTAACCCGAGGAGATGTCTTGAAAACAAAACGCTTAGGGCTAGCCCAATTCCCAATGGGGTTAAGCTTTGGACCTTGTAGCCGAATCTGTGTCTCTTTCTTCTTCTGAGCCTCCACCTCTCTTGGGGGAGGATGAGTCGCCACTTGGGTCTACGGGCGGGTAACAGTACCCGGGATCCTGCTAGCAACCTTCTCACCCCCATCTTTGCTCAACTGGGTAGTTCTGTTAACCCACACTGTTTTGCTTGCATTGCGGTAATGCGGGTAATCCTCATCTTCCCGATAAATCTTTCTTCCTGTCTTGCATGTAGACATGTGTGGTCCAAACCGTTCCTGGCCAGTAGGGGGGCCATAAACACATTCCGGCTTTGAGTGCCCGACCCGGCCACAGTGATAGCAGAAGGTTGGTAAAAACTCATACTTGAGATTTACCCAGAAGTTACCAGTCTCTTCACTCACCGCCATGAATTGAGACCGCAAAGGTTTGGTAAAATCAATGAGAGCATGCACTTTCACAAAACTTTCGTCAGTGTCTTTGGAAGTAAAGACATCAGCCTCCAAGACTTGACCAATAATCCCAGCCGCCACTTTCTGACCAAATTGTTTCGTGCAACAGTCTTCTTTTACATTCCATAATTGAACATGAAATGGAGCAATGGCCAAATCCTCAAAGATAGGTCGTGTGATAGAAGGTGTCCAGGATCGAAGATGTAGAATCCTGTCCTTAACAATCCATGGAGATCGTTTTAGCAGCCAAACCCTCATCTCATCACTTGGGAGACTGATTTCAAACAGGCCAAATTTAGTGTCCGAAACCCAAAGGTTCCCTTGTACCCGCCATGTGTCGAGCAGGCCTTCCCTCAATTCTCTAGCAGTGAAAGTGGTCTCCGAAAGTAGTCTCCCCAAAAGAGTCCTCGAGGTACGAAATTTCACCGATTGAACTTCATCAAGTGAAAATTCAACAACTTGGTCCTCCGCTACACGAGCCATTGTATTCACCTGCCACAAAGGGGTAGATAAAACTTTAGAATCAATGGGATTATCCGTAATCGGACCAATAAAATGCCATAATGGACAATGGGGAAGTGGGCCAGGCACAAATAATTTTGCCAAAAGGGGAGTTGGGCCGGCAGAGAGAGCTTCAAAGCCCGTGATAGTGGACGATGGGCTGCCCAAAACTAATTCAGTAGCCTTTGTCTCACGTGGGCCATTCCTGGCCGGCCCTAAGCCCACCGAACCCAGCTCTGTAGCTCGTCCCCCTCGGGATTCCGGCGGAGCAGCGGGCAGCGTCATCGAATCCAGGGGGATTCTCGGCAAGGGAAGAGCAACCGCCGAAGCGGGAGGGAGTAGACTCCTCGACATAGCGTTCTTCCAATAGAGTTGGGCAGTCGCCGAGACAGAGGTGAGGAGTTCTCTCAGAAAAAAACCAGTCGAAAGGATGTTGGGGAGGAACCCAGTACCTTGATTTTGTATCGGAGCGCCGAGCAGCTTCTAGGAGAGACCTCTCGCTTCTCCTGTCGTTCCAAGGCGCCGATAAGCAGATCGAATAATAGTAGCAGGGGCAGAGGGCAATTTAAAGAGGTAGGAGTCCGAGTTCCCCAGTAAAAGGGAAACTCCCCTTAGCCGACTTTCAGTTAGGGATCGTTTTAGAGTTGGATTAGGATTCTTGTGTGGGGACTGCGATTTTTTCGCCCAGGATAGGATCAGAGCACCGCTGATCCCGCCCAGTACCCCGAAAGAATCTCCCGAAAATCCTTCTGTATCAGTCTTCTGCAACTGAGCCCCAACCCGCCTGCGCTTGTCGTCGGCGCCGTTAATCCGGTCGATCAGATCCGAACCGGCAACAATTGGGGTGATGTTTCTGGGTTTTAGTTGCACGTTCACACTGCCTTGCAGGTCACCGCAGTCTCCCTCCCCGAGGGGATCAATTAGACGAACAAAATCACCCTGAGTTGTTTTTAATTCAACACTGGAAATTGGTACACTACTCTCATTCTTCACTTTCTCTGGCAATATGACAGCGGTACCCACCCCTAAGGGCCCAGAGATGTTGAATCGATTGTTGATTCGATTAATAAGAAGAGAGTTTGTTAATGGATGCCAAGGAGGCTTAATATTGTTCCTCGCGAACGAGGGCGCGTCAGAGTCTTCATTTTCCAGCTCTGACGAGTGTGGAAGGCGGAATCGCCATTGAATCCGTGGCCCAAGCCGACCTTTTTTGGTTGGCCTTTCTTCTTCAGATGTAATCTCGGGAAAAGCCCCACGAATCGATCGTTTTTTCAGGCAGAGCCCTTTTGTTCGACGCCAGTTAATCCCAGTCGGAGCCCTCGAAGGAGCGGGGCTCTCCAGCGCTCGACGATTTCCCCCGTTCCTGATGACGGAAGCATCCTCTTCCCATCCAGGTTCCCGAAAGCGACTCCGGCGCAGGGAAGGCGAAGGAGGAGCCCAGCGATTCTGATTATTTAGGCTGGCTTTAAAGCAGGCGACGGCGGCCTGTGACAGCCACCGGCCGAGAAACGAACAAAAAAGAAGGAGAGAGGAGAGAGCTCCTCTCATTCCCGTTTTTTTTTAATCCAACAGTGAATCATTGTTGTAAAGTATTATATTGTAGAAATTTGTTCTTTTAGCTTTTATGTCGGCCTTTTATTAAGTTACTTGTTTTGGAGCCAAAACAAACATGCCCTCTTAAGTAAAATGCAGGAAGACACTCACCTGATAATGAGCAAGCAGATCAAGATATCGGCGAATGGGAGAAGTAAACTGAACATATCCGGGAAGCCCCAAAATCCCATGGCGTATAGGCTTCCTGAAGTCAATCTCAGCCGCACGCAGAATTTTAGTGATAGCAGCAGTCCTAACAGGCCCCTCAGGAAGATGGGCAAATGCAGATACGTCAATATTCGATTGAGGCTGTCCTCTGTAAGGCAAAGGAATGTTGTTCGGAGATCCAAAAGTAGCAATAACTTCACCACATAGTACCATCATCTCAGTTACAAGCCGCATTGCATGGTCAGCCTGGTTCTCAACATAGAGGTTGATTGACGGCTCTGGATCATCAGGATTCACCACTTTAATTCGAGTTTCTATCTTCTGTGTGTCGACTGCACCCTGCAAAATTCAGAATTTGCAGGATAGATTACCGGAGAACAGAGAAACTGCAGGTATTCAGTCAAACCACTGGCAACCTAAGCATATTGGCCTACAGGTAGGCTAAACCAGTTGTAAATAATCTACTTTCATGCATGAAGCCTAGAGGCTACAGTGATGAACCAAACCAAAGGCATCTCTCATCAATTCATGTAATACGATTGCGATGGATGCCACAGATGGCCTCGATATACCCTAGGATGGTAAATGCAAGGAAGCTCAAAAAACTGATTGCAAGCCAGAATTGCACAAGTTGGAGATTTGGAGCATATTGATGTTCTGGGAGACGAACCTGCTGATAACGCCAACGAAAGCGCAGAGCTGCAGCTTCGGAAAGGATTCTTAATTCTACTTCCTCTTCCAGATTTAAATTAAGTAGCTCTGATGCATTTTCGTAAGTCAGCATGTATGTTGGTTTGATGATTGAGTTATCCACGGAGTATTCAGCAATGCTAATGCATCACAAAACAAAGGAGAAATCAGAAGTAGAAAATATCCAACCAAAGGGAAATCATCCCTCACTAAGTATTCAGCAATGCTAACAAGAGACAAACTCGTTACCTGTGCAGTGGTTCGAGGTACATAAACAGAACGAGAGCCTTTATTCTCCTTTGCAGTGAAGTACAAGTTGTCTCTTGTTAGCAAAAGATATGCACAGTAACTCTCAAGGGGATCCGCACTACCAAACATCATCTGCAGGATAAGCTATCGTCATTAAAAAGAAATTATAAGGAGTACAAGAACCACTTTCAGAAAAAGTACCTGGGATAGTTCTGCTGCTGTCACGGACTTATTATTTTCAAGAAGCTCAACCCAAGCAAACTCGAGAAGTGATGGATTCTGCACCATGGAAGTATCCACTTAGTCGTCTACAACAGTAAATAAATAAATAAAAAATGTAAAAGCCGGCAGAATTGAAATAGCCTTTCACTAACCAAGTTATCTTCAGCTTTCTTCAGCCTCTAACTGGTCGAAGAGACCCTCCATGGCCTCCCAACGATCTTTGGAAGGCGCAACTGATGAAGAACCGACACCGGAGGGACTGGAGAAGAACTGCAGCGGGTTGGGGTCAGCCTGATGTGGTGGGGCCCAACCGGTGGTAGGAGCCTCGGCCTCCGCTGCCTCTGCCTCTGCAAACTCGACAGGGCGCAAGCCCTTGAGCCAACGGATCCACGGGACCATCCTCGCGACCCGAATAAGCCCATGGAGTACAAGGTCTCGTCAGGGAAGTCTCTAGTGCGCCCCACCCAGGTACATCTATCTAGCGGCACTCTGAAGTACTGGGCAAGGCGAGTGATGTAGGGCTCCTCGTGTAGTGTGAGAACCTTCTAGTGACCATTTACCCGAGAGAAAGAGATCGCCACAATCGAGCCAAGGTGGATGTGGTTGAGAGCGTCAGACATGGGGAGCAGAGCGTACATGTTCCTTTTAGTCATCTAGTCGGAGGCCTCCTGACTGCAGATAGCAGAGTGAGCAAGCAACGCAGTAGAAACCGCTACAGGGTCTGAAACTGACAAGCCAGGGTTCGACTATGTGCATAGGGAACTGTGGCGTGCTTTTGCAGGCATATCCGTTAGTAAAGGGTCTGGAAATCCAACTGCAGGATGGTGGGCTCCACCCAGAACATGTCGTTGGTGTCCAGGCCTAGGGCTGTGGCGAGCTCATGATAGGTTAGACTGTGGTGCTGACCTCCAAGTCGTAAGGTAACCGCGCCAGCATCATAAGCATGCCGCTTCCTAGTGTGGCAGAAGGTGTTATAGAACTCCATAGTGGGCTCCTCAAATACGTCATCCTGGAGTTCCAGCCGGCGGCATCACTACGCGTGGGGGACTGTCGCCTCAATGGCGTCATGGCAGAGGAACTGCAACGAAGTAGGCCAGATTGAGGCAGTAGTGGCCCCAATCTGCCCCTCCAGTATCCTGGCAAACGGTCCATCATAAGCCTCGGTGTAGCGAAGGCCCTGTAGGAAGGCGTGGTCTAGGTTGACCATTGTCCTACAAAAACAAGCAACCACACACCTCGAAACCTGTTAGTACCAACATAATTGGGGGAAATAAGTCAGCAGAGCCAGCATTCCCTAACACTTAAGCTCAATCCAGACTATATTGCATAATGAAATTCTGCAGGAATATGACTCTATACCAATAACTAATAGCTTCATTTAAGGCAGGGCAAACCAGACAATCACGCCAAAAACAACACGAGATATCCAAAAACACCCCTCAGACCCCCCAAAACCGAAAATGCACAGAAAATGATCCCCCAAGGCACGACAATTCACCACAAAACTTCATGTTTGACACACGACACACATAATCCCAAAAACAAAAAGAAAAAGGGAATGAAATTGCAAACCGAGGTGGGATTTCCTCCTCACAAGCGCTTATTTACCATCGCGTAGCTGGATGCAAATGGAGGAACTAAGGGTCCGCAGGATCAACCAACCTACTCCGCTCGTTCGACATCGCCTACCAAGTACAACTTGAGACGATGACCGTTCACCTTGAAGGGCTCAGTCTGCGGATTGGCGATCACGATGGTGCTATAGGGAAACACCTGAGTGAGCGTGAATGGTCTGGACCATCGGGAGCGCAGCTTTCCCGGAAAGAGTCACAGGTGGGAGTTGTATAGAAGATCTCGAATGCCCACCTGAAACTCCTTCGAGCCTTTGAGATAGGTGTCGTGGAGACGCTTGGTTCACTCATTATATAGTCTAGTGTTCTCATAGGCGCGATAACGCCATTCTTCCAACTCCACCAGCTGCATTTTCTGCTCGGTACCTGCGAGACTCAGATCAAGGTTTTGCAGCTTAAGGGCCTAGTAGGCCTTGCACTCTAGCTCGACGGGTAAATGATAAGCCTTTCCATAGACAAGCCGATATGGAGAAGTACCAAACAGAGTCTTGTAGGTTGTCATATATGCCCACAGAGCATCATCGAGCTTGGTGGACCAATCCTTGTGGGATTGATCCACCGTCTTTTCAATGAGCCATTTCAACTCCCGGTTCATCAGCTCGGCCTGACCATTTGTTTGGGGATGGTAAGCCACCGATACATTATGCGTGACATCATAGCAAGAGAGGAGTTTAGTAAATTTCCCTTCAAAATGAGTTCCTCTATAGCTAATAATGGCTCCAGGTGTCTCGAACTGGGAAAAGAGCTGCTTAAGAAATGAGCAGACACGTCTTGCATAATTAGTGGAAAAACATCCATGAAGTCGATGCCCCAGACATAAAAAATTTCACAAGTCACAAACGACTTCTGGGACACCTCATCAAGGGCAGAGATGTTACCTGGCCGCTGACAGTGATCGCATTGGCGTGCGAAAGTGTCAACATCATTGAAGAACGTGGCCCAGTAAAAGCCCGACTGTAGCACTTTCCGCGCCGTGCGGTTTCCTCCATGATATCCGCCTATGGATCCCTCATGACAGTGAGACAGGATATCTTCCATCTCGTTCTTCATCATGCATCATTGTATCACGCCATTAGCTTCGATCCTGAAGAGGTATGTGTCTCAACTGTCCCTCGGGTAGGGTCGCGTTCGCTTTTGGAGTCGCCATCGATCTTACTTGGAGTGGATCGAACACTCTTCGTTCGGCTCTAACCTTAGGGTCAGAACTGAGACTTGGTCTACGAAATAGAAATCTAGGTTTGGGAGTACGGTTACGTGTGGGGAAGTGAAATCACAGCCCACAACACCCAAAATTGGTACCGCTTAAGTCGATAAGTTTTATACCAGTTGGATGTTTTTAATAATTATTGGTGTTTGTAGGGTCCTATTGGACCGCTAAATAGTTTTGTCGTATTAGTTTATGATTTTATTATACGCCCACTGACGTTCTTTTAAAGATAAAGTTAATTAGTTAGTTGGACTCGAACCTTATCGGTTGCCTACGTACCCGTATCATGGGATCAAAGTCCACTTAGTTCGTTGCAGTGACTTTGATATTTATTTATAAGCACGTTCCACTGATCGTGATTATAAAATATTTTTATTAGGAAAAATATAAAACGAATAATATGTTAATTAATGAAACATGAAGAAAGATTTGAGTATTTGAAAATAATGAAACTTAAAGATTATTTTGCATTCAAAATTTCGTATTAAGAATTCTTAAAAACAACATAAGATAAAAGAAAAAGAATATATTAACTTAATAGGAAAAATGCTCGCAGACCAACTGGCCAGTGTGTTGTAACGGATTGCATACAACCCTGAGGTAATGGGTTCAAAACCCAACTAGAGGGTTCATTTTTTGTTTTAAACAGATAGAGGGGTATTGTGGTTAATGTACAAAAACGAGGTGGTAAGGGCGGTAATAGATGGTAAACCCTAAGGGCATTTTAGTAGTTTTAACAATTCGAGTATATAAGCGTCTCTAACAAAAACCCTAATTGAACCTAACCCTAAAGTCAAAGCGACCGTCGTTCCCCTCTCTTCTCTCTCTCTCGCTCGTTCTTCTCTCCCTCTCATACTTTCTTTCTGCCCTCTGAAACGAGAAAGAAATGAAGGAAACTCTTCATCTCTCTCTTCCTTCTGCCTCCTCTAAGACAAGAAGAAAGAAAAGGAAACTATTCCTCTGGAACGCGAATCACAACAACAAAACGAGACCCCTCCTCCTATCTCTGATCGCCCTACACAAAAAACGACTAGGACTCCCAGATTGACTAGAAGTATGGCGATCTATGTAAGATTTTGGCTTGCAAGTAGGTTTTCTTTTGGTTTTCTATCTCAAAAACCCGGATTCTAATTTTTGGGTTTCGTTTTCTTATGTCTTCTATGGGTTTTGTTTTCGGGCGATGGGAAGACGGGATGGCGAGCCTTGTCTGGAATGGGGTAAGCTCGGAGCTGTTTGGTTATTTTTGTTTTGATGTTTTTCGTATTTTGAGTTTTTTATTATTATTTTTTAATTTGGGTTTTCTTTTGGGGTTCCGATGAGAGGAGAAACAGAAGATGGCGTCGCCCTGGACTCCGCCGGCAACGAACGTGGCGTTGGTTTGACAACGGCTACGGCAGGTGAGACTTTTTATTTTTATTTTTGAGTTGTTTGGTTATTTTTGAGTTATTTTTATTTTTATAATAAGCTCGGAGCTGTTTGGTTATTTTTGTTTTGATGTTTTTCGTATTTTGAGTTGTTTATTATTATTTTTTAATTTGGGTTTTCTTTTGGGGTTCCGATGAGAGGAGAAACAGAAGATGGCGTCGCCCTGGACTCCGCCGGCAACGAACGTGGCGTTGGTTTGACAACGGCTACGACAGGTGAGACTTTTTATTTTTATTTTTGGAAATATTGTTGTGTATGCGTATTCTGGATCTAGGGTTATGTAAAAAAAGATGAAATACTTTAATTTTTCTGTTGAAAAATGCAACGAAACCTGTTTTCGTTCTATAATTACAGCCACTACTTGTGATTTTGCTAAACTAGGGACTACAAATTAGTGCTACTGCTTGTAATTTTGCTAGGCTAGGATTGATTTTGAAAACTATTGTGGGTATATGGATCTGGAATTTACTATGAAATAGAAATCTTTGTATTCTTTGGCTCTTAAATATGAAATTCATTGAAAAAACAAAGTAGTTTAAAAGAAAGCTAACTTATTAGATATCGCCGCCACTGCTTGCGATCAGTAGCCTATAAGAAACTACAGTTTTGACTAATCGTATTATTATTAGTTTGATTGGGACTTTTGTGATTTATTTATTCAAAAATTGCTATGGGTTTATGAACTGAAATTGGATGTGGTATGGTATTTTTTGTTCGATATGGATCTAGATCTATAGATCATGACGCCTAAGGTGTTTTTGGCTTCTTTCTACAAAGCCTTATACATGTGGTTACTACCAGATAATATAATGAATCAAGTATATGTTAAGAAAGGAAATTGAAACTTCATAAAGCATTGTAAAAATGGAATTATCGTGTGTACCAAGTAAGCATACTAAGTAATAGCTGGGAAATTAATTAGATAGCTGATGATAAGAGAGTACTTAAATAAAGACGAGATGCAAGCAGATGGTAGTAGTACATCGCATATTTAGGTGACTGAATGACTGCTCATAGAAGTAATTTAAAGAGACATGGCAAAATGGATTCATATCGTTGTTCAAATAGAGAAAAAGAGTACATAAGTTACCAACCTCGGATCTAAGAACCCTTATCTTGCTTCTGCTTTGCTTGCTTAGAACACTTGTAACTAGAAGCGAAGCGAAACTCTCTCCAATCTTGCTATAATCTCCCCAATAAAGAAGAACAACCGACTCTCTAATTTTGCTCTCCGTTTGTCTTCCGCGTTTTTTTTTTCAAGGTCCCCCCCCAAACAAAGAGCCCAAACAGCTCAGTTATAGCAAAATGCACATTCCACGTGTCACTTTGTGATTGGTCTTTGTTGAGGCTGCCTCTACAAAACTGCTTTCCCTCCTTGAAAGTCTAAATGTTGTAGATTAGGTGGGCAGAGACTGGTTTGGATAAGGTTGGGCCGAGTTGGGCCGTCTTGAATTCGGTTGGGCCTGAAATGGGCTTTGTCTAGTCTTAAACTTTGGTCAAATTGTACTCTGATTCTGGTCTTTTGCTAATTGATTCTTTTGTTTGGAAGGTACATGGCTCATGGTCTTCCTCACGTTGGGACGGGTTTGATTCTTCACTTTTAGATAGAAAATGTTCTTTCTTTCAAATTGTATTTGAGGATTGTATGTGTAAATTGAACTCTTTGTAGTGATGTCTGATGATTGTGTCGATCTTCCAATGTTTTGTTGATATTCTTCTAGCCTTTAATATCGAGCTTTGAATAATTCTCTAACACGAATCCCTCACCATGACCCATATCATTCCTCGATTTGGTTCCATGCACCAAGTTTACTGTGGCACACTTCTCGATTAGAAGTGCAGTTTGATGTTCCCGTGATAGATATCAGACCGGAAAAATGTGGTGTCTACAGTATGGATCCTCCCAGAAATAGTACTTCAGGTTGGAGAAAATTTGCACTTAGAGTGAGTGGCCATCCCCTTAGGTAACTGCTTGCCCACCATATAATTAGCAAGATAAGAGTACCAAATGGTGACACTCTTCACCAAGCACAGGGCCAGTAGTCGCTCATCCGGGAAGGATTCGTTGATCTCTTGCACGAAGTTGTCCATCGGAGAGGCTTCGAACTGTGAAAGGTGATCCGCAGCAACGTTCTTTGCCCCTTTCTTGTCCCGGATCTCGATATCAAACTCCTGTAGTAGCAGGATCTAGCGGATGAGCCGAGTCTTGGCGTCAGCCTTGGTCATCAAGTAGCATATGCAAGAGTGGTCTGTATAGACCACGACATGAGAGACACCAGGTACGGTCAGAACTTGTCGAAAGCGTACACCCTTGGAAGAAAATCCTTCTTTGTGGCGAGGTAGTTCTCCTGGGCATCGTTCAAAGTCTTCAATGCGTAGTAGATATGCTGGAAATGCTTTTTGCGACTCTGACTAAGAACATCTCTGACCGTATAGTCACTCGCGTCACACATTAACACAAATGGAAGAGACCAATCTGGAGTCACCATGATGGGTGCATGGGTAAGCTTCTCCTTCAAGGTCTTAAATGCAGCTGCGCACTCTGAAGTAAAGTTGAGTGGTGCGTCTTTCTCTAGCATCTTGGTCAACGGCAAGACTATCTTCATGAAATCCTTGATGAAGCGCCAGTAGAATCCTGAATGACCTAGAAAACTAAGGATCCCCTTCACAAAAACAGGAGGAGGTAGCTTGATGATCGTCTCTATTTTTGTGCGATCTACCTCAATCCCCTGCTTGGAGATCTTGTGCTCGAGCATAATGCCTTCGCGAACCATGAAGTAGCACTTTCTCTCAACTAAGTGTCAAGTTCGTCTCTTCGCACCACTTCAGGACAAGTTCTACGTCATGAAGATTTCCATAATCTCTCCAATCAGTCGGTCAAAGATAGCCAACATGCACCGCTGAAAGGTAGCTGGTGCGTTGCAGAGACCAAATGGAATCCATCATAAGCAAACGTGTCGAAAGGGAAGGTGAAAGTGGTCTTTGCCTGATCCTCTGGTGCGATCGGGATCTAGAAATACCCGAACATTCCATCCAAGAAGCCGTAGAACTCATGTCCTGCCAACCTCTCCAGCATCTGGTCACTGAAAGGAAGCAAGAAGTGGTCCTTTATGGTGGCATCGTTGAGACGCGCATAGTCGATGCAGACAAGCCACCCGGTAACCATCCGCATCGGGATCAACTCGTTCTTCTTGTTCAGGACCACAATTATCACGCATTTCTTCGTAACCACCTGAGTGAGGCTGACCCACTTGCTATAAGATATAGCAAAAATGATCCCGACATCCATCAGCTTCACAATCTCTACCCGGACCATGCCTCCAAGTTAGGAGTCAACCTCCGCTGCGATTTCCGGACTGGCTTAACCTCATCCTCCATCAGAATTCTGTGGGAACAGAAGGATGGGCTAATGCCTATGATATCCGTGATCTTCCATGCCATGGCACGAACGTACTTCTTCAATAGAGCCACCAGACTGCTCTTTTGCGCGGGGTCAGTTCAGAGCTGATAATGAACGAGAGCTTATTCCCCTCCCGGAGAAATGAATACTCCGGATGGTCACGAATTATCTCAAACAAAAATTTAAACCCGAACCATGCCATGGTGACTACCAACCACCACTCAATCAAACATTTCTCATCATTCAACAATTAGCACTTGGTGGGAAAATTTCGCAAATACAGGAAATTCAGATTAAAACGTGCCCACCAAGGTTCAAATAAGCTCAAGCAACAACATTCCACCATTCAATCACCCTAATTCACCTAATTCATCGACCTAATTCTAATTTCAACATGCAATTCACTAAAATTATCCTCACTTCACTACCTAATCTGATTCTCCCAAAGTTAATAAGAAAGAGCTGAAAACCAACCTAGAGACTCAAGTGGGATGTAGGAGGAAGTGAGGTGAGGGCGAGGCAACTTCGCCAAAATATGGGCTCCAAATCTCCCCAAAATCTCGGCGAAGGCCGCTTTTAATGAGGGGAGAATGATTCTGTGCTTGGTTTTGGGTTTTGCTCGCCAGAAATGGTGGAAATGGCCAAAAACCGTCAGAATTTCCAGGTTTTCCAGCGGGATTTGAATTTTCTAGCGAGTTTTGGGTCGTGAAGTGAAGAGTCAATGTTCATGCCCCTTTTATAGGCGAGGCTCGAAGTTCACGGATGCGTGTGCTAGTTCACGGTCTTAGAGACCGTGAACTATGCAATCCGTCCCTGAACTGGCGATGGCCGGCAAGTGGTACACTCGTAGAAGTGCCTGGTTCAAGGACGCGTGTGCCTGTTCACGGTCTTGTAAGACCGCGAACTTGGCAATCCGTCTGTGAACATCAGCTAAAACAGGGCACTTCTGAATTTTTTTTTACTCGACCTAATCCATTGTGCCTTCTATCGATCACGACACAACCTCAAAACGCACAACCATAAAACGTGGCATGGGGATACCACTCGACCACTAGAACTCTTCACTTGACACACAAAAACGAAAATAAGGAAAAGAAAACAAACCTACGTTGGGTTGCCTCCCAACAAACGCTAAGTTAACGTCACTAACTTGACGTTGCGGATCTATCATGTTTTGGAACATGATGCCACCGAGAGTGGATCTGCCATGTTCTCGGGTCAAGGCATGTCGCCACCCAACTTAAGCTCCATCGGATGGCCTTCCTGGTTGGGCATCTTTTCCTTGCCCTTGTCCTTCAGCAACGAGTGGCTTCCTCGATTGGCCAACTTCCCTTCGCGCTTTTATTTTCTCTCCTTGATTACATTCTCCCACTTAGCACGCCATGCACTATTCTTCTTCTTATCGGTATTAGTACCCGACACCTTTTCCTGATTCACATCACATGGAACAAACACACTAGCAGAGTTTGCCTTGAGAGGCTCGCCTCCACTCACAACCATGCCATTTGATTCCACTTTTTTCACTTCCTCACTCCTAGGCTTAGGATCAATCCCTAGGGTAATTCTCTCCTCACCATCTCTTAAAATCAAAGTTCCCTCATTCACATCAATTAATGCCTTGGCGGTGGCTAGGAATTGGCGTCCTAGTATGAGTGGCATCTCAGAATCCTCACCTATATCCAGGATCACAAAATCCGTCGGATAACAGAATTTCCCCACTCGTACTAGCACGTCCTCCACTATGCCCCTAGGACTAATGACTGATCGATCGGCCAATGTGACGTGAAGCTTCGTGGTTCTTAGTTCACCCAAATTAAACTTCTTATAAAGCTTAAAGGGCATCACATTTATTCTCGCACCTAGATCCGCAAGGAATTCTCTATATGACATGCACCAATGCAAAGAGGGATGGTGAAACTACTTGGATCTTGCCGCTTCTTGGGCAACTTGTTTAGGATGAATGCGGAGCACTCCTCACCGAACGTGACATTGACGAGGTCTTTAACCTTTGGCTTCTTGACTTGAAGCCCCTTGAGATACTTGGAATATCTTGGCATGTGGGCCATTGCTTCGAGGAAGGGAATGTTGAGGTGGAGCTCTCTGAGAATCCGCATGAAGCCTCCACATTCCGCTTTCAATCTTTCCTTGTACACCCTCGTGGGGAAAGGTAGGGGTGGCATGTACTCAGCCACAGGTGGTGTCGGCAATGCCTTCCTTGCCACTCCTCTCTTTCTTCCCGAGGTTTCCTCTTATTCACCCTCGGGTAGAGGGTCTTCCTTCTCATTCACTTTTGGGTCAACGACCTCCGGGGTCACCTTCCCTCCTCTCAAGTATCGCATTGCACCCGGCTTGATCTTTGGGGTTGGCAATGGTTTGAGAGAGTAGAGCTCCCTTTGGTCTCTCGGTGAGGATCCCGACAAGATTGCTAATTTGCATTTCCAAGTTTTTGAGACTCGCTTGATGGCTTCGGAGTCTCGCCTTAACCGAGGTAAACTTGGATGTTGCTACATCCATAAATTGCTCAATCTTCTCAAACTTCTAAGAGCTTTTACTCACAAAGGTGTTAACAAGGTCTTCTAGTTTGGAGAGCTTGTCACCTTGTTGTAGTTGTTGAAAACCTGGACCACCTTGTGCTTGGTATGGTTGTTGGAAGTTCGAGTTTTGGAATTGAGGCCTTTGTTGGATGAATGTTGGCCGAGGTTGGTAGTTTCCCATTGGACCTTGGTCGCCGGGAGGTCTTGGATTGGTAGGGGAAGACCAAGCAAAGTTTGGATGATTGCGCCACCTGGGGTTGTATGTGTTGCTATAAGGGTTGTTCCCTCTAGCATTGGCAATGAAACTCACTTGCTCCTCGGGGGTACTCGACTCCTTTATCACTTGGCAATCCGCAATTTTGTGATTGGTTCTCGAACACCAATCACAAGACATCACCGCTCTCTTCCCTTGCTTCTTGTCCTCAAGGATCACCTCGACCAACTTGTAAAGCTTCGCTTCAAGTGGAGCACTTGCTCCCTCACTTCTTACTCCTCTTTCATTGCTTCTCTTTCCACTTCTTGTTAAGACCCAATCATATCCTTTGAGAGCCATATCACCGCTCTCTTCCCTTGCTTCTGGTCCTCAAGGATCACCTCGATCAACTTGTAAAGCTTCGCTTCAAGTGGAGCACTTGCTGATACGCGCCCACAGCCCAGCAGCAGTTATCGCCATTCAGCTCGGATTCCTCGGCCCAAGAAGCGCTACCGCGAGTACGTGGAGTAGTCCAGCCCAGTAGCCCAGCTCGTCGCCGCAAGCTTGCCATTGTTTGTTAGTTGGTTAGGTGTTGATCGAGTCAATAGGTTTCCGTTGTGAGTCTTTTGAATTCAATAATCTGTTCCACCTTAAGTGGAGTAGGAGTAGCTTCTGTACGTGGAAGTAGTTCCACTTTTCCTTTCATTCTCTTAGTATATTTAGGTTGTGAGTCAAGAAATAAAAGGCAAGCAATTATTCAGTAAAAGAACCCTCCTGGTTGTTCTAGCCAAGAAAGTAGAACTCTGGCCTACTCCTGCCAAGAAAAGGGAGAATTATCTCGATACAACTTTTCACCGTATCATTTGGTATCAGAGCCCAGCATGGGCACTCACGCTCAACGCATCGAAGCTCTCGAAACCGCTACCCATGAGAATCAAACGGGCATACAGGCGATCATTGATCAGCTGGCTGCTGTCCAAGTCGTCGTCAACAAAATCGCGCAAGATCAGGCAACAAAAAGCGACGAAAGGCGTTCCGAGGATGGAGAGCGATCCGTCAATGGCCGTGGCCGCCGTCCACACCCCGACGAGTTCGAGGATCGGGATCCACAGCCGCTGTTCGGAGCTAAATTAGCTCGGCTGGAGTTTCCGACTTTCGCCGGCGACGATCCCACAGTCTGGTTCTCGAGAGTGGAGCAGTTCTTCGAGTTCCAAGCCATTCCCGAGGGCCAGAAGGTGTCTCTGGCATCTTACCATCTCGAGGGCGACGCCAACCAATGGTGGCAATGGCTCCGCCGGACTTATCGCACGGACGGAATCCCGATCACTTGGGATAATTTTTCGTCGGAATTATGGGCAAGATTTGGGCCCTCTGCGGCTACAGGGTTCGACGAATCGCTGTCCCACATCAAACAGACGGGGACTCTCCGGATTATTAGACGGAGTTCGAGAGATTAGGCAACCGAGTTCGGGGATGGACGCAACAAGCTCTAGTTGGCACGTTCTTGGGGGGCTTGAAACCCGAGATCGCTGACGGGATCCGCATCTTCAACCCACATACCTTGAAGGAAGCAATCAGTCTCGCCCGGGTTCGCGACGAGCAGCTCTCACGGGCCTACAGACCTCCGCGCAGCTCGTACCGCTCACCGGCCGATTTCACGACACCACCGCGACCTAGGCCCCGGCCGGCCTTCGACGCGGCGTTCGCGGCCAGACCACGGCCAGTGGCCGAGCCAAACCCACCGGTCCACAATCGACCGCCACCGGCGACTGGGGGAAAGCGCCTGCCGTATGATGAGATGCACCGCCGACGCCAAGCCGGCCTTTGTTTTAACTGCGATGAAAAGTTTACGCCCACCCATCGCTGCGCCAGGCCTCGACTCATGATGCTGCTGGATGAAGAAGACGACGAGGTCCTGGACTCCACCGAGGTTTCTTTTCACGCCATCACAGGCCAGAGCGGGGGTAGAACTATTCGGGTCTGGGCTCAAGTGGGCCCAACTAAACTGGTGGCCCTCATTGACAGTGGCTCGACCCACAATTTCATCAGCACTAGGGCCGCCGAAGCACTCCAGCTGCCGGGTTCGCCCATCGCAGCGTTTGACGTCAAAATTGCAAACGGAGCGCCCTTGACGTGCAGTGGGAAACATGAGGGAGTGGTCCTCGATATTCAGGGAAGCCATTTCCCGGTCACCCTTTTTGCCTTACCTCTTACCGTTTTTGATATCTTCCTCGGGATCAAGTGGCTGGAGACTCTCGGCACCATTCACAGCAACTGGAAAACGCTGACGATGGGGTTCGAATGGGACGGGCAGCGTCGCCGGATCACCGGCCTCACCGGCATTACCACTTCCGCGACCGACATCCGCGGCCTCACAAGGGAAGAACCAGGCCTCCGCGCGATCTGTTTTCCCCCATCGGCTGACGATCCCCTTCAACCGGTACCCCGGGATTTGCAGGATCTCCTTCGTGAGTTTGGAGATCTTTTTGACGACCCCAGGAACTTACCGCAGCGACGTGCCGTGGATCACCGCATTGAGTTGAAGGAGGGGACGGAGGTGGTGAACGTACGACCGTACCGCTACGCCCATTACCAGAAGGCGGAAATTGAAGCCCAAGTTCAGCAGATGCTCCCCGCGAGTCTCATCCAGCCCAGCACCAGCCCGTTTTCCTCACCCGTTCTCCTGGTCAAAAAGAAAGATGGTTCATGGCGGTTTTGTACCGACTATCGGGCTTTGAATGCTGCTACGGTCAAGGATCGTTTCCCCATCCCCACCGTTGATGACATGCTGGACGAACTCCATGGCGCGGCCTATTTCACCAAACTGGACCTACGCGCCGGCTATCACCAGGTTCGCATGCACCCTACCGATGTGCCCAAAACTGCTTTTCGCACGCACAACGGGCATTACGAATATTTGGTCATGCCCTTCGGCCTTTGCAACGCTCCGTCTACATTCCAAGCCATCATGAATGATATTTTTCGGCCGGTTCTGCGCAAGTTTGTCTTGGTTTTCTTCGATGATATTCTCATCTACAGCCCGGATCGGCAGAGTCACTTAGAGCACGTCAGGATAGCTCTTGAAATTCTTCGGCAACATCACTTCTTCGTCAAGTTTAGCAAGTGTGCGTTTGGTCTTCAAGAGATCGAGTATTTGGGCCATATCATTATGGCGGAAGGCGTCAAGGTGGATCCTCGAAAGATCCAAGCCATGAACGACTGGCCAACGCCCACGTCCACAACCGAGCTCCGCGGGTTTTTGGGTCTCACCGGATACTACCGCAAGTTTGTGAAGGGTTACGGCTTGATTGCTCGGCCCTTGACCAATCTCCTCAAGAAAGGCCAGTTCGACTGGACCGACGAGGCTACTGCGGCATTCCTGGCTCTCAAAACAGCCATGACCACGACCCCGGTGTTGGCGATGCCCAATTTTGACGCGCCTTTCATCATCGAAACAGACGCGTCAGGCTCGGGCCTTGGAGCTATCCTAATGCAATCGGACCGGCCCATTGCCTTCATGAGTTGGGCCTTAGGCAAGGCCAAGCAGACCCTCTCCACCTACGCCAAGGAAATGCTAGCCATCATCACCGCAATTCAAACCTGGCGGCCGTACATCTTGGGTCGAAAGTTTGTGATTCGCACGGACCAGAAAAGCCTGAAGCACCTGCTCAACCAGCGAATTACCACGCCCGAACAGCAACAATGGGTCTCCAAGCTATTGGGCTATGACTACGAAATCGTCTACAAGCCCGGCAAGGATAACCAGGCCGCCGATTCACTCAGCCGCCGCCCTCCTGCTCCAGAACTGCTCGCAATTTCCATCCCTCACACGTCTCTCTGGGAGTCCATCAAGTCGACGACACTATCGCATCCTTATATGCAGAGGGTTTTGGCACGAGCGAAATCTCCCAACCCCGGCCATTATTCGATTCGCAACGAGATGGCCTGCTACCGCCGTCGAGTCATCATCCCTCCCGGTTCGCCGCACGTCCGCGAGTTGCTCGAGGAATTCCACTCGACCCCTGCTGGCGGCCACTCCGGCGTCACTGCCACTTACCGGCGGCTGTCTTCCCAGTTTTTCTGGCCCGGCATGCTGCGAGACGTGCGCTCCTTCGTCAACGCGTGCGACATCTGTCAACGTGCAAAGGCCTCGCACTTATCCCCCGCCGGCCTCATGCAGCCGCTGCCGATTCCTCAGGAGGTTTGGGAGGACATCTCTCTCGATTTCGTCAATGGGTTGCCAAGTTCGGGCGGGAAGACGGTGATTTTGGTGGTCGTGGATCGCCTAACAAAATATGTGCAGTTCTTAGCCCTATCGCACCCCTACACGGCGCGTTCGGTGGCCGACAACTTCATCGCCGGCATCGTTCGTCTCCATGGCTTGCCGCGCTCCATCGTGAGTGATCGCGATGCGGTATTTATGAGTCATTTTTGGCAGGAGCTTCATCGTCAATCCGGCACCACTCTCAGCATGTCTTCCTCCTACCATCCCCAGACTGACGGCCAAACGGAGGTCGTGAATCGTTGCGTCGAACAATATCTCCGCTGTTTCACCCATCAGCAGCCGAAGAGGTGGCTCACGTCACTCCCATGGGCCGAGTTCTGGTACAATACTTCTTTCCATAGTTCTGCTGGTATGTCGCCCTTCCAGGCTCTGTACGGGCGTCTTCCTCCTGCTATTCCATCCTACCGTCCAGGCGCAACTATGGTGCATGAAGTGGATCGTGCCCTCCTCGATCGGAATGAAGTCCTCGATGAGTTGAAGATGAACCTCGCTGCTGCCCAGAATCGCATGAAGCAAAATGTTGATGCTCACCGCCGTGAGGTCCTGTTTGCGGTGGGCGAGTGGGTTTACTTGAAGCTCCACCCATACCGCCAACACACGGTCTTCCGTCGCGCATCCCAAAAGCTCTCATGTCGTTACTACGGGCCTTACATGATCACCGAACGAGTTGGGTCAGTTGCCTATCGTCTCGGCCTTCCTCCAGGCAGTCGGGTGCATCCGGTTTTCCATGTCTCACTCCTCCGCCGCTGCCTCAGCCCTCCCCAGCTGCACCGCCTGCTGCTCCTCCAATCGGCGATGACGGATCTCTACTTCTGCACCCGGAGGCCATTCTTGACACCCGCTGGACCAAGCGCGGTTCCCGCTTCGTCGAAGAGCTGCTGGTCAAATGGCACGCCTTGCCTGCTGATGACGCAACGTGGGAGCTCGCTTCCGAGTTCCATGATCGCTTCATTCATCTCGGCCTTGAGGACAATGCCGTTGCTTCAGGGGGTGGTAATGATACGCGCCCACAGCCCAGCAGCAGTTATCGCCATTCAGCTCGGATTCCTCGGCCCAACAAGCGCTACCGCGAGTACGTGGAGTAGTCCAGCCCAGTAGCCCAGCTCGTCGCCGCAAGCTTGCCATTGTTTGTTAGTTGGTTAGGTGTTGATCGAGTCAATAGGTTTCCGTTGTGAGTCTTTTGAATTCAATAATCTGTTCCACCTTAAGTGGAGTAGGAGTAGCTTCTGTACGTGGAAGTAGTTCCACTTTTCCTTTCATTCTCTTAGTATATTTAGGTTGTGAGTCAAGAAATAAAAGGCAAGCAATTATTCAGTAAAAGAACCCTCTTGGTTGTTCTAGCCAAGAAAGTAGAACTCTGGCCTACTCCTGCCAAGAAAAGGGAGAATTATCTCGATACAACTTTTCACCGTATCACTTGCTCCCACACTTCTTACTCCTCTTTCATTGCTTCTCTTTCCACTTCTTGTTAAGACCCAATCATATCCTTTGAGAGCCATATCACCGCTCTCTTCCCTTGCTTCTTGTCCTCAAGGATCACCTCGATCAACTTATAAAGCTTCGCTTCAAGTGGAGCACTTGCTCCCACACTTCTTACTCCTCTTTCATTGCTTCTCTTTCCACTTCTTGTCAAGCCCCAATCATATCCTTTGAGAGCCATATCTTCAAGCAATTCAGTGACTTGAGGAGGGTCATCAATGAGGATCTTGTCATCTTGAATGAGTCCTCCATAGAAAGTTTATATCCGAAATTTCTCCTCGAATCCATGGTGAGGGCAGTGGAGGAAATAGTCGGAGAACCTTTCCCATGCATCTCTCAATGTCTCATCCTCCTCTTGCTCAAAGTGAGTGATCTTCTTCCTCCACTCGGCCGTCTTGGAAGGAGGACAGTATTGGGTCATGAACTTGTTGAGGAGATCGCCCCAATAGATGATGGATAGAGTCGGACGGTTGTTGAACCATCAGAGTGCCATCCCGCCAAAGAATAGGGGAAAGCTTCAATCTCAATGCCTCCTCGGGGACGCCATTAATCTTCAAGCTTCTCGCTAGCTCAAGAAACCTTTGGACATTCTCTCGTGGTGATTCATGGAATAGCCCGTGGAATTAAGCATTTTGTTGAATCATCGTCACGAGAGAGAGGGATTGATGATCTCAAAGTTGTTGGCGGCCACGGGTGGATGGAAGATGGGAGATTGGATATCCGCCGCCCGTGGAGCCATGTAATTGCCCATAGTCCTTCGCCCTTCCTCGGCTTCCGCTTCTCCATTTGGGTTTGGAAGAGGATTAGCCCCTCGGTGTTGATTTGCTGCCATCTCAACTACAACTCCTTCTTCAATTGCTTCAACTTCGGGACCAACTTGTTTTCCCTTTCTTCACTTCTCCTTCTTGCCTCCGC
This sequence comes from Linum tenue, assembly GCA_946122785.1. Lineage (NCBI taxonomy): Eukaryota > Viridiplantae > Streptophyta > Magnoliopsida > Malpighiales > Linaceae > Linum > Linum tenue. Next base: position 89,295,199 of record CAMGYJ010000005.1, on the reverse strand, counting down.
TTGCTACCTCTCTCGAGCTAGAAGTCGGAGGGTCCGGTTGATGTCCTCGTCCAGTGGTGTCAAAGGCGCCGGATTGCTCCGGGTCATGCACCTCCCTACACACACTCAAGTAACACAACACGTCTAGCACAAGAAAACAAGTCACAACTTAACACAACAGAAATTAAAAGCTAGATTAACACCAAACAAACTTTTCATGATAACGGACCGTTGTTTCCCCAACAACGACGCAAGATACTTGACTCGCTCTAACTATCACAATAAAATCCCACCTAAGGTCCAAGTATAAACCTTAGATGGGTGCAATATAGGGCAAGTATGTTTATATATCGACCCGGGATCCATGTACCGCTACTTTGACAGTTTGAAACATTATCTAGCGGATCGGTTTTCGTGAAAACAAAGATTGAAAACTAAATTACTTTGTAAAGGTAAAATGGATATGACTCTAGTTGAAAAAGCTTCACCCGGGTGTTACTCCCCTAAATTACTTTATGAAATGAAAAATTGTTTTAGTTAGGTTTAGAACGAAAAAATTAATTTTGAAAGACTATAGATTATATAAGAATATAATTACTTAGGTCAATGGAGTGGGTTCGGGTTAGTCAGATTTGGGTCAATCGGGTTACGGATTTAACTGGATTGTGGGTCAATTGGATTCGGGTCAGAGTCAGTCGAGTTGCAGGTTGATCGTGTTGCGGATCAATCGAGTTACAGGTCGGGCGAGTTGCGGGTCATTGGCTTTTAATCAATTCGAGTTGCACTCAAGTTACGGGTCGAGTTGATTCTGCTGGGCACCCTTCCACGTTCCACCATTCATTTTTGCCCCCTCGAAGCTCCAACCATTTGGCCAGCCAAAAGTCCCCAACTCATTGTCAATTGGCCATATGCATTTTTGGGAGCTAAAAAAATGTTAGGGTTGGAGTGAGATGATTGGGGTAGGGATGGCAAAAATATCCGTAATTATGGATATCCGCCCGAATTCGGCCTAATGGGTAGGGTAAAACCCAAACCTGAAGAAAATTCAGTAGGTACGGGTAAAATTCGAACCTGAATATTGCGGGTAATGGGTGGGCATGGGTTTCTCACTATCCAACCCGAACCCGCCCGATTATACACATGCATATGTATTTTGTCTAGAAATAATCATTATTTTTCTCTAACATATTTTATATTTTGCATATAAATATAATATTTTCATGAAATTGTGTAGTTTTAATTAATTTTCTTTTTTTTAGTTAATTATTGTCGCACTTTTCCTCTTACGCAATGTGAGAATACGTGTGAATGCTAACATATTGGTTGGAGTTATGGAGATAAATTATTACCCATGGACGGATACCCGAAACCCGAACGGATATGGAAATGGTTTTAATTTTCTATCCATTTCACATGTGGGTATGAGTAAAATCCGCACTACTATGGGTAGGGTAACGGATATGCACTATCCGCGCCCGACCCGGCCAATTGCCTTCTCTAGGGGGGTTTAGATGTTTATGAACCAAATTTACACTAATCTACAACAAATAAGGCTTGCTAACGGTGCGGAAGTCTACAGTGTTTTTTTTTTTTTTTGGTAAAAACTAAAAAGTCTACAGTCTATTAATCAGTGATATCTGTTACAGACTGTTAGTAGCAAGATCATAAACAATGGATTCAGGCATCTACAAAGCACGATAAATTGAAACCCCCCCCCCCCCCCCCCCCCCCCCCCCCCCCCCCCCCCCCCCCCCCCCCCCCCCCCCCCCCCCCCCCCCCCCCCCCCCCCCCCCCCCCCCCCCCCCCCCCCCCCCCCCCCCCCCCCCCCCCCCCCCCCCCCCCCCCCCCCCCCCCCCCCCCCCCCCCCCCCCCCCCCCCCCCCCCCCCCCCCCCCCCCCCCTATCTTCCCCGTATCATTTAGTTTTATACAACACAAATCAATCAAACACATAGCGGAAACGAGATGGGAAATGGTACTCAAAGAAGTGGTGGGGAGGAATTTTATACAAACAAAATTGGCTCTATCCAACCCAACAATTGGAGTGGAGCCAAGATCAACCACAAAGCTGTTGGCACAACCCCTGTATCTGAGAACTACTCGCATCAGGTAATAAGTAAACTCCCGATTTCCCATTGCTCGAGCATGTTAAGTTCAGCTGGGTTCCGGATTGGATGGACTGCAACAATCAGCCGTGAAAATCCATAAGATACTGCCCAAATCTTGTTTCTATAGAATTTCTCAGAATTCTCGACTGAAAGAGTATCAAGTGTCTGAAGTAGTCACTTACCGAGCAAAATGCAGGCTGTGTCTTGCAGCTCCACCTACCGGTAGGAACACAAGACAGATAATGGCACCATGAACAATGTTTGTTTGCATCAACTCCACGCAGAAGTGCAGCAAGGCCAACAGCCAATCTGTCATGTGGTTGCAGATTCATTGATTAGATACTGCCACAAGTAGGCATGATATGGGGAATTCTGAGAGACTCTGGAAGTCCAAATGCTTACCCTGCAACTACCAAGATGAGAGACCCGATCCACAATATGCACTGATATGTCTTGAACTTTGATTTCGGCCTGCCAGGAGCAAACCCAGGTGGCGAATATCTTTGGTTAAACCATCCGTATTGGGGCCGAATCAAAAACACAAATCCGAGGAGAAAACCGGTAATAAATCCTCCAAGATGGGCGAAGTTATCAACATGAGGCAGAATTCCAACTGCTAAATTTATTACAATGATGAGCATGAGTGTGATGAAAGCTGCAACCTGAAACAAATTCATACAGGACTACAAGTCAGCACAAAGAAAGAAACACTACCATCCACAGCAGAAGTTCTAACAGGAGGGGAGCAAACTACCTTATTGGCATAGATTGACCAATTAGTGATGAGTTCAGAAAGCATAGCTCCAAGCAGCCCAAATAGCGCACCGGAAGCACCCACTGAGATGTTCCCTTGGATGAAAAGGGCCGATAACAAACTTCCACCAAATCCAGAGATCACATATAGCAACCCAATCTTTACTGTAAAATTCAAGAAACAAAGCCCTAATTATAAGCTTTGAATGTTTGCACAAGAAGATGTGTTTCCTATACCATTCGTTTTAGCTATCATTGCAGAAGAGGACCAAACTGTGATTCTACCGAATAGATACTGTTGCAGATAGTTATTTAACACTCCCCAATGCGTGACTTTGCTCGAGGATCTAAACATATATATCCACGCTACAACCTTAGTTTTCATTTGTAAATTGTATATGTACCAGTTGAATGATGGAATAACAATAAAGTAGAGAAAGAAATAGAGTTCCAGTCTAGGATTCCCAAGTTACTTCTTCATAATCCAGATTATATGAAAGGGCAAGACATTGGTTTGATACTCCTCCCAACCAAAGTCAAAATTGTGTACAGGCGATGCAACCCAAGCACGAGGCTCTTAAAACTAGTTCGGAGCTCGAATAGCTAACTTATGCAACCAAGAAAAGAATAACCCCAAATCACAACCAAGCAATCTGTGGGTAAAGAAAGAAACATACCAAATCCGAACTCCTGTTCCAAACGAATGCCGATAACTAAAAGACTCAACATATTGGCCAACACATGGAAAAGCCCTCCATGTAACCAATTGCAACTAAGTAGACGCCATCCCTGGTGTTGTTTCACCACTTTGTTTACATCCAGAGCCCCCATCTTCTGCAGCCTAGAGATACACAGAGGAATCAAATTAAAATTGTGCAAAATCAGGCAAACGAATGAGGAATCAAATCAGCAAATTAAGGGAAGACTTACGTGGCGGAGGAAGGACCGAGGAGAGGATTCTCCTTGAAGGGCTGAAATGAGAACCTACCCAGGAAGCGCGCGACGCAAGAGTCGGAGACGGAGTTTTTGGGGCAATTGTTGACGTACATAGTGATGATGAACATAACAATATTGGCGACCACGAAACAAGGGATTAGCCAAGTGACCCATTTCTTGAAATGCTTCACTTCCGTGTAACTTTGGGGCGGATGAGCTGGTTGAGCAGCAGCCGCCGCCGAGTCTGAATTCACGGGGTGTATCGCGCCGTTCCCCCGCCGCGAATTGGTCCTGATCTGAATCTCCGAATGCGGAGGAGGAGGGCCTTTAACCATTGCAGACTGCTGCGGAGGAACGCGGCCGGCGGTTGGAGGAAGAGGACGATGATAAGCTTGAGAGAATGGGACAACGGGAGTTGTTAATAAGGGAGAAAATTGAGGAGAAGCAGTCAGGAAAGGGAAGCGCTGCGGGGCAGTCAACTGTTTTTCACCCACTTTTTACCTGCTTGGAGTTGGAACTTGGTTTTGATTCTTTTGAACCGAACAGCGACAGCGAGCCCACCACCCAGGCCTGGCCTGGGCAAGAGGTTTTCCTTTACTTTGCTTCTCGGGCAGACAAACGTGACAGCAAAGCAATTGATTGCCGACTCCCGCGTAAATTAAAAAGAGAAAACACGAAAAGAAATATTCTTTGTCGATTGACCGTTTACACAAAAATAAGTTGCAGGAAAGGGTGGTTAACTGGTTATGCATTCGGTAAATAGATCCTAGAGCGGGAGCGAGAACAAGAGAGTGTGTGGTTTATAGTGATTTTATATCGAGAGTATGTCGTGAGAGTTATATATTTTTAATTAAATACTAGGGTATAATAGGCCGCGCTCCGCAGCGGCTTGGGATGAGTGTTGGTTATGTTGTTTGGAAGCCCTTCTACCGCAAATTGAGATTTCTTGATCACACGACAATAACTCTTCTTGGACTCTTTGAAGCCTCTCGCTCTATACTATGTGCCTTTTCAACAATCCTAGGCCCGGCTTTTGAAAGTGTTTTTCAGCTTTAAAAGCTAAAACAGGGCCAAACAACTTTAAAAGCTCGACTTTTGTATAACATAAGAGCAGAAACTTCTGCGAAAAACTGTTTTGAAATACAAAATTATTCATGCCATATTTTAATTTTATTTCAGAAAATATAATTTTATTACATTTATATCATTTTAAAAATAAAATAAATTATAAAATCATTTTATTTAATATAAATAAGTCGACCAAGATCCATTTTGACTACATTTTATTGTTTATAATTATTATTCATAATTTATGTTATAAGTCATTTAAAGTCATTTTACACAACCTCTCATATTAAAAAGCACTTCTAATAGTTTTTGCAGCCAAAACTACAGCAAGACCAAACTGACCCAAGTCTAAGTTGAGATTTGTATATTCTTCAAAACCATGCCTCCACAGCAAACCTGAAGTTATTGATGCCACAATTGATAATTTCACTCTGAAATTCTAATTGACCCAGGATTTCAGTTGCTCCAAGTCAAATTTTTCATCCAGAGAAACCACATGGTAAATGACCAAAACAAAAAGGGTAGAATTATACAAAGCGATCATTGATGATGCATTAGCTTTAATAATCACTACATCAAAAACCTTACATTTCCTGACTCAAAATCTTACCTGCATAAGTTTTTTTTTTTTTTTTTTGACAACACAAAGGATCTATCAACTTTCGCCGCCTGAGAAACATTAAGATCCATCAATGTCAAAACCCAAGCCCACATTCATTGCCAAACTCTGGCTTTAGCAAGAGAATATGATGTTTCTATTGCGTACTCCTCTCTGCATATCTGGGTTCCAAACCCACAAACACTTCTCCTTTAATTTCACAAATTGTTCAACGAAAGAGATGGCACCTTGTCTATAACAAATACCACAATTAAACATATGTTATGTAAGAGATCATAAAAGAGATATTCAAACAAATGACAGGTGCACCTTATACCATGAACTTTCAAACATACTGATTAATATTGTGAGCATATTGACTAATTTGGTTTACATACGGACAAAATACCTTACAATACTCAATGAAATTGGTTAAGAGTCAGGGAGTGATTGAATCTTGTGACTTGAGGAAGATTTAACAGGACAGGGATCTCCGTTCATAACCCAAAATTAACAGGGATCTCTTCTTTCTACGAAGACTCCTCCAGCAGTGAGAAATCAAAATCAAAGCCCCTCAAATTCCCTCTACAATAATGAAATCAAATTGCCAGAGTAGGAGATGGGGATGATTTGAGTGTGCGTTAGACTTTTGGGGATCTATCTATCGGCTCTCCTTTTAATCTTATGAGCCCATTAAAAGTGAAATCAAGACCTAAAGGTTGATAGTAAAATACATCATCGTTCACATATACTACTACTGCCAACTCTTCCAAAAGAATACCTTAACCTTGCTCTGCAAACAGCCATCCAACATCCAGTACCTTGGCATCTCGGCATCAGGGCCAGTCACAGTAGGTTATCTTTCTCAAACGTGCTTTTTCCTCTTTATGAGTTAAAAATTGGTCACTTTCAATGGACAGAAGTGGAGAAGAGAAAGGAATTCATGCATACCTGGGCTTTGCTTCACTGAAATCAGACTCTGCGTCTCTGCCACAACGAAACTTCCCTCTTCCAGCTCCCCGGTGTTGCCGTCTCCTCCACCTGCCTCTAAGACTTTCGAACCCACTCGGAGACCATCTCAATCAACCCTACCAATTTCTTCACCATATTTGTTCTTCTTCTCTGCCACACAGCAAAAATGTCGAAAATCACAATTCATATCATACCCAACGCGATTCAATAAGAGAGGGGAGATCGGAACTGGGATTAGCCCTCGTTGATCAAGATGGCGGAGGTGGAGAGCTTGGCGCTCGGCGGCATTCCCCAACCAAGGTCCCTTGCTCCTTCAATGGCGTCAAAGTCAAAGCGTCAACAAACAATGTTTCTGCGCAGACCTCAGCTTCTCACCCCGGCTCTGCATACCAATTTCGCTTCCATAGCGAAATTTTCTTCTCCGCCGACTCTCACTCAAGCTTGACCAAAGATTTTGATTATCAATTCCAATCCAGAGAGATAATGGGAGAAGTCAAAGCCAATTTCCATGATTTACCAATTAGGCAATTACCACCGCAGCGGCCACACGTTGAGGAAGAGTAGGTTGTTAGCCAAGGAAAGTCACCGGTAGCATAAGTTAGCAAAACTCTTATGCTACAGTAACTCCTGGATTATTTCATTCTAATATATTTAAGTTAATATCAAAATTTGTATGTGAATTTCTATTAATTGCTGGTTCCAGCACCCACATGTATATGAGCAACTAACTTCACAGGGTTAATATATGTGTCTGATCCGAACTTTTCACATATTTACATTTTGACCAATCATTTAGGTATTTAGCATCGTAGCCCGAACTAACCCTACACTTTACTAATTTGGCCAAACTGAAGAGTTGATCGTTAGTTTTGACGATCAAGATCGTTGACTAACGGTCAACCCGCCACATCACTACCCAATCAGTATAAATGAACTTAAAAAATTCCTAAATTCCACATAATCCTAAAAATTATTATAATTAAATTAAAAATTAAGACAAAAATTGTGAAAACAAAAATTGAGAAACATAATCATTTATTCTCAACTCTGCATCTCCTTTATATCCAGCGACCACTAGTGCATCCAAATTCCCAAATTGCGCCCCACCACCACTCACCAAACACTCCTACACCTTAGACAAGTTTCAGGTTGGATCCGGTCCTTAAGCCCTCTTTTTTTAGTAGGATCTTAAACTCTTATCAACCAATAAGAGAAGGAGAGAGAAAAAGCGAGGTAATCATTGGCTAACTATATAAAAGGTCAGTATTGGAATTATTTTTACAATTAATGGCATTATTAAAGAATAAAAAAGGGGAATTAAATCTCACGTCCCAAACCAGCGCAATCTTTCCCGATATGGAACCTGCAGTACCTTTTGTGTCTCTCAACTTGTTATTAACACTTTAATGACATGTTAATAACAAGGTTAAATATTTTGAAAGTGTAGTGTATACATGTTAATAACGTTGGTGGAAAACCATAAGACTGAAGGATCCTCTCATTTTCATAGCGTTGTAGTTGCCGGTTAATAAATACAATACTATGGTTAATAATACTAGCGTTATATGTTAATAATGTATGATAATATTGGTTAAAAACGGGTTGAATATTATTAAAATTGTAACTTTAATTTGTTAATAATGGTACCAGAAATATTGACACAAATAAAAACAATAATAGTATTGTGTTGGTCGGGTAATAAAACGAATATTGACATAGCTTTTTGTGTTTGACGACGTGGTTGGAAATTATTACTATCGTTACTATAAAATGTTAATAATCCGATCAAAATCAATGGAGATAGTTGTCAATTTTGAATCCAAACCAAACGTTCCAACTCTAGGTCCACCCATGTGAACTCCTCAAAATTGTAGCTACGATTCACTACCCTGTCACAAAAGGCAACGATATACTTAACCAGTTCCTCTCCATACTCCTTGTACGTTGTTCTGTCCCACTCTTGAGACAAGCTATTCATAAATTGGAATGACTTGTTCTTTAAATCACCACAATAGACAACAAAGTGGTCGTGCATAGAGAGGGAAAATCCACTGCTATATGAATGATTGAGCAAAACATTAATAATGGTTATTAAAAACCTTGATAAAACAAAAAAATTAAAATTACGAATTAATGACATAAATGTTAATAATTAGTTGATATAAATGGTGTTGATAGTGGAAACGTTTATACTAAAAGGTTAATAATAGTACACGTTAATGATACCAATGATTAATAATAGTCCATGTTTAAACAATTGATAATGGCGCTGAAAATAATAATGGCTAAGGAAGGTTATTAATGACAAAAAAACTAATAATATGACACGTTAAGCATACCAATGAGTTGTAATATCACACGTTACAAAAAGTTGATTACGACTTGAAAATAATAATAATAATAATAATAATAATAATAATAATAGGCAAAGAAACGTTGATAATGGCCATAGACTAATTAATAGTACACTTTCAAAAGATTACTAATCAGTTTTGTTAATGTTGCAAACAATTACGACCATAAAAAAGTAAATAACGCAAAACAACGTAATTAAAAACGAATCCAATAACCTTAACAACAACAAAAACAATTAACAAATAACGGCAAAACCCTAAAACCCATGCATCCAAACCCCAAACACATGATGTTGGATCGTCGAGCGCGAGACGTTCAGCTCTCTTATCCGATGCTCTCCCCTTTCTGCCAAACCCTAATCGCTCAGACTCCGATCAAGTGAAAGAAATCAAGTGATGAAAATGTTATAGAATAAAATGAAGGTAAATTTGGGTTTTAGTTGCTTTAAACGTGAGATGGAGAAAAGAATAACCCAAGATGAGCTTTAAGCCTAGTGTAGTGGATTTACTAATCCAAATCGTTTGGGCCAACTAACTGGATCCAAATCACTTCGTCGTCTTCCTTGTAAAGAAGCTGAGATTGCCTTTCCAGAGCTCTGTTCCTGCAAAATAGAGTGTTGCAACAAGAAAAACACCAGCAACTAAAAAATCAAACTCATTCACACAGACAAACCATATTTTTACGTGGTATCCGATATTGGGAGAATGCGGATCCCAATATCGACTAATCCACACTAGGAGACTCTCTTCCTGAGATCTCCTACGTAAGCACTACTTCAGTGTTTTGTGTTTTACAGAACTTGGTAAGCTACATATCAACTCCCAGCTGATTGACCAAGTCAAGCCTCTGGTGTTACAATCTCCTGTTCTAACACCCGCAATTTCCCCAACCAATCTCCCTGATTAGCACGGATAATCACACTCTACAAAAGACCCTTGCTTCTCAAGCTCTCTCTTTTGTTCTAAGTCGTGAGATGGGAAAAACTACTTCTACCACTCTGTAACCTCTCAATATATATCTATCTTCAAGAGAGACGTTGGAGAGAGTTATATTCTTTCCAATTCTGTTCTACTCCTTTTCGGCAAGTTTGCTGTTCTTTCCATTTCCATATGATTCTGGATCCGCCATTAACTTCTGTTGCTCGTCCTGCCAGGGTGTCTAAATGGCTGGCATCGATATGCTTCTCTCAACATTCTCCCCCTAAGCATGTCATTGTGGGTGAGAGATTCCATGGTAGACCCATAGTCGAAACGAAGCTCTGCAAAGTCATCATTTGTGGCAGCAGAGGATCCTTGACAGGGGAGGCCAAGAGTTTCAGCCAAAAGAGAGGGAGTGACGAGAATCTCATGGTGATACACCACTGTGGTGAACGAAGAAGGACTTGGGCCAGGCCATCTTTTCAGGCTGGCGTAGAACATTCGCATTGCCTCTGGACATTGGCTGAACCTCTGGTTCTCAAAAAGAGAATCCCATCCGAGATTGTGAATGAGCCCAAAGATGTCTAGTTCATACTTGTGGAAGGATGAAGGATGAATGGTGAATGAAGGATAGAGAGGGCGGTGACGGAAGTAGCTGAGATAGAGCTGATAGCGCGAGGGATTGTGAAATCCCTTGTTATTGAAGGTGACTGCAGGATGCAGTTGAGGATTGGCGGGAGCAATGAGTGATGATAACAACTTTGTATAACCCTAATGTAAGCGGGAGATGTGTGAAAGAAGTGGGATAGAATACCTATATAAGGTCATCATTAGAAGTCAAACAGGGAAAGAGCAGAATCCTAAGAGGAAAGGATCAATTAACAATTGACCTAAAAATCAGCATAAATTCATAAGGAATCACTGAGATTTCTTCCAGTGAAAACATGCCAAGTTCCCGGCGGATAGACAGGAATTTCTCACTCCCTAAAGGCTTACTAAAGATATCAGCCCACTGGAAATCAGTGCTGATGAATTGAAGATGAATTTGCCCATCTTGAACATGATCTCGAATAAAGTGATAACGAACCTCTATGTGTTTAGTTCTAGAGTGCTGAATTGGATTTTTGGTCATATTTACAGCACTTGTGTTATCACACAGAACTGGTAATGAACCAAATTGAATCCCATAATCAATGAGTTGATACTTCATCCAGAGAAGTTGAGTACAGCAAAAACCTGCTGCCACATACTCTGCTTCTGCAGTAGACAGGGCCACAGTACTTTGTTTCTTGATGAACTAGGAGATAAGAGAGGATCCGAGAAAGTGACAAGCCCCAGAGGTACTTTTTCTATCAACTAAGCAACCAGCATAGTCAGAGTCACTATAGCTAATTAGCTCCATATTTGAATCACTTGAATACCAGAGTCCTAAGCTATGAGTACCAACAAGATATCCAAAGATTCGTTTGATGGCAGAGAAGTGACTTTCTTTAGGACAGCTTTGGAATCGAGCACACACACAAACACTATACATAATATATGGCCTGCTAGCAGTCAGATATAGCGGAGAGCCTATCATTCCTCTAAATAAACGAGTGTCTACAGGTTTCCCAGATTCATCCTTAGTGAGTTTGGTCGAAGAGCCCATAGGAGTAGAAGCAGCTTTCAGATTAGTGAAGCCAAATCGTTTTAGCATGTTATTAAGATATTTAGTTTGACTAATAAAGATGCCTTTGCTCGTTTTTTTAATTTGCAGACTCAGAAAGAAATTAAGTTCAGCCATAAGACTCATTTCAAAGACACCTTTCTTAGAAGCTTCAAAGTTTTTACACATCTCTTGACTTGAGGATCCAAAGATTATATCATCAACATACACCTGAACTAGTAGTGTATGTTCACCCTGGTTCTTTATAAATAAAGTTTTGTCTACCTTACCTCTATGAAACCCCTAATTAATGAGGAACTGACTCAGCTTATCATACCAAGCTCGTGGAGCTTGCTTTAGACCACACAGAGCTTTATTTAGTTTATAAACATAGTCAGGGTGTTCAGAATCTTCAAAACTAGGGAGTTGTTCATCATATACCTCTTCTTTTAAATCCCCGTTAAGAAAAGCACTTTTTACATCCATTTGGTACAATTTTGATGCAGCATAGGCACAAAGTAATCTAATTGCCTCTAATCTGGCCACAGGCGCAAAAGTCTCATCAAAATCTATGCCTTATTCTTGATTATAACCCTGTGCTACTAATCTTGCTTTATTTCTTATAATCATCCCAATATCATCATATTTGTTTCGATAGACCCATTTAGTCCCTCTAATGGTTCTATTTTTAGGTATAGGAACCAAGTCCCAGACTCTGGTTCGTTCAAACTGATGCATTTCTTCATGCATTGAAGCATTCCAAAATTCATCCTCTAAAGCTTCATCAATATTTCTAGGTTCTATCAATGATATGAAGGCAATATGTTCAGGATAGGTTTTGATCGTGTGACCATACCTTGATTTAAGTCCCCAATCACCAGAGAGGGAGGATGCCGCTTCTGAATTTGAGGAGGAGCTTCTGGCTTGTGCATACCTTCAAGACTTGCATCCTGAATAGTCTTTATGCTTGTTGTCACTCCATCAGCTTCTTTAGTTTGACTCAAGCTAAGTCCAAAATCCTCATCATCTTATAGTGGTTCTGCACCCTTACTAGTAGACTCATCAAATACCACATTAATGGAATCCTCAACTCTGAGGGTCCTTCTATTTTAGACACGATAAGCCTTGCTATTTACAGAGTACCCTAGAAACATTGCTTCATATGATTTTGAGTCAAACTTCCCCAACTGATCTTTAGTGTTTAGAACAAAACATTTGCATCCAAAAGGATGAAAATATCCTAAGTTATGTTTTGGTGTCTTTCCAAAGTTCATAAGGTGTCTTGTTTAGTTTTGATCTAATCAATGCTCCATTTGTTATGTAGCAGGCAGTATTGATAGCTTCACCCCAGAACTGCTTAGGTAATCTATAATCATTAAGCATTGTTCTTCCTATTTCAATGAGTGTTCTATTTTTCCTTTCGACAACACCATTTTGCTGTGGTGTCCTAGGAGCAGAGAAATTATGTGTGATCCCTTTTTCATTGCAAAACTGCTCAAAGTTTTCAGACACGAACTCACCACCATGATCACTTCTAATACTGATGATTTTGGTTTGTTGTACATTTTATACTCGAGCAGTAAAAGTTTTAAATTCTGACAAGGCTTCATCTTTACTAGAGAGAAAGAGCACCCATGTATATCTAGAGAAATCATCCACAATCACGAATGCATAATATTTTCCACCTAAGCTTTTTATATTGCTAGGTCCAAATAAATCAAGATGAAGCAGTTCTAGAGGTCTATTGGTAGAGATGATTGCCTTAGTTTTAAAAGATGCTCGAGTAAGCTTTCCCTTAGCACAAGCATCACAAAAGAATTCTTTCTTACTAAGAATTTTTGGGATTCCTCTGACTAAGCCTAGGTTTACTAGTCTAGATAGAGTACTTACACTAACATGACCTAGTCTACGATGCCATTCTATTTGGTCATTTTTATCCATAGAGATCAAACATGTTTCATTGAACGCAGCTTTGTCATTTAGATCAATTGTGAAAAGTTTTCCCTTACGTTTGCCAGTAAAGAGTATTTTACCACTGGAGATTTCTTCAACAAAGCATCTTTCTGGCTCAAATATGACTCTGTTCTTATTTCCACACATTTGACTATTGAGAGTAGATTATGTTTGAGATCTTTAACTAGCATGATGTTATTTATGGATCGCATCGTCCCTACTTGCCCTTTTCCTAGTATTTCTGTGCTGAAATTGTCACCAACTAAGACTTTACCTTTCTTTCCTAGAACCATATTAGTAAAAAGCCCTTTATCCCCCGTCATGTGATGTGAGCATCCACTATCCAGAATCCAAACGTCGTCTGCCATGCTCACTTGGAGACAGGTCTGCAAAATAGTTTATTTATTTGTTTTTAGGTATCCAAACTAATTTGGTTACCCTTCCCATTTGAAAAGTCTTTGAACAATTCTTACTTGAATGACCTACTTCATGACAGTTAAAGCAGCTTGAGTTTTTTACTCGATTTTCTTTAGCTATACGCTTTCTACATTCTGCAATATGATGACCCATTTTATGACAGTAGTAACATTCAGTGTTTCTTGTCTTCTGTGGCTATTTGAAATTTTTACTCATATTTCTGCCCGAGACCCTTTTGATTTTATATTCAGTATTCAATCTGTCAATTTTAGCTTCTGCTGATCCTAACTTACTTCTCAACTCATCATTTTCAGTCATAGCATGCATAAGTTTGTTCTCTATGTCTAATTTTTCGGCTTTCAAGGTTGTGACCTCTTCGAGTAATTTTTCATACCTAGACTTAATTAAAACATGCTTTTGTTTGACTCTGATGAACTCATTTTGAATATCTAAAATTGCTTCATCGAGTTGTTCATCCTCACTATAGTAGTCAGAATAGTAGGTTCTTACTTGTGGTTCGCTTTCCTCAATGTCGCTTCCTTCAATGGCCATGTAAGCTTCCCGCTTAGTGTCATCATCATCATCATCTCACTACAGCTCCATGTAGTTGCAAAGGCCTTTTCTTTCTTCAACAAAGGAAAATCTGCTCTGATGTGCCCAGCTTTGCCGCATTTGAAGCATCCAGCTTGTGATTGAGTTTTTTCAGAAATTGTTCCTTCTCTCTTGTTCTTCATACCGAATCGACTTGGTCTGCTGAATTTCTTTTCATTTTCTCCATCCCTTGTTTTGTTGAAAAGACTTCCTCTTCTCTTATCTTTTCTTTTCTCATTCGAAGCAACTTTGCTACATGTTTGCTGAGCATTGCAAATTCGTCATCCTCCATTTCTTCAAGACAATCAAGATCATCTTCCTGTGTTATTGCCTTGAAAGCTATCCCTTTCTTTTCCTTCCGAAGTTCTTCCGCCTCCTCCCTTCTCAGCTTTTCTTCATGTGTCACCAGGGATCCGATAAGCTCATCTAAGCTCAGCAGGTAAGATCCTTGGATTCCTCGATGGCAGTTACTTTTGGAGTCCATCGTTTAGGTAGAGCCCAGAGGATTTTCCTGACTAAATCCGCACTTGCATACTCTACCTCCAGATTTCTCAAGCTGTTCACGATTGTAGTGAATCGCTCATTCATCTCTCTGATCGATTGCTCTGGCTTCATGATGAATGACTCAAATTCTTGCTTTAGACTGTTTATTCGAGAGATCTTAACATGCGAGCCCTCATGTGCTATTTGGAGTTTATCCCAGATTTCTTTGGCAGTCTTGCACCCTGACACTCTGTTAAAGCATGAAGATTCTAGTTGCTGATCCCGAGCTCATCTTCTCCGCAGACGATTAAGCCTCTAGTGCTCGAGCCGGGCTCTGATACCACGTGTTGGATCGTCGAGCGCGAGACCTTCAGCTCTCTTCTCCAATGCTATCCCCTTTCTGCCAAACCCTAATCGCACAGACTCCGATCAAGTGAAAGAACTCAAGTGATGAAAATGTTATAGAATAAAATGAACGTAAATTTCGATTTCAGTTGCTTTAAACGTGAGATGGAGAACAATATAACCCAAGATGGGCTTTAAGCCCAGTGTAGTGTATTTACTAATCCAAATCATTTGGGCCAACTAACTGGATCCAAATCACTTCGTCGTCTTCCTTGTAAAGAAGCCGAGATTGCCTTTCCAGAGCTCTGTTCCTGCAAAACAGAGTGCTGCAACAAGAAAAACACCAGCAACTAAAAAATCAAACTCATTCCCACAGACAAACCAGATTTTTACGTGGTATCCGATATTGGGAGAATGAGGATCCCAATATCGACTAATCCACGCTAGGAGACTCTGTTCTTGACATCTCCTACGTAAGCACTACTTCAGTGTTTTGTGTTTTACAGAACTTGGTAAGCTACAGATCAACTCCCAACTGATCGACCAAGTCAAGCCTCTGGTGTTACAATCTCCTGTTCTAACACCTGCAATTTCCCCAGCCAATCTCCCTGATTAGCACTGATAATCACACTCTACAAAAGACCCTTGCTTCTCAAGCTCTCTCTTTTGTTCTAAGTCGTGAGATGGGAAAAATTACTTCTACCACTCTTTAATCTCTCTCTCTCTCTCTCTCTCTCTCTCTCTATATATATATATATATATATATAGTGACTACTTCGGTGCACTCACAAAAATGAGTGTGTTCAATGCACCCAACTCAAAAACTAGTCTTAAGGTGTCGGATTTTGAATTTTAATTTGTAGAATTAGTGTAATATGATGATATAACATATGATAACAACTAATTAGTGGATTACCCTAAGCCCTAGACCTCCAATTTTGAGTTCTATCCCTAAACCCCATATTGTAAACCCTAACCCTAATCCTAAATCTATAAACTCTAAATTCTTCAAATTAAAGTAAATCTTCAATGATTTTTGTGCAAATTCATGTGCGTTATTGTTCATCACAACATAAGTGATGAATGACATTATTTTGACATAAATCGCATATTTAAAATGACGGTTATGAAGTGAGTGCACTGAATGCACCCCAAAAAGTGAGTGCACCGAAGACGCCACCACATATATATATATATATAATCAAGAGAGCCGTTGGAGAGAGTTATCTTCTTCCCAATTCTGTTCTACTCCTTTTCGGCAAGTTTGCTGTTCTTTCCATTTCCATATGATTCTGGATCCGCCATTAACTTGTGTTGCTCGTCCTGCCAGGGTGTCTAAATGGCTGGCATCGATATGCTTCTCTCAACACATGAAACGAAAAAATATACTAAAGATTAAAAACAAAAACGAGCGATAGAACTACCAGAAGCTGGAAGCCGATGTCGGGAACAACGAGCGGAAGGGAGTAACGACGGACGTATGTGAGCGGTGGACTTGTCCGACGGCAAAAACGGAAGCTGGGGTTCGGCTTTGGTGGAAACGGAAGCTGGGTTTATATTTTGGGAGAATCGGAAACCCAAGCCGACGACGGAGACCGGTGCTAGGAACAAAAGGGACGCTGGAGAACGCAGTCGAATGGACAGCCGGAGAACACAGATGTACAAAGAGACAGAGAAAGGGTTCGACTAGGAGGCAGAAAAAAAAGACGGAACGTGGGTTTAGGGTTAAGTATTTGTGCTTTTAAATTATTTATAATTCCCTAAATACGCTTAACAACTAATTATAATAGCTCCTCCTTAACTACCTAAATTATTTACATCATGAACCGACAGCTTCACCACCAAGTCAGCATATGAATCACTGCTACCTCCAGCCATGAATGGTTACGTTAAGCTCTGGAAAGCAGTGTGGAGCCTCCCTGTACCGGAGCGCATCCGGAATTTTGTATGCCTTACTCTCTTGGGGCTGATCGCAACGAACGCCCTTCGCTTCTCCAGAAAGATCACAACGTCGCCCTGCTGTGCTCGGTGTCATGGGCAGACAGAATCTATCACCCACTTATTACGAGATTTTTGTAACACCTTAGGCAAATCCCACATCGACAAAGCACGGGAAAGATCCATGGTTCATAAGTAGGAAACCGACCTTAACTGACAAGACACGTTTTGGGGTGAAATGGAGGAGTTCTTGTGAGAACTTCGAAGTTAAACGTGCTCAGTGTTGAGTACAACAAGGATGAGTGACCTTATGGGAAGTCACCTTGAATTTCACCCCAAGTCGAAAAACCGTGAGGGTCGAGGCCCAAAGCGGACAATATCTTGCTCAGGAAAAGGTTCGGGATGTTACAAGTGGTATCAGAGCCTCTCCGCGTCCCTCTTAAACGATGGTGGGGCAAACCTCAGCCAGGGTGTTTAGTCCCAAGGGGGGGGGGGTGTATGTAACACCTTAGGCAAATCCCACATCGACAAAGCACGTGAGAGATCCATGGTTCATAAGTAGGAAACCGACCTTAACTGACAAGATGCGTTTTGGGGTGAAATGGAGGAGTTCTTGTGAGAACTCTGAAGTTAAACGTGCTCAGTGTATAGTACAACAAGGATGGGTGACCTTATGGGAAGTCACCTTGAATTGCACCCAAGTCGAAAAACCGTGAGGGTCGAGGCCCAAAGCGGACAATATCTTGCTTAGGAAAAGGTTCGGGATGTTACAATTTTCCACCAACCAGCTACTTTTAGGTTCGACATGTCCCCAACAATAAACAATAACGCTTCTTCTCTTCAGCAGCGGCAGACTGGCTTCGGCACAATTTGGCAGAGAATGAAAGTGGACAATATGGAATCATTTGGGCAACTTTCTTCAGTGTAACGATTTGGCTCATATGGAAGAATAGGAACGAGTATTGCTTCAAAGGGGAGTCTTTCGCCCTCTCTGCCCCTTCACTAGCTCACTCCATTGTTGCTAAAGCAAAACTCTGGCATGAGGCGTGGAATGTACATGTTAATGATACCAATGATTAATAATAGTCCATGTTTAAACAATTGATAATGGCGCTGAAAATAATAATAATGGCTAGGAAGGTTATTAATGACAAAAAACTAATAATATGACACGTTAAGCATACCAATGAGTTGTAATATCACACGTTACAAAAAGTTTATTACGGCCTTGAAAATAATAATAATAATGGGCAAAGAAACATTGATAATGATTGCAGACTGATTAATAGTACACTTTCAAAAGATAACTAATCACCTTTGTTAATGTTGCAAACAAAAGACTATAAAAATGTAAATAACACAAGAGAACGTAATTAAAAAAAGAATGCAATAACCTTAATAACAACAAAAACAATTAACAAATAACGGCAAATCCCTAAAACCCATGCATCCAAATCCCAAACACATGCACAGAACAAAATATCCTAAAGATTAAAAACAAAAATGGGCGATAGAACTACCAGAAGCGACGCCGGAAGCTGATGTTGGGAACAATGGACGGAAGGGAGTAACGACGGACGTATGTGAGCGGTGGACTTGTCCGAATGCGAAAACGGAAGTTGGGGTTCGGCTTTGGTGGAAACGGAAGCTGGGTTTATATTTTGGGAGAATCGAAAATCCAAGCCGACGACGGAGACCGCTGCTTGGAACAAAAGGGACGCTGGAGAAAGCGGTCGAATGGACGGCCGGAGAACACAGATGGACGAAGAGACAGAGAAAGGGTTCGGCTGGGAGGGAGAAAAAAAGACTGAACATGAGTTTAGGGTTAAGTATTTGTGCTTTTAAATTATTTATGATTCCCTAAATACCCTTAACAACTAATTATAATAACTCCTCCTTAACTACCTAAATTTGCAGCAACCAATCACAATGCTTGAAGATCCTCCTTAAGAAAGGGGGTTTAAGGACCCGAACTTAGGTCGACGAGTTCCTGTGCACCTCGCTAACATTAGATGCACAATTCAGATCCCCTCCATTCCCGAACATCTCGCTGCTGGAGTTTGTCCTGATGGAGACGGGGAAGTCGGAGCAGGTGCTGTGGGTTGGTGAGGCTCCAATGGAACAACACCGTCGATTGGCGCTATGGTCCAAGCTGCACCAGAGACGGAGCGAGAGGAGCCATGCCTGCACCTGCGCTTCCGTGGGCTGAGGAGATCGAGGGGCCTGGTGCGGCGGTATGGGCTAACAGTATCGTCTAGTAGGGAGAGCGGGGAGAGATCAATCGAATCGATGGAGAAGGATGTGGCGCGATCAGAAAGGCAGGGACGCTTGGCGAGGGTAGAGTGCTGGATGGGAATTAGGGCTTATATCATATGTCTCATTTTTTGCCTTTTCAATGTTTTTTTTAATTTTTAATTTAATTATAGTAATTTTTAGTGATTATGTGGAATTTAGAAAATTTTAAGCTTATTTATGTTGATTGTGCAGTGACGTGGCCGGTTGATCGTTAGTATATTTGTATGTCCCGAACTTTTCACATATTAAACATCCCGACCAATCTTTTTGATCAATAACATCGTGGCCTCAACTATGCATCATAGTTGCGAAATTGGCCACATTCTAGATTTGACCGTTATCTTCAGCGATCAAACGCGTTGTCTAACAGTCCACGCGCCATGACAGCTTATACCACTTAAAAATTTTGATTTTTTTCCACCTTTATGTCCTTGAAAAAAGGGTACCTTGACTCGCTTCGAATATCACACTTAAATCCCACCTAAGGCCCAAGTATAAAGCTTAAATGGGTACAATATAGGGCAAGTATGTTTAAATATCAACTCGGGCCGATCCATGTACCCCTACTTCAATTGTTTGAAACATTATCTAGCGGAATGAAGTTTATACGAATCTCTACAATCTACGAATGAAAGTGCAAGGCTTGAAAAGTAAAAGGGTTGCAACTCTTGGTGAGAAACTTCACTCGGGAGTTGTTTCACCTTAACTAACTACCATGAACTGTGGGATCGAATGCATTCGTGTGCGACAAGGAAATTGCGAACCGTAGGAGGAGCAACAGTGGTTGGAAACCACACTCTTAATTGCTAGGCCAATGAATGCATTATAGGCTACGAAAGTACCCTCTTGGCCCAAGCAAAAGAGGGTTGACTTACCTTCTTCCTCAAACCGGGGTTTGGATGGCTTAATCATAATTAACCTAGATGTCTAACTTGAGTTTAGAGTTTTGTCTTACATTAACCTAGTTAGGAGACATGGAATGCCTAAGAAAACCCAGCTCAATTTGAGCCTCTTAAGGAAAGGGGGCTTCTCTCTAAGCTAGGTTAGGGTAGCACAATAGATTGTCAAGCACACAAAATGCACAATCATCATGAACAATACCTCAAAACTTTAAATTAAACATCACCCACACACAATCATTCAATCCACACAATCAACTACATGGTAGAAGTTAGGGTTATACAACACCCAAGTGAATAGGAGACTACTCCGTGCTAGAAGAAGGAAGAACACAAAGGGAAAAAAATCATCATTGTGATGCCTCAATCCTTACTTGTGCTTGTAGAGATCCTCTCTTGAAGAGGAACTTCCCAATTCTTGACTTGGAGCAAACCCTAGCCTCTTCTCCCTCTTGGTTTGTGACTTTCTCTCTCTAGGGTTTCAAGAAGAAGAAGGTTTCTCTCACTTTGGGCTCTCCTTTCTTCTTCCGTTCAACTCTCCTATTATATACTGATCGAGCCCAGTTTGCAGCCCCAGTTCACGGTCGTGAACGTCTGGGTTGGATCATGAACACAACCAAAACGTACCACTTTCATTTGTTGAGTTCGCGGTCCATGGCTACAGTTCACGGTCTTACGTCTGTGAACTGACTCGGCGTCAGTAACTTCCAAAACCTCTCTAGACGCCCTTCAGTTTGCGGTTTGGGACTTCAATTCATGGTCCTGGCGACCGTGAACTCACAGCTTGGACCGTGAACAACAGTTGTTTCCTCTTCTATGCCCGGTCCTTGCGCCATTTCTTCCAACTTTCGACTCCGGGGTTGGTTCCACCTGTTAGACTCTGAAAGACATTGAAACACAGCAACCCTAGCGTAAAACCACCCTTTGTGGAGCTCAAATGCTGGAAACGCCAAAGAGAAACGGGGATAAAAAGTGTACATTTAGGCCCGAATAACTCCCCCGCACTTAAACGTTTGCTTGTCCCCAAGCAAACCATTTCATACAAGGTAATATCTCAACCAAACAAAAGACCTTGGGGACAAATCAAAGGGAACAAAGTGGGGAATCTCAATGGCTATTGGCAATTAACACATGGGCTGTTGCAAGCGATACCGGCATCCACCACAAACAACATTCGAGACCACAAAAAACGGGCAAACGAAAAGTTCTCACCTTGTTCATGAATCAATGGAAGTCTCAACAAGATCACTCATCAACCACAACTATGCATAACATTCAATTCCAAGGAATGAACGAATGGGCAACAAAGGTCCTCACTAGGGTATGATATGACATGCAAAGCAAGAATGACTCACTCACTCTCTTGACCAGTGGGGTCGTGACCATTTGGTGCAAAAAATGTGCACAATCATCAATCTTCGGCCTTAACGTATCTTCACCATGGCGGAAACCTCTAAATGCTAGAGTTCACGAGATGGTTGTCATCACTAGCTTGTCCGGAGGTCTTAGACACGGGCTCAAATGACTGACAATTGTCTTGGACATGGGGAACAGGCTTTTTGGGTGGTGGCAAACAACATGAGGTCCTACATCTTCACCTTAAAACCGAAGGTTATATGGCTTCGACTAAGAACCTTCCCTAGAAACAATGGCCACTAGCATCGGCGAAAAGCCTTACTTCTCCCTTCCAAACTATCACCCATCACGAACCACATTCAAGCACACTTCCTTGGCCTACTCTTTCTATCACATTTTGAACATAGTATTGAAGGAGTTCAACTATAATATGGGTGTTTCAATGGCTTGAGTGCCAAGAAACCCCTCCTAGAGCATACACTTTGATTTTTGTGGCACTCTCTACTTTATTTACCCCGCTTTATTATCTCTTTTTCGATTCCTTTTCTTTCTACTTCTCTTCTCTTTCTTTTTCTCTTTTCTTTTCTTTTGAGGGGGTACTAGAGATTAAAACACTTGCCACATTACATTTAACAACCAATGCTCTCTTTTAATAACTTACTCCAACACTAATCTTTTCTCTTTCATTCCTAGCAAGAACCGCACCAAATCCTCCTATGTAGAACCTCAATAGAGCTCCTAAGCACGAGCTCCGAGACACAAGGTCGACTCACGTGTAGACATGAAGAAAAGATTGTGGGTCGTTCTATCAAACACCATTAAGCTTACGAGCGAAAAGCTCCTATAAGAGAACGACCCCCAAAGTCACAAGGCTCAAAGAGATTGACTAGGGGATAGAATATTTTAGGACAATCAACATTGAGCGTGGACTAATCCTATGCCTCCATCATACTCACTAGTGACAAGTGGATGTTACTCGCCATGGTAAGAGGGATCTAAGCACACAAGAAGAAAACGATCGGCTCAAAACTCACATGGCTACCTAGTCACCCAACCATCTATTCCAATTCACAAAACACAATGCATGGCAATTGTAATCAACAAGTAATCGAGTCAAGACACCCATTCATTTTTGCACACATGAGAACTGAACCTTTGCACTATCCTAATGCACCTCTCAGTCATTATCATAGGACACACTCGATCACATGCAAAAATTAATTCAAGGTTACTACCAATAAACATGAGATTCTCCCACAAACCAGCCACTTTGATCATGCAAATATTGCTTAGAGCCTTCAAAATTTTAAAATTTGGGCGTACATTAAGGCTCCAAGCATTCAATTACACTCACACAAGCATAATAATAAACTACTCCCCACACTTAAGCTCGACCTTGCCCTCAATGGCGTAAGATTGGGGTAGAACGATGTCACCGCATGGTTTAGTTAGTGAAAGTTGGAATTTTTTTATCTGGGGTAGGAGATTGGATCTTCAAGGAGAAGACAAAAACAAACACAAACACAAATACATACTCGCTCGAGGCGAGGTTATTACATATAACAATATGATAGTAGAACATGAGAAGCTTACTAAGCTCCGTTCGGTTGCCTCCCAACAAGCGCTAATTTAACGTCTTAATATAGATAGAGATTTTGGACTAGGCATCTTACAGTAACACCACCTCCTTCAGGGGCATTACCTATCCTCCAAGATAGCATTCAAGGCGATGTCCATTCACTTGAAAGTTCCTTGCTCTAGTTGGGAGATCTCGACCACCCCGTATGGGAACACTTGTGTTACCGCATACTGGCCCAACCATTTCGACCTTGTACAAGAGTACCTGCTATCCCTGTTGAAAATCATTCCCTCCTTTCAGTCGCGCATCATACAGGCGCTTCGTCTTTTCCTTGTAAATCTTGGTGTTCTCATAAGCCTAGAGGCGCCACTCCTTGAGTTTAAGCAGCTGCAACTTCCTTTCATTTCCACACAAAGTAGGGTCCAATTTCAATAGTTTTGTGGCCCAGAAAGCCCTATGCTCTAGCTCTATGGGCAAATGACACGCTTTGCCGTACACCCATTGGTAAGGCGAGACGCCTATTGGTGTTTTATAGGTTGTGCGGTATGCCCACAGAGCATCATCGAGTTTTGCGGACCAATCCTTGCGGGATTGATCCATAGTCTTTTGCAGTATCCTTTTTAGTTCCCTATTTGATAACTCTACTTGTCCACTTGTTTGGGGATGATATGCCATTGAAACCCGATGGGTAACACCATAGCGATCGAGGAGTTTGACAAACTGCCCTTGAAAATGGGTTCCTCGATCACTGATGATGGCCCTCGGGGTCCCAAATCAGGAAAACAATTTCTTAAGAACTCTGCAGACTCGTCTTGCAACATTGGTGGGGAGAGCTTGAGCCTCGACCCACCTCGAGACGTAGTCAACAACCACTAGAATGTACTTGTTTCCAAAAGACGAAGGAAAAGGACCCGTAAAGTCGATGCCCCAAACATAAAAAAATCTCACATGTAATGGAAATTGTTTGTGGCATCTCATTTCGGTTAGAAACATTACTTGTCCTTTGGTAGCGTCACAACGACTCACAAATGTGTAGGGGCCCCAGAATAAAGTCTGCCAGTAGAATCCCAATTGAAGCACCTTCCTTGCAATTCGGTTGGCACCATGATGGCCTCCAGCTGGACCCTCGTGGCAGTGGCTAAGGATAGCCGTCATCTCCTCCTCCGAT
The DNA here is from genome assembly GCA_946122785.1 of Linum tenue. Lineage (NCBI taxonomy): Eukaryota > Viridiplantae > Streptophyta > Magnoliopsida > Malpighiales > Linaceae > Linum > Linum tenue. The sequence goes on along the minus strand of CAMGYJ010000005.1, from coordinate 89,270,846 downwards.
ACACACCTTCGAATGACCCCATCGGCCCCAATCCAAAAAAGGTGGGGATCATCCCAAAAGTAGTATCAAAGATCGGAGAGGAACTTCTTTTTCCCATTGTATGCATCCCCTTGGGTAGTCGCCTTCCGACCAAGTAATTGGTGAAGTCGGCGAACCACAGGGTGGCACACTCAATAGTGACAAGCACGAACAACCGTTCATCGGGGAAAGTGTCGTTTATCTATATTTGGGAGGTGCTCCCGCCCGGTCCTTCGAGTCACGAGAGATGATCCGCCGCAAGATTTCCGACTCCCTTTTTTGTCTTTGATCTCGACATCAAACTCTTGGAGAAGTAGGATCCATCGGATTAGGGCCTTGCTCATTAAGAAGCGAATGGCGGAGTGGTCAGTGTAGACAATAACTTTTGAAAGCACAAGGTAAGATCTGAACTTGTCAAAAGAAAAGATTATTGCCAACAACTCTTTTTCAGTATACGCATAATTCTCTTGAGCATCATTCAACATCTTTGAAGTTTAGCAGATGGGCTGAAAATGCCTACCCCGCCTTTGTCCCAGCACCGCCCCCACTGCATAGTCACTAACATCACACATAAGCTCAAAGGGAAGGCTCCAAGCCGGCAAGACCATTATGGGGGCATTCGTGAGCTTAACCTTGAGGATGTTAAATGCTTCAAAACATTCCTTCGTGAAGAGGAAGGGAACATCCTTCTCCAGAAGCTTTGTTAGTGGTAATGCAATCTTCGAGAAGTTCTCAGTGAAGCGCCGGTAAAATTCTGCATGACCAAGGAAGTAACTGATGCCCTTGACCATAATCGGTGGAGGAAGCTTGCTTATTGTTTCAACCTTGGCTCGATCCACTTCAATTCCCTTCTTGGAAATTTTGTGCCCCAACACAATGCCTTCTCGCACCATGAAATGTGACTTCTCCCAACTCAAAGCCAGATTGGTTTCTTCGTATCGCTCGAGGACCTTCTCCAGGTTGGCAAGACAGTGAGAAAATGAATCTCCGAATACCGAAAAGTCATCCATGAACACTTCCATTATCTCCCCCACGAGTTTATCGAAGATGGCCACCATACATATCTGGAATGTGGTTGAGGCATTGCACAATACAAATGGAATGCGCCTATAAGCAAATTTTTCGAAAGGGCAGGTGAATGTTGTCTTGGCTTGATCTTCTGGGGCAATCGGGATCTGGAAGTACCCCGACATTCCATCCAGGAAACAGTAATAGTCATGCCCCGGAAGCCTCTCCAAAATTTGGTCGATGAAGGGCAAAGGGAAATGATCTTTGTGGGTGGCATCATTCAAACGCCGATAATCAATGCACACCCTCCATCCGGTCACCATTCTTGTTGGTATAAGCTCTTCCTTCTTATTGGCTACCACCGTCATCCATCCTTTCTTAAGGACCAACTGTATTGAGCTCACCCACTAACTATCCAAGATGGGGTAGATGATCCTAACATCCAAAAGTTTTATTACTTCTGTCTTTACCACTTCCTCTAGGTTGGGATTCACACGCCTTTGAGGTTGACGAACGGCTTGACACCTTCTTCTAAAATGATCTTGTGCGAGCAAAAGGTTGGTCCGATCCATTGGATATCTGTGATCTTCCATGCGATGGCCCTCTCGTGACAACGCAAGACCCCAATCAACTCAGCCTTCCGATCTGGTGTAAGATTGGAGTTGATGATGACTAGGAGCTTGCCATCGTCCCTTAGGAAGGCATACTCAAGATGGGGAGGCAGATGCTTCAACTCCAACTCGGGTGGTTCCTCCAACGAGGTAGGGATCTTACGCATTGAGGGTAGAGCTTCCGCCACCTGATCTTGCAGAAGTTGGCTTTCCTCCTTCTGAGATTCCAAGACGTTCGCTCCTACCAAACAACACTCTTCAACATAGTCAGAAGGGTAGGCACCGCGGATGTGAGTGCCTCCATGAAATCAAAAACTTCATCACAGCTATTAAAATCATCATGACGGCTGGAAAACTTCATCCTCTCATCAATAGAGAAGGTAACCTCTTCCTCCCCTGCCCTCAGCACCAACTTTCCCCCATGCACATCAATCAAGGCCTTGGCGGTAGTCAAGAAAGGTCTACCCAGGATGAGAGGGACATCGACCTTATCATTAATGTCGAGAGTGACGAAATCGACTGGATAAATGAGAGTCCCTAACTTGACAAGTAGGTCCTCCACAACGCCCTTAGGCTGCACAATGGACCTATCTGCCAGCTGAATGTTCATCCTGGTAGTTCTAGGTTTACCTAGATCTAACTTTTTAAACAACCTATAAGGCATCACATTTATACTTGCTCCTAGGTCCGCCAAGGATTTTCCTATGCACATGTTCCCAATAAAACAAGGGATAGTGAAAATCCCTAGATCTTTGTGCTTTGTGGGCAGGTGGTTCTGCAGGATGGCTGAGCACTCTTTATCCAAGGTCACCGTAGCCATCCCTTCCAGCTTCTTCTTGGTGGTGAGGAGGTCATTCAAGTACTTTGCGTACTTGGGCATCTAGGTGAGGGCCTCGACGAAAGGGATGTTCAGGTGCAACTGGTTCATCAGCTCCATGAAGTGGGCAAACTTTGCCACCATGCGGTCATTGCGGAGTCGAGAAGGATAGGGAGAGTTAGAGTTTCTTTTTCCTTCCTCGACTCCAGTTGAGGAGTCGAATCGACCTTTTCCCCTCCGATTTCACTCGTGCCCCCTTGTTGCTCGGGGAAGCTATTGGATTCATTTTTCTCTTTTGTCTCAAACGACTTCTTCTTTGGAGGTAGCTCCTTTACTTCTCTCCCACTTTGGAGAGTAACCGGCCCTACTTCCAGTTTATCGAATTGCTTCTGGGACACAGCTACATGCGAGATAATCCCCACTCTCGTGGTCAAGGTTGTCAAGAGTGATTGGTGACTTTGCAACCCTGCCTATATGGTTGAGAATATCTATGTTGCCTCCCCTATGAACCTCTCAATTTTTTCAAACTTCTTAGAGCTGGAGTCATCAAAGGTGGTCACTAGCTCCTCCAGACAAGACATCCAATCGACATGCATAGGGGAGATTGATTTCAAATGCTCGTAATGGTTTGTTTCCTCACTCATCATTTGGCACTAGGATTCCTCATAGCCCGAACTTGCACCCCAATCATATGTCACCAATGGCTCATTCCCTTGCTTTTTGTCCGAGAGGATTACCGCAATCAACTTGTCCAACTTAGCTTCAGGGGAGCACTTACGACCGTGAACTGACTCGGCGTTAGTAACTTCTGAAACCTCTCTGAACGCCCTTCAGTTTACGGTTTGTGGCTTCAGTTCACGGTCCTGGCAATTGTGAACTCACAGCTTGGACCGTGAACAACAGATGTTTCCTCCTCTTAACTTAGATGCATATTTGAGACCACGAAGTTATCGATCAAAAAGATTGATCAGGATGTTTAATATGTGAAAAGTTCGGTTCATACAAATATATTAACCCTTGTTTTTATCATAAACGTACAACATAACACTCCTAATAGACCTAAACATATATTATATAATTAATAAAACAAAGTGATTCAGATCCAATTGTACACATTTTATCCCCGTTTTCCTTAGATGTTTGACGCATTTGTACTCTGTGAGGTGTGTTTTACGCTAGGTTGCACTTTGTTTTAGAATGATTCAGATCCTAGCAGGTGAAAACGACCCCGGAATCGAAAGTGGGACGAAAAGAAGCAAAAATGAGTCAAGGGGTGGAAGCAGCTAAGGAACACGGCGGAAGCTGAGTTTTAACGGTCTTACGGATAGTGAAAAGAGCACCCAGACCGCGAAGTGCTGATGTTCAAGAAGCAAATTGTGCACCTCGTTGGAGTCCAACCAGTTCACGATCGCTAAGATCGTGAACCAAAGCCCTAGACCGTGAAGTGCCAAGAGTCCAGAAGCAGATTGTGCACCTCACTCGATGTCAGTCAGTTCAGGATCGACAGACCGTGAACTCAATCCCCAGACCGTGAACAGAATAAGTGAAATGGTGCGGATTTGCTCGACATCACAGTCCAGGAAGGATTTTCACGGCCGTGAACTGAGTTCGACCTAGGTATATATAAAAGGAGGGTTGAGCTGATGGAAAAGGGAGGAGAAACCTAGTGTGAGAAACTTCTTCTTCTTCAGCTTTCTAGAGAGAGAAACTAACAAACCAAAGGAGAGAAGAGGTTAGGGTTTCAACTCCAAGCAAGGTTTTGGGAATTTCTTCCCCTAAGGAGGATCTCTACACCACAAGGAGCAAGGCTACCATCTCCAAGATGGTTTTCCTTCTTCTCCCTTGTGTTTCCTCCTTGCCTAGCATGGAGTAGTTTCTCTTTTCACTTGGGTGTGTAAACCCTAGCTACAATGATGTGAATTTTGTATGGATTGAATGATTAGTGTGTGGGTGTGTTTTAATACAAAGTTATGAGGTATTTTCATGAATATTGATTGTGTTTGTGCAAATCAATGTCTTATGCTATTTTAACCTAGGTAGAGGGGAATCTCCTTTGAGTAGAGGGTTGTAAAAGTTGGATTTCCTTGGGAAATCTTTGTCTTCTACTTAGGTTAAATTAGGGCAAACCTCTTAATTCGTATTAGCACCTAGGGTTGGTTTGTAATTTGGCTTTCCGAACTCTGATTCGAGGGTGAAGTCTAGGCAACCCTTGGTTGATAGGTCAAGAGAGTTACTTTTGTAGCTTGAATCGGAATCCCTTGGCCTATTTACCGAGAGAGTGGCGTTTGTTCACTAGTTACACTTCCCAACGGTTTACAACCGTTTTTCCCACACCTATGAATTCGATCCAACAAGTCATTATTGTTAGCTAGGGGGAGCAACACCCGGGTGAAGCCTTCTTAATTAGTGTCCAATCCATTTACTTTTCCAAACGTTTTAGTTATAGATCGTTGTTTTCACCAAAAACCAATTGCTAGATAATGTTTCAAACAATCGAAGTAGGGGTACATGGTCCGTCGTGGTTGATATTTAAACATACTTGCCCTATATTGCACCCAATTAAGGTTTATATTTGGGCCTTAATTGGGATTTTTATTGTGATGTTCGGGTCGAGTCAAGATTTTGGTGCCGTTGCTGGGGAACTTCCGATCCGTTATTTCGAAAAGATTGTTTGGTATTAATCTAGATTTACGTTTTGCTTTTGTGTGTGTGAATCTTGCTTGTGTTGGACGAATTGTGGTTCTTTTGAGTGTGTGGAGGAGGGAGTATGACCCGGAGTAATCTGACACCTTTAGTGCGACTAGACGAGAATCTCAAGCGCACTCTCCGACTTTTGGCTTCTGAGAGGGAGCTGGCGGAATCAAGAAGAAGGATAGAGGAGAGGGGACAACCACAAGTTGGTCCCGAAGTTGAAGTAGTTGTAATTGAGAAAGGATTTGAATCCGAAGAAGGAAGCGAAGCCGAGATGGCGACTAATCAACAAGTTCAAGCGGGAGCTGTGGAGCAACCGAGGACTATGGGCTACTACATGGCTCCACGGGCGGTGGATATTCAACCTACCATTTTACATCCTCCCATGGCCGCCAAAAATTTTAAGATCAAGCCCGGCCTAGTCACAATGATCCAAAACAATGTACAATTCCATTGGCTTAGAGATGAGTCTCTGAGGGAGCATGTTCAGAGGTTTATCGAGATTGCGGGAAGTTTGAAGATAAATAGGATGCCCGAAGATTCTTTGAAGTTGAGAGGCTATTACCCTACTCTCTTGCGGGGAATGCGCTCAGTTGGTTGGCTCAACAATAGACCACCCCTCTCGATTAACTCATGGGACGACTTGCTCAACAAGTTCATGACGCGATATTTTCCATCTTCCAAAACAGCAGAGTGGCGCAAGAAGATCACCCATTTCGAACAAGGGGATGATGAGACATTGAGGGATGCATGGGAGAGGTATTCCGACTACTTCCTCCAATTACGGGTGGGCAACCAGTTTGGTAAACCCGAACCAAAACCAAATTAAACCGAAACGAAATCGAAACAATGCTATTCGGTTCGGAATTCGGAAGGGAAATATGGATATTTCGGAAACCAGGGTTCTTTCAACCGAACTGAAATTCCAAAATTCTGACCAAAAAACCGAATTACTATAATTGCAAGCTCCAAATGGTGGATTTTTATGTTTGTAATTGTTTTTAGGGCTAATACCACTAGAAAACCCGAACTATTAACTTTGTGCCATTTGTGTCATAAAGTATCCGATATGACATTTGTTTCCTAAACTATTTTTCCGTTATAGTTGACCGAATTTGACTGTTAGTATTTAACAAAAAATCCAGTCATCGTTGACGTGGCATCTGATGTGGAATTTTAACTCCAATTTTTATTTTCCCCCATATCAGTTAACAAAATCATTGAAATAAAAATTAAAAACTCATATCCATCGTCTTCTCCGACCTCTCCCCTTCTCGTCCCACCTTACACGACCTATCCCCTTCTCAAACCCTCGCTTCCACATCATACAAGTCGGTCAGGGAACGCCGACGAGCCCACAGCCGAGCTTCCACGAAACCCCAACGAGCAAGAGCTTTGCTTCTTCTCTTCTGAACCCAAACCCTAAAATTTGGGGATTTTTTGCATTCACCGGTGGACAGCGGCCGTGAACCAATCCCAACCTGCGAGATCTATGGCTCCTCGTCGGCCACAATTTCGAGCCACAGGGCAATGTCAAAGCGAGACAACAACACCCCCAATTTCGTCTCCCGGATAAAAATTAACCTAGCATCGCGCCGGAGAAGAAGCTATCTCTGTTAGCCCACCGCCTTGCCATCCTTGAGAAAGCTGCCACCAGCTTGGGTACTCTATGATTCATCTAGGCCACCGTCGATTTCAAGGAGGTGGGTGAAGGGGATGGGAGAGGATTTGAGCTGGTGGATTGGAGCATGGATTGGGTGATGAGGGCGTCAGTGCAGTGGATGACATTTGAAGAAGGAGAGGGGAAGGATCGGCGGCGGTTGAGAGATTAGAAGTTGAGGGGAAAATAATTTAAAAGGGGAAAAATACAAGTAGCTTCACAAATTCGGTTTTGTGTGAAATTCCAAACTGAACTGAATTATAATTCGGTTTAGACCGACTGAACCAAATTATAATTCGATTCGAATTCGGTTTGAGATTTGGGGGAGTTCAGGGACCCGGTATTCATAATTTGACTGAACCGACCGAATGCCCACCCATACCTCCATTGCCCGCATCATGGATTTGAAGAACATTTTCGGATTGAGAACTTCTATGGTGGTCTCCTCCAAGATGACAAGATCCTCATTGTCTCTCTATGTCAAGGGAAATTGATGAACATGACATGAATCCACCCCAGGTGACCCAAATGCTGGAAGATATGGCGACAAAAGGATACGATTGGGGCTTGACAAGAAGTGGTAGAAGGGATACCGAGAGAGGTGTACGTTTGGTGGAAGCAAGTCCTCCGCTTGCCGTTAAGATTGACCGTTTGATTGATGCTCTCCTTGAAGATAAGAAGCAAGGGAAGAAGCCATTGATGTCGTGCGATTGGTGTTCGAGTACCAACGATCAGATTTCGGAGTGCCAATTGATGAAGGAAGCCAGCACCCCCGAGGAACAAGTGAGCTTCATCACTAATGCTAGGAACAACAATCCCTATAGCAACACTTATAACCTGGAGTGGCAAAACCATACAAATTTCCCATGGTCTTCCCCAAGTAATCCGAGACCCCCCCGTTTTCCAAGGATCGACAGGGAATTATCAACCAAGGCCTTCCTTCATTCAACAAAGGCCGCAATTCCAAGGCTCGAACTTCCAACAACCATTCCAAGCTAAAGGCGGTCAAGGGTTCTAAGAACAACCCGATAATTTTGCAAAGCTTGAAGACCTAGTGACCACCTTTGTGAGCACGAGCACTCAAAAGTTCGAGAAGATTCACCTATTTATGGATGTGGCAACAACAAAGTTTTCTTCGATTGAGGCAGGATTGAAAAGCCACCAAGCGAGTCTTCAAAACTTGGAGACTCAAATCGGCAACCTTGTCGGGATCCTCACAAAGAGACCAAGGGGAGCCCTACCCTCTCAAACTATTGTCAACCCCAAAGATCAAAATGCCGATTGCAATGCTATTCTTTTGAGGAGTGGGAAGGTGACCCCGGAAGTTGTTGTTAAGGAAGTGACCAAAGAAGAGAAGACTCCACCAACGGCCAATGATCAAGAAGGCTCGGGAAGAGAGGAAGAAAAGGCTAAGAAGGCATTGCTGGCGCCACCACAAGTGGCTGAGTACAAGTTGCCTCTTACTTTCCCCATGGAGATGCTCAAGGACCGATTGGAGGCGGAATGTGGCTGGTTCATGGAGATGCTCAAGAAGCTCTGCATCACAATTCCATTCGTGGAAGGACTGGCGCACATGACAAGGTATGCCAAGTACCTCAAGGGGCTTCTCGCCAAGAAGCCAAGATATGAAGACCTCGCCAATGTCACCTTAGGCGAGGATTACTTCGCTCTCATTCTCAACAAGTTGCCCAAGAAGCAACAAGATCCAGGTAGTTTCACTATACCACTATGCATCGGAACACATCATATAGAAAACTCCTTGGCGCACTTAGGAGCAAGCATTAATGTAATGCCTTACAAGCTTTTTAAGAAGTTGCATCTAGGTGAGCTAAAGACTACTAGGTTTAGTGCCACATTGGCCGATCGCTCTTTCATTAGTCCTAGAAGTATTGTGGAGGACGTCCTAGTGAGAGTTGGCAAATTCCACTATCCGGCAGATTTTGTTATCCTTGATATCAGTGAAGATGCGAATATGCCACTCATTCTTGGACTCCCTTTCCTTGCCACCGCCAAGGCCTTAATTGATTATAATGAGGGAACTTTAATTTTGAGAGATGGAGAGGAACAACTTACTCTCTTAATTGATCCTAAGGCTAATAATGATGATGTGAAGGAAATGGACTCGAATGGTATGATTGGAAGTGGAGGCGAACCCCACTATTACTTGTGTTCCTTGTGGTGATGTGAAGCAGGAAATTGAGGAGTGTGGAGAGAAAAGATGAATCGTGTTTACACTCGAAAGAAGGATAAGGGTAAAGGCAAGCAGTTGGCCGAGAGCGCCATCCTTTATAGCTTAAGTTGGGAGGTGACAAACCTCGCCTCGAGACCGTGTCAGATCCACTCTCGGAGGCTTTGTTCTCTCAAGCATGATAGATCTGCTACGTCAAGCTAGTGACGTTAACTTACCGCTTGTTGGGAGGCAACCCAACGTCGGTTTGTTTTCTTTTCCTTATTTTCTCTTTTTGTGATTGAGTGAAGAGTTCAAGTGGATGAATGTTTATCACTCAGTTCACGGTTTTAGCCTCATTATCATAGTCTTAACGACCGTGATAATCGGGTGGAGACCATGAACAAGGGCAATTTCAATTTTTTTTAAATGCACCGTTTTTCCTTGAGATCACGGTCTAGGAGTTATGTTCATGGCATTAGCATGCGTGAACGGAAGCCTCCGTCCGTGAACCTCGGGCTCGAGCTATATTAGGGCGTGAACCCTTCTTCTTCACTTCACGTCGCCCCCCGCCGGAATTCTCTGAAACTCGCCAGAAAATCACGCCCTTCTGCTGTTTTTTTTCGATTTCGGTGATTTTTGGTCACCCAAATCAAAATCCAAGAGCAAACCCATTATCCCCACGCCCGGGCGCACCTTTGCCAAAAATTTACCGGGGTGGGCGATTTCCGGTGAGACTCCGGCGACACTCCTGCGAGCTCCACCGGGCTGTTTTTGGTTAATTTTCGGTACCCTCGCTCTCTCCTCACCTTCCTCTTCGAACCTACTTGCGTCTCCAGGTCTGTTTCAAACCTTTCCTTTGTCATTTTTGGAGAATCGGGTTAGAGTTCTTAGGTGAGGAGAATTGGGAAAATTTTGCATGCATGTTGAAATTGGGCGAGGGGAAGGTCGAATTAGGTTGATTGAATGTTGCATCAAGTGTTTGTTAAGTTAATTGAGCCTTGGTGGGAGAAATTTGGCATGATTTAAGGGTTTGAATTGAGAATTCCCACCAAGTGCAGTTTTAGGAAAAATGACTTGATACACTTGTGTGAATGATGGTTGGAAGCAATCAAGGCATGGTTTGGGTTCGATACTCTTATTTGGAAGAACCATGAATCACCTAGACCATGTCTTGATGAGCTTTGTAAGTGGTTGAGCTTAAATTGTTTGAAATATGATATTGTGAAAAGCCTTCAAAGGCATAGGACCTTAGTGGAATCTTAAGTGTGGGGAATTTCTTTTCTCCCCAACGATTTGAGATTGTGTATGTCTTTGATGTTTTGCAGGATGGTTGATGCAAATCATGAGTACATTCACCACCTGGTGAACCACGAGAAATACGACACCATGTTCGAGCAATGGTGGTACAGCGAGGCAGGACCTCACTGGGTGTTAGACCTAGAAATGTTCACATGGTTCAGGTGCCAGGCAGGGATGTCTGGGGTTCTCATTCATCCCCAATGGAGACACCTCTTGGCGGTTGACGAGCTCATTTACCGTGAGTCTGTGTGGAGTTCTACTCCACCTTCTCCCACGTGATCTCGTCGAGTAAGCGCAACCGGCCGTACGTGGAGTTTGTGCTGGGAGGTCAACATCATGTGCTGACCTATGATGGGTTCGCCCAGGCCATCGGGCTCGACGCCACGGAGATGACCATGACGTAGAGGCAGTACATAGCTGACTTCCGCTACGATGAGGCTTCCATGCCATCTTCCTTCCGGCGCACTAGAGCAATGAATGTAAGGACTCCAACACCAATGCAGCGAAGCTCTGGACACCTTGGAGGATCCTGCACACATTGCTCACGAAGTCGATCATCCCTAGTCTTTGGTTGGGGCACATGATCACCAAAGAGGGTTGATATCCCTCCATACCATGAGCCACCTTGCAGAGCCACTCCATCGAGGATCATTGGTGGCTACCACATTCACCAGATGCCTGGGGCGTGATCGAGTGGACACGATGCACTAGGGAGGCATCATCATGAGGCTAGCTCGACATTTCGAGGTATATCTGATGGGATGCTCCATCATCGACCGAACTGAGCCGTTCCCCGTGGAGACGCTTTACAACATGAAGCTGGTGCTCAAGGGAGAGCGAGGGATTAAGTACCTCGAGGTACTTCAACCATCAGCCGCTCTAAGACCATACACTGATCCTGCTCCAGCGGAGCATGATCTAGAGGTCCCTCCGCAGAGCAGCCGGCTACTCGAGCTCCAGGCTGTCACCATCGTGGCGCACCACCACCACCACCATCATCAGCCGGAGCTGGTTCCTCATCTGGAGTCCAGTTGTTGGACCGAGTCACACACCTTGAGGAGCAGGTCATGGGGGCTAACACCTGCCTGGATCGCTTTACCGACCTTCTAGTGTAGATTGCCCGCAAGCAGGGTGTCCTGCCCGATGACGAGGAGGAGGACTGACCCGAGCCCAGCGAGAGATAATCGACCGAGTGAGACATGTGGCAGAGCCGATTTCTTTCGCCCCACTTCTCCACTTGAAACTCTGAAGTTTGTTATTTTTCTTTTCTTTTGTGTGTGAACAAGTACATTTGTGAGGTTTCTTCCTTTTCATCGTGATGTGGAATATTGTTATGTGTAATAACCTCGCCTCGAGCGAGAATGTGCTTGTTTTTTGTGTGATTAATCCTCCTCTCTAGAAGCTCAAATCTCCTACCCTGGAAAACATCCCACTTTCACTCGCCAAGCTTTGCGGCAACATCGCTCTACCCACTATTTTACGCCATTGAGGGCAATGTCGAGCTTAAGTGTGGGGGTTGGTCTATTATTGTGATTGTGTGCGTGATTGATTTCTTGGAGCCTTGATATATGCCCAAATTTTCACATTTGAGGGTTCCAAGCGTTGCATGATTAAAGTGGCCGGTTTGTGGGTGAATCTCGTGTTATATTGGCATTGACCGTGAATCAATTGCATGTGATTGAGTGTGTCCTATGATGGTGATTGAGAATTGCATTAGATGTGTGCAAAATCCTAGTTCTCATGTGTGCCTAAATGAATGGATGTCTTGACTTGGTTACTCTTTGATCACAATTGCCTTGCATCGACTTTTGTGCATTTCGAATAGACGATTGGGTGATTAGGTAGCCATGTGAGTTTTATGTCGATCGTCTTCTTCTTGTGTGCTTAGATCCCTCTTACTATGGCAAGCAATATTCGTCGTTGTCACTAGTGAGTATGATGGAGGCATAGGATTAGTCCACGCCCAAAAGTTGATTGTCCCAAAACATCTTATCCCCTAGTAAACCCATTTGAGTCGTGTAACTTTGGGTTTCGTTATAATATTAGGAGCTTTGTGCTTGTTGAGCTTAATGGTGAGTGATAGAATGACCCCTCATCATTTCCTCATGTCTAAACCGTTGTGAGTCATCCTAGTGTCACGGAGCTTTCGCTTTTGAGCTCCATTGAGGTTCTAAATAGGTGGATTTTGCACGGTTCTTGCTAGGAATGAAGATGTAGTGCTGGATGAAGTTCTTAATAGAGAGCATTGTTCGTTAAGTGTTAAGTTGGCAAGTGTTTAACTCTCTAGTACCCCCCTCGGAAAAAATAGAGAAAGAAATGGAAAGTAGAAAAAAAGGAAACAAAAAAGAGGTAATAAAATAGGTGTAAATAAAAGTAGAGAGTTGCCAAAAAGTCTAAGTATATGATCTAGAAAGGGTTTCTTTGCACTTAAGCCATGGAAACACCTAAGTATTTGTTAACCTCATTCACAACTATGATTGAGATGTGGATAGCAAGAATAGACCGAGGAAGTATGCTTAAATGTAGTTCGTGGTTGGTAATGGCTTAGGAGAAGGGAAGAGCGGTTTTGGATCGTTGCTTGTGGTCGTCGATTGTAGGAAAGGTTCTAGTGAAACAATGGAACATTTGGTTGTAGGTTGAAGATGTAGGACCTCATGTTATGTTTTCCACCACCCAAAAGGCCCTTTTCCCCATGTCCAAGATAATTGCAAGTCATTTGAACCCGTGTCTAAGACCTCCGGACAAGCTAGTGATGACAACCACCTTGTGATCTCTAGCGCTTAGAGGTTGCCGCCATGGTGAAGAGACGTTAGGTCTAATTGTTGATGGTTGTGTACATCTTTTGAAAATGGTCCTGACCCCACTGGTCAATAGTGTGTGATTCATTCAGGTTTTGCATGTTCATATCTTACCCCAGTGAGGACCTATGTTTCCCATTCATTTGTGCCTTGTACTTGAACTCTATGCATGTTTAGTTGTGGTTGGTGAGTAGTCTTGTCGAGACTTGTGTTTGTTTGTGGACAGGGTGAGAACTTTTCATTTGCACACTCTTGATGCATTCGAATGTCGTTTGTGGTTGATGCCGATATTGCTTGTATCGGTTCATGTGTTGAAGCCCAATAGCCATTGAGATTCGTCGCTTTAAGCCCTTTACTATGTCCCCAAGTTATCTTGTTAGGTTGAGATATCGCCTTGTTTGGAAATGGTTTGCTTGGGGAGAAGCAAACGTCTAAGTGTGGGGAGTGATTCGGGTCCAATTGTACACATTTTAATTCTATTTTCCTTAGACCTTTGATGCATTTTTACTCCGTGAAGTGTGGTTTTACGCTAGGTTGCACTTTGTTTTAGTATGTTTCATATCCTAGCAAGTGAAAATGACCCCGGAATCAAAAGTGGGACAAAAAGGAGTGAAAACGAGTCAAAGGGTGGAAGAAGCTAATGATCACGACAAAAGCTGAGTTTTCACTGCCTTACGGACCGTGAAAAGGGCGCCCAGACCGCGAAGCTATGAAGTTTAAGAAGAAAATTATGCAACTCGCTGGAGTCCAACCACTTCACGGTCGCTAAGACCGTTAACCAAAGCACCAGACCGTGAAGCACCAAGAGTCTAGAAGCATATTTTGCACGTCACTGGATCCCAGTCAGTTCACGATCGCAAGACCGTGAACTCAAGCCCCAAACCGTGAACAGAGTAAGTGAAACGGTGCATATTTGCTCGAAATCATGGTCTAGGAAGGATATTCACAGCTGTGAACTGACTTCGACCTGGGTATAAAAGGAGGGCTGAGCTGAAGAAAAAAGGAGGAGAGACCTAGTATGAGAAACTTATTCTTCTTCAGCTTTCTAGAGAGAGAAACTAACGAAACAAAGGAGAGAAGAGGTTAGGATTTCAACTGCAAGCAAGGTTTTGGGAATTTCTTCCCCAAAGGAAGATCTCTACACCACAAGGAACAAGGCTAGCATCTCCAAGATGGTTTTCCTTCTTCTCCCTTGTGTTTCCTCCTTGCCTAGCATGGAGTATTTTCTCTTTTCACTTGGGTGTGTGTAAACCCTAGTTACAATTATGTTAATGTTTGTATGGAATGAATGATTAGTGTGTAGGTTCGTTTTAATAGAAAGTTATGAGGTATTTTCATGAAGATTGATTGTGTTTGTGCATTTCAATGTCTTATGCTATTTTAACCTAGGTAGAGGGGAATCTCCTTTGAGTAGAGGGTTGTAAAAGCTGGATTCCTTGGGCAATCTTTGTCTCCTACTTAGGTTAAATTAGGGGAAACCTCTTAATTCATATTAACACCTAGGGTTGGTTGTAATTTGGCCTTCCAAACTCGTATTCAAGGGTGAAGTCTAGACAACCCTTGGTTGATAGGTCAAGAGAGCCACTTTTGTAGCTTGAATCGGAATCCCTTGGCCTATTGATCGAGGGATTGGCGTTTGTTCACTAGTTGCATGCACTTCCCAAAGGTTTAGAACCGCTTTTCTCATACCTATGAATTCGATCCGACAAGTCATTATTTGTTAGATAGGGGGATGATTCTGGCCTAATTGTACACTTTTTATCCCCGTTTCTCTTTGACGTTTGTGGCCATTGAGCTCCAAAAGGGGTGGTTTTAGTGTGTTTCAGAGTTTAATAGGTGAAACCAACCGAGGAGTTGAAAGTTGGAAGAAAAGGAGTAAACACCGGGAAAAGAGGAGAAATCAGCCTGTATTCACGGTCCAGCATTGAAGTTCACGGTCTCCAGGACCGTGAACTAGAACCACAACCTGTGAACCAAGAAACATCCAGAGGGGTTTCTGAGGTTACTGACGCCAAGGTTGTTTACGGTCGCTAAGACCGTGAACTGCAACCACAAACCGTGAACCCAAGAAGTAAAACGGTGCATTTTGGTTCAGCTCACTATATTCAAGGACGCGTTTTGATGTTCACGGCCGTGAACTTGGACGTGAACTGGGCACGATGGCAGTATAAAGAGCTAGCTGAAAGGAAGAAGAAGGAGAGACCTAGTGTGAGAAACTTCTTCTTCCTCAGATTTTTAGAGTGAGAAAGTGACGAACCAAATAAGAGGAGAAGCTAGGGTTTCATCTCCAAGCAAGCAAGGAATTGGGAATTCCTCCCCCAAAGGAGGATCTCTTCAACACAAGGATCAAGGCTAGCATCTTTTTGATGGTTTTCCTTCTTCTCCCTTGTGTTTTCCCTTCTCCTAGTATGGAGTAGTCCCTTCTTTCACATGGGTGTTAGTAAACCCTAGCTACAATTATGTGAATGCTTGTATGAATTGAATGAATTGTGTGTGGTTGTGTTTTAATAAAAGTTATGAGGTATTTTCATGAAGATTGTGTGTGTTCTTGCATTTCCAATTCTTATGCCATTTTGACCTAGGAAGAGGGAAATCCCCTTCTTGTTAAGAGGCTTGTAAAAGTTGGAATTCCTTGGCCAATTGTGTCACCTACTTAGGTTGAATTAGGGAAAACCTCTTAATACGTATTAGCACCTTTGGTAGGTTGTAATTTGGTCGTCCAAACTATAGTTCGAGGGTGAAGTAAGCAACCCTTAGTCGATTGGGCCAAGAGCGCTACCTTGGTAGCTTGATTTGATATTCCTTGGACTAGAGACCAAGAGAGTGACAGTTGTTCACTTGTTGCACTTCCCTACGATTTACAACTGGCATTACCACATATTCGCATTTGATCGGACAAATCATGATTGTTAGCTAGGGGGAGCAACACCCAGGTGAAGCCTTCCCAATTTGTGTACAAACCATTTACTTTTTCAATCGTTTTAGTTATAAATCGTAGTTTTAACCAAAAACCAATTGTTAGATAATGTTTCAAACAATCAAAGTAGGTGTACATGTACCAGCCTGGGTTTGACTTTTAAAACATACTTGCCCTATATTGCACCCAGTAAAGGTTTATACTTGGGCCTTAATTGGGGTTTTTATTGTGATATTTGGGACGAGTCAAGTTTTTGGCACCGTTGCCGGGGAGCTTCATTCCGTTATTTTAAAAAGATTGTTTGGTGTTAATCTAGCGTTTACTTTTTGTTTTGTGTGTGTGAAACTTGTTTGTGTTATACGAGTTGTGTTTCTTTGAAGTGTGTGTAGGAGGGTGTATGACCCGTAATAATCCGACACCTTTGGCGCCACTAGACGAGAATCTCAAACGCACTCTTCGATTTTTGGCTTGTGAGAGGGAGCTAGCAGAAGCAAGGAGAAGGATTGGAGAGAGGGAACAACTGCAAGCTGGTCCCGAAGTTGAAGGAGTTGTAGTTGAGGAAGAGTTTGAATCGGAGGAAGAGGAACGAAGTGAAGCCGAGATGGCGGCTAATCAAAATGCTCAAGAGGGAGCTGAGGAACTGAGGACCATGCGATACTACATGGCTCCACGGGTTTCGGACATTCAACCCACCATTTCGCATCCACCCGTGGCCGCCAACAATTTCGAGATCAACCCTGACCTCGTCACAATGATCCAAAACAATGTACAATTCCATCGATTAGAGATGAGTCTCCAAGGGAGCATGTTCATAGGTTTATCGAGATTGCAGGAAGTTTGAAGATCACTGGGATTCCCAAAGATGCTTTGAAGCTGAGGCTATTCCCCTACTCTCTAGCGGGGAATGCTCTCAGGTGGCTCAACAATAGACCACCCCTCTCGATTACCTCATGGGACGACTTGCTCAACAAGTTCATGGCCCGATATTGTCCCCCTTCCAAGATAGCAGAGTGGCACAAGAAGATCACCCATTTTGCCCAAGAGAAGGATGATACACTGAGGGACGCATGGGAGAGGTATTCTGACTTTTTCCTCCAATGCCCACATCATGGATTTGAAGAGAAGTTTCGGATTGAGACTTTCTACGGCAGTCGCCATCAAGAGGACAAGATTCTCATTAACTCTCTATGACAAGGGAAGTTGATGAACAAGACTCCACCCGAACTAACCCAATTGCTTGAAGATATGGCGACACAAGGGTATGATTGTGGTTTAACGAGACGTGGTGGAAGGGATGCCAAGAGAGAAGTACACTCCACGTAAGTGAGTTCTCCACTTGCCGCCAAGATTGACTGGTTGATTGATGCTCTTCTAGAAGATAAGAAGCAAGGGAAGAATCCGTTGATGGCATATGACTGGTGTTCAAGTACCAACCATGAAATTTCGGAATGCCAATTGATGAAGGAAGCAAGCACCCCCCGAGGAGCAAGTGAGCTTCATCCCCAATGCTAGAGGGAACAACAACCCCTTTAACAACAACCCCGGGGTGGCGAAACCATCTGAACTTCTCTTGTTCTTCCCCAAGCAATCCAATACACCCCTGGTTTCTAAGGACCAACGGGGAATTATCAACCAAGGCCTCCTTTCATTAAAAAAAGGCCACAATTTCAAGGCTCGAACTTCCAACCAACATTCCAAGTGCAAGGTGGTTAAGGGTACCAACAACAACAACCCGACAAGTTAGCAAAACTTGAAGAACTAGTTACTACCTTTGTGAGTACAAGCTCTGAGAAGTTCGAGAAGATTGAGCAATTCATGGATGTAGGAACAACCAAGATTTCTTCGGTTGAGGCGGGTTTAAGAAGTCATCAAGCGAGTCTTCAAAACTTGGAGAAACAAATTGGCAATCTTGCCTGGATCCTCACCAAAAGATCAATGGGAGCTCTACCTTCCCAAACGATTTCCAACCTCAAAGATCAAAACGCCAGGTGCAACGCTATTCTCTTGAGGAGCAGGGAGGTAACTACGAAAGTTGTTGCTAAAGAAGTAACCGAAGAAGAGAAGACTCCTCCAACGGTCGATGATCAAGAAGGTACGAAAGGGGAGCAAGAAGATACTAAGAAGGTATAGCCAATGCCACCACAAGTGGCTGAGTACAAGACTCCTCTTCCTTTCCCTACAAGGGTTCATAAGGACCAATTGGAGGCGGAGTGCGGGAAGTTCATGGAGATGCTCAAAAAGCTTAACATTACCATGCCTTTCTTGGAGGCAATGGCATACATGTCAAGGTATGCAAAATACATCAAAGGGCTTCTTGCAAAGAAACACAAGCTTGAAGACCTCGCCACCGTCACTTTGGGCTAGGAGTGCTCGGCCTTCATCCAAAACAAGTTGCCTAAAAAGCAACAAGATCCATGTAGTTTCAGTATCCCTCTTTGCATTGGAGCATGCCATATAGTAAACTCCTTGGTGGATTTAGGAGCAAGCATTAACGTCATTCCATTTAAGCTTTACAAGAGATTGAACCTAGGTGAATTGAAACCCACTAGGTTGAGAGTTACCTTGGTTGACCGTTCGGTAATTAGTCCTAGGGGTATTGTGGAAGATGTCCTAGTGAGGGTGGACACATTCTATTATCTGACGGATTTCATTATCTTGGATATTAGTGAAGATGTGTATATGCCCCTCATACTAGGACGTCCTTTCCTTGCCACCGCCAAGCCGTTAATTGATGTTAATGAGGATACTTTGATATTGAGAGAGAGAGAGGAGAAAATTACCTTTTCGATAGACACTAAGAGTAAGAAGGGCGATGTAGAGGAAATGGAATCGAAGGGTATGTTTGGAAGTGGAGGTGAGCCACTCAAGCCGAACCCCACTAGTGCTTTTGTTCCTTTGCCTGATATGAAACAAGAACCTAAGGCTGATACTAAACCAGAAGGGAAGAAGAAGAAAGTGTGGTGTGCAAAGATGAGCCATGATAAGCCCCTAGGCAGGGTTTATTATCAAAGCTACGCACCAAGAGGTCTAGAACCTCGGATTGTTGTCTCGAACAAGAACCCTAACAAAACAGAGTTGTTTTGTAGTTTGGATGGAGAGTTTTCGTTCAACTTTCACAAGGGAAAGAGGCTCGAAACCTTTAGGTCGATGCTTGGCCACGATCAGGGTGATGAACTGATTGATACAAGCTCACGATTGCTTAGAATCGTCCAAGCAATCCAACTCAATTCCTCACGCAACTAGCGAGATGAATCAAAGCTCAAATTTGTATTCAATTGATCAAAAGCTTACTATTACAATGAATCAACTCTACTTAAATAGACCTAGTGATGCCTAACAACGTTTAAAGAAGTTCAATTACAATTCTACTTGGAAAAGGAAATCAAAACTCTACGTAGAAACCAATTAAACTAAAACTGTCTACTAATCCTAATCCGACTAGGATTCGGATTACTTAGTCTCCAGGCAGAATTTTCAGTCTCGAAGCGATCTTTAGCCCCCTCGTTCGAGCCCTTCTGGACATCACCTCGATCAACCAATACCTTGTCGATAAACTAGAAGAAACCAGCTGTCATGGGGTGTGAATTTGGAAGCTCGAATCTTTCCCATCTTCAACAACTCGAGCTTCAAAGACACCTTCCCAACTCTGCTTCCATATTTAGGCAATTCTGGCAGTTTCCCTAGTGTTGAGCTATCATTTTGAACACCTGGAAAGCTCAGCTTCTGGACTTCCCCTTGGGCTCCAAAGTACACCAATCGAAAGAGCAACTCCTTTTCTTCAACACAAGCTAAAGAACTCGAATTTCCACCACACCAAGTGAGAGTTATGCTTGTCCAAAGTGGGTACCTGAAATCGTCATAAACACTTAGGCAAAAATCAGTATTTTCTAACGTGTCTAGCTTGCCTTCATGATCGATCAATTCCAGTCGTTTTAATGGCCAAATTGAGATCATATCAGTCCCTCCCCCATAAAAAAAGCTTTGACCTCAAAGCTTTAGCCTTCTTGGTCTAATATTCAACACAGAATCGCTCCCAAATTGGATCATAAGATGGTAGCTTGAACTGAAAGTTCTGGCCAACCTGGGCAATGTTCGTCAGATTCGAGATTGGGGCTTTCTTCCTCAGGGATCTACAGCACAATTCCTGGCCCCCATTACCTTCGCCTGACTTCGAATTGAAGTTCTGGACCGGTGTCAATCGTCGACTCATTATGTTCGCCATCGAATCGCGACTTCCCAATTTCCCGCCACTTTCGAAGTTTGAACTCGTCGAACCCTGGAATTGCAACTCAGATTTGGGGGTTTTTAATTCAAACACCTCCAGTCGAATTGATTCATTCGCACAACTTCCTGGGTCGATAAGGATAGGTTCTGCATCCGCCGATTGGATCGAATCGCCGCCAATGAGTCCACCCATTAAGCTCGAATTTCCTTCAAATTTTGTCGTTTCCACAGCACTTTTGGGTTGAATTGGATTCAGTGATTCAGGTACTGTCGTTCCAATGTAAGGTGCGGGTGAGCTTCTTGGGGAAATTTAAAGTGTATCCCTAGCTTTGGCGAGGCTCGACGCCTCGCACATCGTCCCAACCAATTCCCCCTCTCTCCTGCCCTGTTTTGCCGCCGTTGAGCATGGCCGTCGCCGACGAGGAGTCATGGGCTTCTTATACCGAGTAACCATCAGCTTCCGAAGCACACTGTTACTTCCGTGGGGATCCTCAGAACCTTCACCAGGCGTTTCCCTCTTCGATCGTCGCTGACTAGCTTCCACTTGCCGCCGATCCGCCCTGACTTCTTCCGGCAACATTGGTTTAAGCGTATATTGCTTACCCTGGTGCTGGACCCTGCATTGGTTCGTATCCCCATAATGGCAAAGGCCTCTGTCGAATTGCCAGGGCCTTCCCAGCAGTATATGAGCAGCCTGCATCGGTGCTACATCGAACTCAAGCTCATCCTTATACCTCCCAATTTCGAAGTTTACTCTAGCTCGCTTCGTCACCCGAATTGCCCCGTAATCATTCAACTAATGTAAATTGTAAGGCTCAAGGTGTCGAATTGTGCTCAACCCAAGTTTGTTTACTACATCTTGACTAATGACGTTAGTACAGCTCCCGCCATCGATGATCACCGAAAGAACCTTACCTTGGACCAGGCAACGAGAATGAAACAAGTTGTCTCGTTAGCTTAAATCTGGCTCATTTGCGATGGTTAGAGCCCTCCTGCTGACTCCCAAAAGATTCCCAGGTGCAGGAGTTTCCAATTCAATCTTCTCGTCGACCTTCTTCTCCTCACTAGAGTCAGATTGCTCGTCATCAGTGAGGTAAGCACCGTCTCTGATCACCAGTGTCTTCACATTGGGACATTGGATGGCCTTATGGCCTCGGCCATGACATTTGAAACACTGAATTCCTCCCGATCGCTCAATTGGAGCAGGATTCGTATTTCTGGGGACAGGTTTGGGAGAATCAAGCCGAGTTGGCATTGAATTGGACTCACCAACTGTCTCAGCCCCCTGTTTGCTTACCGGAGTAAACTTTCGGCTAGGAAGCATCTTTTGTTGCTTCTCTATCTTGATGGCAAGGTGCAGAGCGTCTTCGAGGTCCACAAATGACCTTAGGTCGACTTCCTGCCTGATTTCTCGATTCAACCCATTGAGGAATCGCGCAATCGTGGCCTCTCTGTCTTCTCGTACATCAGTTCGCATCAGCAGCAGTTCCAATTCGCGGAAGTACTCCTCCACACCACGCCCTCCTTGTCGAATCGCTTGCAACGATTCTTGGACCTCCCTGTGATAGTACGCCGGCATGAATCGATCGCGCATCAATCCTCGCAGCTCTTCCCAGTCCGTTACTTCTGGCTGCAAGTTCTGCCGTCGCCGGAGACGAGTTTTCTCCCACCACTGAGTTGCATAGTCAGTGAATTCGAAGGTAGCTAGAGCCACCTTTTGTTGTTCTGTGTAAAGTCCACACTGCAAGAAAAGAACCATCTTTCGCTCCCAATCCAAGTATGCCGGTACGGTCAATTTGATCCCTGGTGGGATCGCCGGCGGGTCTACTTCCCGATTATCACGCCGTTCTCGACGGGCACGATCGTGATGGGGTTCGGCGACGACAAGTCGCCGTTCCAATTCTGCAATCCTGTCCAGTAACTCCTGATTGTCTGCCGGATTTGCGTCGCCGGAAACTTCCCCTTCGTGAACCCTGTTTTCCGGCCGAATAATTGTGTCAAACCGTTGGTCAACTTCCCTCTTAAACTGACCTAATTTCTCCTGGAATTCAGCATGGAATCGCTCCCCC